>CAUYUJ010014412.1:296370-351370 GCA_963575745.1 Prorocentrum cordatum
TCGCTTGGGTGGATCGCTTCGAGTGGCTTGCACAATTCGGAGGGTCATCCAGGAAGCGGCGGACACTGGTGGGGTTGTTTTCGACACAAACATCAAAATCACACGACCAGTGCCCCACCTGTGCGAAGCGCTTGCGCGAAACGCTGACGTATGGGCCCCGAGCATGGACGTGGCACAGCATCGAATTCACGAGGAGCTCGGAAACCATCCCCTCGTCCCCCCCCCCCCAGAGCACGAGACACCTCGTCGAATCCACGGAAAATTCGAAGGAGGAATTCTTGTCGGCAGCGAGCCCCGGGGGGAAGTGAGAGGGGGCGTGCCTTCTCAGAAGGCTTGGAAGTCCCCGGGCCTTCTGGGAAGTTTTCTGAGCCGTCACTGAAGACACAAAAGCCCTCTCAGAAGGCCGGGGGGCTTCTGAGGAGGCACGCCGCCTTCTGAGACGGCCCCTCGCTCGCCGCCGATCCTGGCTGCCGACCGCTTGCAGGACATGGACTTCCTGCGCGCGGGCGAGAAGATCCAGATCGGCGAGGAGCGCCGCGCGAGGCTCCTGGCGACCCTGGAGATGGACAGCAAGTTCTTGGCCAGGCCACGGGGAGATGAGGAGAGGCAGGAGCAGAAGCTGGGGGAGGAGTGCAGGGATCGACGGCGAGCGAGGGGGGGAGGTGAGAAGGAGAGGGCCTTCTCAGAGGGCCCTCCGGCCCTCTGAGAGATTTCCGGTGTCCTCGGTGAAGGCTCCAGATTTCTTTCAGAATGCCAGGGAGTTCTTGAGCCTTTTCAAAAGGCCCTCCCCTTCTCACCTCCCCCTGAGCTCGCAGCCGAAGGGAGCAGGAAGACGATGCTGATGAGGAGGAGAAGGAGGATTATGATGATGATGATGATGAGGAGGAGGAGGAGGAGGAGGAGGAAGAGGAGGAGGCGGAGGAAGAGGAGGAGGAGGAGGAGGAGGAGGAGGAGGAGACGGAGGAGGCGGAGGAAGAGGGAGAGCAACATCAGGAAGATATGCACCGTCAAGACGCTGATCTGAGGGCCACTTTGGGTTCTGGAGGGGCGTTGGCTTCCGGACCGTTCCACGGGTCTGGGTCGGGGGACCCGTTTGTTGCCGAGGACCTTCGTGACCAGAAGCGTCCCTTCGTTCTGTACTGCAGCCGAGCATCTGATTATGGCATTCTCAGCCACGCGCAGGGGGGGGGGGGGGAGGGGGAAGGGCTTCTTAGAAGCACCCCTGCTTCTTAGAAGGCGCCGGCCTTATCTATAGATGTAAGGCCGGCGCCGTCTACGAAGCAGCCTCCTTCTAAGAAGCCCTCCCCTCCTCCCTCTACCCCCTTGTGCGCGCCGCCAACGAGCATTTGATTCAGACATTTCCTCCCGAGCAATTGGACAAGCGTTCCTCAACCAGCTTCCTGGGAAGCTGGCCCAGTCTCTTGAGCGCGCTCGCCTCTCCAGGGTGGTCGCCGTGAACAGAAGCCTACATTCGCTCTGTACTGCAGCCGAGCATTTGATTACGGTAGGTTCGCGCGGCGTGCGCGCGCCGGCGACGCCGGCGAAGGCGTTCATGGCAGATTGAATTCTGCGACGCGGAAGCACCGAGGGACACGATAACGCCATTGGGCCCGACGGAATTCAACCTTGAACGATCGAGGCCACGATCGGTTCAAGGTTGAACGATCGACGCGGTGTCAAAAACCTTTGCGCGCGCCGACCCCGCACGAACCTACCGGAAGGCATTTCCTCCCGAGCAGTTGGGCAAGCGTTCCTCAACCGGCTTGCGCGAAAGTTGGCCCGGGCTCTTGAGCACGTTCGCCCTTCCAGGGCGCTAACAGCAGAGATTTGCCCAGATCTGTTTGGAGATATCTTCGGAAAGCTGGCCCAGATTCCTGAGAACGTATTGTTATGGCCCTCATGTTCGGATGTAAGGGCTCCTCAGGAGGAAAGGATGACTACACAGCAGATGGAGGAGGAGATAGAGGAGGACCAGACCGAGAGGGAGGAGGAGCGGCGATGGTGGCAAGCCATCCTGTTGGCGGACCTACCAAATCGAGCATGGGCGGCGGATGCGGGAAATGGACGGAGATCGTTCCCACTGTCGTCATGGGGAGGATGAGAATAAGAAGACGGCGAAGGAAGGACAGGAAGAGCTGATGGAGGGTTGAAGATGGTAGTGATTTGAGCGAATGAGTGATGAGGGTGGTTGAGAAGGAGGAGGAACAGGACGAGGAGAATAACGGAGGAGAAGGAGGATGAATAGGCGGAGGAGGTCCAGGATGTCGACGTGGAGCGGAACAGGAGGGGAGGCCGAGGAACGCGGTTGGATATGGTAGAAAAAGTGAGCTTGAGAGGGTTTGCGGCGATTCCAGCTTTATAAGTCCGCCATGTCAGCAACAACATCATCGACTACTCTCTCCTGCTGGGCATCCACGACCTGAAGGACGGCAGCCTCCCCGACGATTACGCAGGTGCGGGGGGTGGAGAGTTGGGTGAGGGAGTTGGGGGAGGTGGGGTCGGGGAAGTGAGGGAGAGCGGGGAAAGGAGGCGGGCGCTTGTGTCGTCGCCGCTCCCGCCGCCAATTCTCATTTCTTTTTCACACACCTTCCTGGACAAGTAATTCAACTTCTGCAGGTCGTGTCGAATCGTCTGGGGGACCTAATGGGGATAGTTTTTCTTCATGTGTCCGTTTCTAACTTTCCTTGCGTACGAATACGACCCTCGGAGGCCCAGAGACGACGAACGGCCGAAGGCGATGACAACAAAAATGAACCCGGCGCGACCCCAATCAGGGGAAAGCCCATTGCAGGGGCGCACAGTTGGGCGCATCGCTTGGCATTGCTTGGCATTGCCTGGCATTGCCTGGCATTGCTTGGCATTGCTCGGCATTGCTTGGCATTGCTTGGCATTGCTTGGCATTGCTTGGCATTGCTTGGCATTGCTTGGGGCAACCACGGGCGGTGAACCCGGGGAACACGGGGAACCCGGGGAACCTGACGAACCCGAGGAACCTCGGAGGAACGGGTAACGTAACAAGAAGAAGCACTGGGGGCGGGGAACCTGAGGAAATCGGGGAACCCGAGGGACTTCCGGGAAACGGGCAACGCAACAATGGGAGGCACCAGGGGCGGGAACACCGAGGAACCCGGGGAACCCGAGGAACTTCCGAGAAAAGGGCAAAGTAACAATAGGAGGGACACACCTTTAAACAAGTAAGAACCCCCTGAGCAAACCGAATTGGGGGACGGGAACTTTTGGATAGTGTGTCGCGCCGCTGGCTCAGGCCCAGCCCGCTTTGGCACTGGCACGCCACGCTAGTCACGCCCCACTCCCCGAGCGCCAACGTCTCGGGTCTTTCCAAGCCTCCCGCTCCGCGACGCGGAGCTACACGCTACCCGCTCGAAGGGCATGGCGTGCTACCCGCTCGCAGCGCGACACGCTAAGCAACAGTTCCTGGCCGCCCCCCCCCTTCCCCCCTCGGGTATGGCAGCGGAGTCCGACCCGGGTGGCCCTGCCCTGCCCACCAGACGCAACGCGAAGGCAGCGCTGCGCCGTCTCGCCGCAGCGAGTGCGCGGGCGGGAGCGGCGCGCGGCACACGTCGCGCGCAAGGGGGCGGCATGTTGTGCAATCAGAGTTCGGAGGATGACCATGTTTTTGGAAGCTGTTTCTGTGGGCCGAAGGCAAGGCATAGCACTGAAGGCAATTCTGCTTGCTGAAGGCAGTATCGAAGACGCATGTTGCGAATCACCGCCGCCCCCTGCCTTTTGGAATCGCCCATGTGGCCGAGCGCTGTGGCAAGAGCTCTGCCAAGCTATCGGACCATGGGTTCCCCCAGCCGTTGTGGAAAGCCTTCGGGGAACACTTGGGGGAGGAGGGCGGGGAAGATCAGGAGGAGGAGGAGGAGGATGAAAAAGGGAGGCATCTTGGGAGCCTCAAGGGGCACTCTTGGGGCCTCCTGGGAGCTTCCTTGGAGCCTCTTGGAGACATCTTCGGGGTCTCCTTGGGCCTCTTGGGGGCTTTGGGGGGCTTCTCGGAGAACTCTTTGGCCGTCTCAGGGCATTCCTGGCCCGTCTGACGCAGTCGGAATGCTGTCTTGGGGGCCTCTCCGGGCCGACTTGGGGCCCTCTTGGCGTGCTCCGGGGCCGTCTTGGAGGCCATCTTGGGTGTCTTGGATGCCTCTTGGGCCGTCTTTGGGGCCCTCTTGGGGCGTCTCGGGCCGTAGGAAGACCGACAAGAAGCGACTGCCAAAATCCTTCAAACACCTAGGGACAATAAATGCTTTGGTCTCGTCGGTCCTTCCTGGAGCCCTCGTGGGTTCCTCTGGAGTCGTCTTGGAGACCTCTGGGGGCCTCTTGGGCCGTCTAGGGACATCTCGGAGCCATCTTGTGCCGTCTTGAAGCCATCTTGGGCAGTCTTGATGGCCTCCTGTCCCGTCTGATGCAGTCGGAATGCTGTCTTGGGGGCCTCTCCGGGCCGACTCGGGGCCCTCTTGGCGTGCTCCAGGGCCGTCTTGGAGGCCATCTTGGGCGTGTTGGTGGCCTCTTGGGCCGTCTTGGGGCCGTTTTTGGACCTCTTGGGCCATTTTGGGGCCATCTTGCAGGCCTCTTGGGCGATCTTGGGGCGATTTGGGGGGGCTCTTGGGCCGTCTCGGGCCGTCGGAAGGCCGAAAAGAAGCAAATGCCGTCAAACACCTAAGGACAATGAATGATGTTGGCCTCTTCGGGCTTTCCTGGAGGACCTCTTGGAGGCCTCTTGGGCCGTCTTGGAGGCCTTTGGGGAGCATCTCGGCCGTCTTGGCGCCTTCTCGGACGGGCTTGGAGGTATCTTGGACCCTCTTGGAACGTCTTGAAGGCCATCTTGGACCTTGGGCGAACTTGGGAGCGATCTTGCCCTCTTGGAGGTCATCTTGAGCTGTCTTGGAGATTTCCAATCCCTTCCAGATGGCCGGCGGGACGCGCCGAAGCCCAAGGGGAGGGAACAAACAAACAAAACCAAGCCGTGAGAAGTTCAGCACGCCAGACACCCTTCTGGCAATACCACAGGGTGCGGCGGATCGAAGACGCCTTCGGCGAATCACCGCCGCCCCCTGCCTTATTGGAAGCGCCTGCGTGGCCGAAAGTTGGGTTCGAGCTTTGCCAAGCTGTCGGGCCACGCATTCCCCGAATGGGTTTCGAAAGCCTTCGGGGAACACGGAGTTGGGCGAGCTATCGGACCAGGTGGTTTCCGAGCTTTCGGACCTCCTGGAGGACATCTTGGCGGGGTCTTGGGCCGTCTTGGAGGCATCTGGCGGGCCTTTGGGGCAGTCTAAGGCCATCTTCAGGCCATCTGGGGCCGTATTGGGTGCATCTTGGGGCCATCTTCGCCATCGTTGAGGCCTTCTTGGGCGTCTTGGAGGCAAGTTGGAGGCCATCTTGGCCGTCTTAGAGGCCATCTTGGGCGTCTTGGGGGCCTCTTGGGCCGTCTTGGGGCCTTCTTGGGGCCCTCTTGGGGGCCTCGTGGGCTGTCATGGGGCCATCTTGGAGGCCTCTTGGGCGCTCTTGGGTCGATGTTGGGGGCCTCCGGGGCCGTCCTGGGCCGTCGGACAGCTGAAAAGGAGCAAAGTCCCAAATCCGTCAAACAACTAAGGGAAATCAATGATTTTAACCCCGTCGGGCCTTTCTGGAGGACGTCTTGGAGGGCTCTTGGGCCGTCTTGGAGGCCTCTTGCGGGCCTTCTGAGCAGTCTTAGGCCATCTTGAGGCCATCTTGGGCCGTCTTGGGTGCACCTTGGGGCCATCTTGGGCGTCTTGGAGGCTATCTTGGCCGTCTTGGAGGCATCTTGGAGGCCCTCTTGGGGCCGTCTTGGAGGCCATCCGGGGCTTCTTGGGCGCCTCTTGGGCCGTCTTGGGGCCTTCTTGGGGCCGTCTTGGGGGCCTCTTGGGCCGTCCTGGGGCCGTCTCGGAGGCTCCTTGGGCACTCTTGGGCCCATCTTGATGACCTCGTGGGCAGTCTCGGGCCGTCGGAAGGCTGGAAAATAGCAAAGTCCAAAATCCGTCAAAAACCTAAAGGGAACCTATGATTTTGGCCTCTTCGGGCTTTCGTGGAGGACCTCTTGGAGGCCTCTTGAGCCGTCTTGGAGACCTCTTGGAGACCTTTGGGGCCGTCTTGGGCCGTCTTTGAGGTGTCTTTTGCGAACTTGGAGGGATCTTGGACTCTCTTGGGCCGTCTGGGAGGCCATCTTGGACCATCTTGGGCGAACTTGGAGGCCATCTTGGCCATCTCGGAGGCCATCTTGGAGACATCTGGAGCACGAACAACTGTTGGAACCACCTCTCGAGCAGTCTTGCGAACCCTTCCGGGACCCCGGCGGGCTGGGCCGAGGCCCCAGGGGGAGTTCTTGTGGACAACAACCAAAACCCAAACCGAGAGGGTTTAGCACGCCGGGCACCCTTGAGGCAAGCCAACAGGGGGCAGCGGATCTAAGACGCCTACGGCGAATCACCGCCGCCCCCTTTTTTTGGAAGCGCCTATGTGGCCGAACGTCGAGGCCAGACCTGCCAAGCTATCGGACCATGTGTTCCCCGAATCGGTTTGGAAAGCCTTCTGGGAACACGTGGGCATCTTGAAAGTCATCTTGGCCGCCTGGAGGCCATTTTGACCCTTTCGGGCCTTCTTGGAGGACGTCTTGGAGGGCTCTTCGGCCGTCTTGGAGGCCATCTTGAGCGTCTTGGAGGCCTCTTGGGCCGTCTTGGGGGCCTCTGAGGGCCGTCGTGGGCCTCTTGGGCGATCTTTGGGTGCACTGGGGCCGTCTCGGGCCGTCGGAAGGCAGAAAAAAAGCAAATGCCACAATCCTTCAAAAACTCATGGGGAGTCCATGATTTTGACCTGTTCGGCCCTTCCTGGAGGCCCTCTTGGAAGCCTCTTGGGCCGTCTTGGGGTCGTCGGAAAGTCGAAAAGAAACAAATACTAAACACCTTTACACTCCTAAAGAAAATCAATGATTTTGGCCTCTTCGGGCCCTCCTGGAGGACCTCTCAGAGGCCTCCTGGGCCGTCTTGGAGGCCTCTTGGGCACCTCTTGGGCCGTCTTGGGCCGTCTTGGAGGTTTCTTGGACGGACTTGGAGGCATCTCCTCCTCTCTTGGGCGGACTTAGAGGCCATCTTGGACCATCTTGGCGGCCATCTTGGGCCATCTTTGCCGTCTTGGAGGCCATCTTAGCAGTCTTGGAGGCCTCTTGGGGCCCTCTTGGGGCCGTCTTGGGGGCCTCTTGAGCCATCATGGGGCCATCTTGGAAGCCTCGTGGGCGATCTTGGGGCGATCTTGGGGGCCTCTCGGGCCGTCATGAGCCGTCGGAATGCCGAGAAGAAGCAAATGCCAACATCCTTCAAAACCCTAAGGCGAATCAATGATTTTGGCCTCTTCGGGCCCTCCTGGAGGACCTCTTGGAGGCCTCTTGGGCCGTCTTGGAGGCCTCCTGGGGGCCTCGTAGCCTGTCTTGGGCCATCTTGAGGCTATCTTAGGCCGTCTTGGGTGCATCGTGGGCCGTCTTGGAGGCTATCTTGAGGCCATCTTAGCCGTCTTGGAGGCCATCTTGGCCGTCTTGGAGGCAGCTTGGAGGCCATCTTGGGCCATCTTGTGCGAAAAAGCCGACGAGGCAGGCAGCCAGCGGGACGCGCCGAAGCCCCAGGGGGAGTTTTTCTTGGAAAAAGAACCAAATCCAAAGCCGCAATAATCTAGAACGCCAGGCACCCCTGCGATGAATCGACAGGGGGCGGCGGATCGAGGACGCCTACGGCGAATCACCGCCGACCCTTGCTTTTTTGGAAGCGCATATGTGGCTAAACGGCTATATGGCAGGCTCGCTCGGGAACCTCCGAGCAGCCTCCAAAGACGCATGTCGTTCTCTGTCGGGAGCCACTCTTCTGTCTTGCCCCGGACGTGGGGTATCGCACGAGCCCGAGGCAGGCCGCGTTTGCAATGGACGACGCACTTGCACTCACAGGCTTCGGCGTTGTCTGGGCGAAGCCTCAGTCGACTCCAATGTCTTTTAGGCGACGAAGCGACTTGGCGCTCAGCCGTCAGATCTTGGTGCAATATTCGTTGGTTGTGTTTGCCTCGGTCCCCCTCGTCCCTTCCCCTCCCTCCCTCCCTCCCTTCCCCTCCCCCTTTCCCCCCCTCCCGGATTGTCTGCAGGTTTTCGCGTCGTGCCCCATGGGGTACAAAGTCTTCCCATGGTCTGCCACCGACCCGCCTGCACCGCAATCGATTATTCAATGTATTGATTATTCCCAACCCTCCTTGGTGAGGTATTCGTTTTGAATAGAGCACTGTGGTCGCGTCCCTCCTCCTCCTCCCGCCTCCCGCCTCCTCCTGCCCTCTCTTCGCCGACCCTGGGGGGCTGCGATCTGCGAAATTGTCGCCACTTTCGAGGGCTGCTGGTGGGTCCAGCGGGGTGAGGCACCGCGCGGACCTGAGCGGGACCTCGGCGTCCCTGGGGGGCTGCGATCTGCGAAACCGTCGCCGCTTTCGACGGCTGCTGGTGGGTCCTGCGGAGTGAGGCACCGCGCGGACCTGAGCGGGACCTCGCCGTCCCTGGGGGCTGCGATCTGCGAAGCTGTCGCCATTTTCGAGGGCTGCTGGTGGGTCCTGCGGAGTGAGGCACCGCGCGGACCCGAGCGGGACCTCGCCGTCCCTGGGGGGCCGCGATTTGCGAAACGGTCGCCACTTTCGAGGGCTGCTGGTGGGTCCTGCGGAGTGAGGCGCCGCGCGGACCTGAGCGGACCTCGCCGTCCTTGGGGGGCTGCGATCTGCGAAACGGTCGCCAGTTTCGAGGGCTGCTGGTGGGTCTTGCGGAGTGAGGCACCGCGCGGACCCGAGCGGGACCTCGCCGTCCTTGGGGGGCTGCGATCTGCGAAACTGTCGCCACTTTCGAGGGCTGCTGGCGGGTTCTGCGGAGTGAGGCACCGCGCGGACCCGAGCGGGACCTCGCCGTCCTTGGGGGGCTGCGATCTGCGAAACCGTCGCCACTTTCGAGGGCTGCTGGTGGGTCCTGCGGAGTGAGGCACCGCGCGGACTTGAACGAGACTTCGCCGTCCATGGGGGGCTGCGATCTGCGAAACTGTTGCCACTTTCGAGGGCTGTGGGTCCTGCGGAGTGAGGCACCGCGCGGACCTGAGCGGGACCTCGCCGTCCCTGGGGGGCTGCGATCTGCGAAACTGTCGCCACTTTCGAGGGTTGTTGGTGGGTCCTGCGGAGTGAGGCACCGCGCGGACTTGAGCGGGACCTCGGCGTCCCTGGGGGGCTGCGATCTGCGAAACGGTAGCCGCTTTCGAGGGCTGCTGGTGGGTCTTGGGCAGTGAGGCGCCGCGCGGGTCAGAGCGGGACCTCGCCGTCCCTGGGGGGCTGCGATCTGCGAAGTTGTCGCCACTTTCGAGGGCTGCTGGTGGGTCCTGCGGAGTGAGGCACCGCGCGGGTCTGAGCGGGACCTCGCCGTCCCTGGGGGGCTGCGATCTGCGAAATTGTCGCCCTTTTCGAGGGCTGCTGATGGATCCTGCGGAGTGAGGCACCGCGCGGATCTGAGCGGGACTTCGCCGTCCATGGGGGACTGCGATCTGCGAAATTGTCGCCACTTTCGAGGGTTGTTGGTGGGTCCTGCGGAGTGAGGCACCGAGCGGATCTGAGCGGGACCTTTTTGTCCCTGGGGGGCTGCGATCTGCGAAACTGTCACCACTTTTCAGGGCTGCTGGTGGGTCCTGCGGAGTGAGGCACCGCGCGGACTTGAGCGGGACCTCGCCGTCCCTGGGGGGCTGCGATCTGCGAAACTGTTGCCACTTTCGAGGGTTGCTGGTGGGTCCTGCGGAGTGAGGCACCGCGCGGGCCTGAGCGGGACCTCGCCGTCCTTGGGGGGCTGCGATCTTCGAAATTGTCGCCACTTTCGAGGGCTGCTGGTGGTTCCTGCGGGGCGAGGCACCAGGCAGATCTGAGCGGGACATCGCAATCCTTGGGGGGCTGCGAGCCTCACGAATGCCACTCGCAGAAGTATATGTGCCCATGTCACGTCACCACCTCCGTATAACGTCTCGCAATCTACTCATGCCCCGCATTGCGCAGGGGTTGGGTACGTCGCCCGGGTAATTTGTATGTTTTGCTTGTGCCCACGCCTTCCCGGGGCCCCAGCGGGACGGGCCCACGCCCCAGGGGGAGTTCTTTTGGACAACCAAAACCAAAACAGTAATGATCTGGCACGCCAGGCACCCCTGCGATGGATTGACAGGGGGCGGCGGATCGAAGACGCCTACGGCGAATCATCACCGCCCCCTGCCCTCTTTGAAGCGCCTATGTGGTCGAACGTTGGGACCGAACGTTGAGCCCATGGGGCGCAAAGTCTTCCCATGGTCTGCCACCGACCCGCCTGCAGCGCAATCGATTATTCAATGTATTGATTATTTGTATGTTTTGCTTGTGCCTGCACGCCGCCACCTGCCACAATTGTCTTTGGCCGTGCCGAGGCCATTTTGGCCCTTTCGGGCCTTCTTGGAGGACGCCTTGGAGGGCTCTTGGGCCGTCTTGGAGGCCATCTTGAGCGTCTTGGAGGCCTCTTGGGCCGTCTTGGGGGGCCTCTTGGGGCAGTCTTGATGGCCTCTTGGGCCGTTCTGGGGCCATCTTGGAGGCCTCTTGGGCGATCGTTGGGGGCACTTGGGCCGTCTCGGAGGCCGAGACGAAGCAAACTTCAAAACCTTTCGAATACCTATGGGAAATCAGTGTTGCTGGCCTTTTCTGGCCTCCCTGAAAGCCCTCTTGGAGGCCTCTTGGGCCGTCATTGGGCCAGCTTCGAGCCAACTTCGGCCATCCTGGTGAGCTCCTGGCCCGCCTGACGCCGTCGGAAGCCGTTTGGGGGGGCCCCTCTGGGCCGACTTGGGGCCCTCCTGGGGTGCTCCAGGGCCGTCTTGGAGGCCATCTTGGGCGCGGGTCTCTTTGGGCCGTCTTGATGGCATCTTGGGCCGTTCTGGGGCTATCTTGGAGGCCTCTTGGGCGATCTTTGGGCGATCGTTGGGGGGCACTTGGGCCGTCTCGGGCCGTCGGAAGGCCGAAAAGAAGCAACTGTCAAAGTTCTTCAAACACTTCGGGAAAATCAATGCGTTTGGCCTTTTCTGGCCTTTCTGGGGGCCCTCTTGGAAGCCTCTTGGGCGTCTTGGGCCAGCTTCGAGCCAACTTCGGCCATCTTGGTGGGCTCCTGGCCCGCCTGACGCCGTCGGAAGCCGTTTGGGGGGCCTATCTGACCGACTTGGGGCCCTCTTGGGGCGCTTCGGGGCCGTCTTGGAGGCCACCTTGGGCGTCTTGGAGGCCATCTTGGGCGTGTTGGAGGGGCCGTCTTGGGGCCCTCTTGGGGCCGGCTTGGAGGCCACTTGGGCCGTCATGGGGCCCTCTTGGGGGCCTCTTGGGTGATCTTGGGGGCCTCTTGGGCCGTCTCGGGCCGTCGGAAGGCCGAAAAGAAGCAAATGTCAAAATCCTTCAAAAACTTACGGAAAATAAATGATTGTGGCCCCTTCGGGCCCTCCTGGAGGACCTCTGGGGGGCCTCTTGGGCCGTCTTGGACTCTCTTGGGCCGTCTTGGAGGCCGTCTTGGACCATCTTGGGCGGACTTGGAGGCCATCTTGGACCATCTTGGAGGCCATCTTGGGCCAACGTGGCCATCTTGGAGGCCATCTTCAGCCGTCTTGGAGGAACAAAATTGAGAATTGAGCTCCCGGGCAGTCCTCCCGGGACCCGGGCGGGACGGGCCGAAGCTCCAGGGGGAGTTCTTTTGGACAAAGAACCAGCACCAAAACAGTAATCATTTGGCACGCCAGGCACCCCTGCGATGAATCGACAGGGGGCGGCGGATCGAAGACGCCTACGGCGAATCACCGCCGCCCCCTGCCTTTTTGGAAGCGCCTATGTGGCCGAACGTTGAGGCCAGACCTGCCAAGCTATCGGACCATGTGTTCCCCGAATCGGTTTGGAAAGCCTTCGGGGAACACGTGGGCATCTTGAAGGTCGTCTTGGCCGTCTGGAGTTCATTTTGACCCTTTGGGGCCTTCTTGGAGGACGTCTTGGAGGGCTCTTGGGCCGTCTTGGAGGCCATCTTGAGCGTCTTGGAGACCTCTTGGGCCGTCTTGGTGGCCTCTTGGGGCCGTGTCTTGGGCCTCTTGAGCGATCTTTGGGGGCACTTGGGCCGTCTCGGGCCGTCGGAAGGCAGAAAATAACAAATGCCATAGGAGTGCCTGCACGTGATTGTCTGTGACCCTCCGTCTCCGCTCAAGTGCATGAGCGTGGGCCGGTCCATGGCCCCTGGCGCCTCCACGAGCCTGGCGGTGGGCGCCGCGGTCGGCGCTCCGGCGGCGTGGGCTGGGCTGCGCTTTCTGGGAGCCTGGCTGGGGACGCTGATCGCGGCCTCGACCACCTGCCCAGCCTGCGTCTGCCAGGCGCCCTCGGCGCCGCCGCCGCCGCCGCCGCCGCCGCCGCCCGTGGCGGCAGGCATCGCGGCCGCGGTGGTGGAGGAGCTTGGGCCCTGGCTCGCGAACGCCTCGCCCGCTCCGGCGATCTGCCCGAGCGCGGAGGCGGTGGCGGCGGCGGTGCTGGAGCGCCTGCCGCCGTCGCCCGGGCCTGCGGGGCCCCCGCTGGCGGCTTCGCCGCCCGAGGCCGGCCCGGCCCTGGAGGAGCAGACGAGCGCCGTGACGCTGGTGGCTGCGGGCTGCGCTGTGGGAGAGCTGGTGCTTCTTGTCGTGTGCTGCCTGACGGCTCGCGCACGGAGGAATGCTGAGTCTCCAGCGTCGGCGCGGCGTCCGTACCCTGTGGCCGACCGGAGCCAGCGCCGAGGTGGCGGAGTGGTGCGCTGAGCTGCGCCCAGGGCTCCGCGTGGGGCTGTGGTACCGACGGGACACGGTGTGGCATGAGCGCCCGCTGCTGTACCCAGCGGGCGGCACCTACTGGTGGGTGCTGGCGCCGGATGATGACGTCTACGTCGAGGACATCGCGGGGGTGACTGGGGACGGATGTTCACGAGCCTTCGCGTGCACGCCAGACGGGACGCCACCGGCGGTGGCCCATGGGAGGTCCTACCGCTTCCGAGCCCCCGTGTCGCCCGCCCGGCTCAGAGCCCTCATCCTCGAAGCCAGGACCGAGCAGGGGGCGCGCGCGAGTGCGCCGCTGGAGGACCCCGCCATGTTCTACAGCTGGGACGGCGCTCGCACGGCCTTCTCGCGGCTACGCCGCCGCCCCCCGCTGCGCGGCGCCGCGGGGGAGCCCGACGGGACGGCGACCCCGCCGCTAGCGCCCGACGGCGAGGCAGCCCCCTTGGCCGACGCCGCGCCCGACCGCCCTCCAGCGACAGCCGCCGACTACGTATACGAGGCCCCGGAGGGCTGCGTGTGGATGGTGGCCACCTTGGGCCCAAAGCCGATCGGCTTGGAGATCGAGTTGGCGGCGGGCGACGTGCGGCTGGGCCGTGGCCACGCGATGATGCAGTTGGCGAGCGGCTGGCAGCTCCTTAGAGGCGGCCAGGCGGGACGACCGTGACGACTTCCGCCGCCGCAAGGCCAAGGAGGTGACCAAGCAGATGGAGGCAGACCTCGGGCTACCTGGGGCCCCATTGCCTGGAGGTGCCGTGGCAGCGGCGGCAGAGGCCCCAGAGGCCACCGAGGAGCGCGACCTGCGCGACCGTCTGGGCGCGCCGCCAGCCATCGAGAACGGGCCGCCCGCCGAGGCGGAGGACATCAGGACGTTGTGGGTGCAGCATGACGATCATGGAGAGCGACACAAGCCATGGCGTGAGGTCGTCCGGGAGGTGAAACGATACACGTTCAAGGACTGGCCGCTGGACGACGGGCTCTCCACGGTCGAGCACGTGATCAAGACGTGGGACAAGAGCGACGGCAACCCGCTGCTGTGGCTAGAAATGTGGGCGCGGGACAGGCTGCTCTCACACTCGGACAGAAGCTGCATAGAGATGAAGTGCCTGCTGACCGCCATCTACTACGCGGGCACCTACGACCAGGTGAATCTGGCGAGCACGGCGAGCATCGAGGTGCTGTGCCGTCGCGTGTCCACGATAGTAGAGGCCTACTCAGTTGACCCTAGCAGGGGACCAGAGTGGGCTGGCCTCAAGCACTTCATGGGCACCACCAGCCCCCTCGACATCGTCGACCCGACGCTGCGCACCACGGTCTTCCGGAAGAACAAGGAGGAGATGGAGCTGGAGAGCTGGAAGATGCGGGCCGCCGGCGTGCCGCCGCCAAGTCCGCTGGCGGCCGCGGCGGGGGAGGGGCTCCCCGACGGCGGCGGCGGCAGCGCGGGCCGCGGCGGCGAGGGCGGCAGCGGCGGGCGCGGCGGCGGCCGGGGCCGCAAGGGCGACAAGGGGGCAGGACGCGACGGTGGGCGCGGCGGCAAGCTGACCGCGCCCGCCGGGGGATGAGCCCGCCTGCCGGCGGAGGTGGGCGACCCGCCGGCGATGAACAGCCCAGTTGCGAAGTCGGGGTGGACTTGCTCAAGCTGTTCCCCTTGCCGAGACTCCCCGACATCAGGAGTCGCGATGGCCGCCCACAGAGCCGCGGGGGAGGCAGGCTTGCCGGGCGGGCCCGCTGCGACTTCAGCGATGCGGTGGGCGTTTTGAATTGGTTTGCGAACCGACAGCACACCGGCGTCAAGCCGAATTTTGACCAGCAGAGGGTGCACGCGCGGATCCTCGACATCGTGGCGGACAGCACGCCGCCCCAGGAAACCGCGATCCCCTCGCCGCGGGCGGCCTTCAACGAGCTGCTGCACGGCCGGAGTGTCTACGACGAGTCGGCCGGACGGAACATCGGGCGCCTTCGCAATGTGGGGCAGATACCCTTGCCTATAAGACCGCGGTGGAGGGACCACGGCTGATGGAGGTCGCACTTGCCCATGCACGCCAGTACTTCGAGGACGGTTATTCTCGGATGCTCGTACCAAGCGACGAATTAGATCATCGACTCGATAGTTGCGATGTGTCCCCGCACTGGGATCCCTCTCTTGTGCGCAACAGGAGGCTGTACGTACGTTTCATCAGGCTGCTCAGATCGAAGGGGGTGCTTGTCTTCCCGGACGAGTCCGAGCGGCGCGAGGAGGTCGGAGTTTTCTACGTTGCCAAGAAGAGCGACCAGTTCCGCATGATCGTGGACGCGCGGAAGAGCAACCTCCACTTCACTTCCCCCCCGGGCGTGGCCCTAGTTACCGCTGAGGGACTCGCGAGGGTGGCGGTGGGGCTCGACGGCAGCAGCATGACCGGTGCGGCGGAGGGTTTCACGTTGGGGACGTCCGACATCAGTGACGCCTTCCACCGCTTCCGCATCGACCGCGGGCTGTCGGGCTACTTCTGCACGCGGCCGGCGCTCGCTGGCGAGGTGGGGCTGGCCGGCACCAAGCTGGGCGGCCGTCGTCTGGAGGCCGACGCCCGGCTGGTGCCGGCGTGCGCTGCGCTGCCCATGGGCTTCACCTGGTCGCGGTTCTTCTGCCAGGAAGTGGGGGAGTCGATGATGAGCGACGCTCCTGAGCTGGCAGGGGTCCCCCGGATGAGTGACTGGGGCCCCACCACGGTGCTGCAGCCGGCCAGGCCGCTGGACCACGGCGGAGGAGCGCAGTACACCTACGTCGACGACCTGGGCGTCCTGGGCTTTGACGCCGCCGCGGTGGCGGAGTGTCTGGGCGCCACCGCGACCCGCTTCAATCAGGCCGGGCTCGTGACCCACGAGACGGAGCTCCAGGAGGGCCGCGGGGAGACGCTGGGCTGCGTGCTGGACGGCAAGGCGCTGAGCACCCGCCGCACGGCGAAGCGCTACTGGCGCGTGAGGCAGGGGCTCAGCTGGGCCCTTTGGTGTCGGGCTCTTCCCGGCTGGGCTTGGGAGGTGGTGATCGGGCATTGCACGTACTGCGCCATGTGCTACCGCGACCTGTTGCCTGCGTTCACCGCCGTCTACAAGTTCATCGCGGCGAACTACAGCCAGGGCGCCGCGCTGTGGGCTAGCGCCCGCGCGGAGCTCGTGGCCTTCCGAGGGCTGATGCCGCTGCTGCGCGGCGACTGGGCCCTCCCCTGGAGCAAGTTGGCGTGCCTGTCCGACGCCTCGGAGCATGGGTGCGCTGTGAGTGCCTCCCTCTTTGGTGAAGCGGAGGTGAAGAAGATCGGGCGGGTGCAGGAGCGATCTCGCTTCCGGCGCCTGGGCGGCCACTCGGCGCGTGCCCACTTCTTCGCCATGAATGGGATTACCATGACCCTCGGCGGGGCCCTCAAGCCAGTTACTGAGCTGGAGGAAGGAGACGTCGTCGCGGACGATGCCGAGTGGGGTGTGAATCCAGCTGTCGAGGAGATGCCGGCGGGGATCTTCATGGGCGCCCGCTGGATTGAGATAGTCGCCCGAGGGTGGCATAATACCACGGAGGATATCTACGTATACGAGTCTCGTGCTCTGCTTCGAGCGGTTGAGATACAATGTAGCCTGTCGCCGAGTGTCGGCGAGCACCTCGTCGTGATGAGTGACAACCTGCCTGCAGTACTCTGCTCCGAGAGAAGGAGAGCGAAAAACTATGTCGTCCTGTCCTGCATCAGAAGGGCTGTGGCCCTATGCCTGGCCCTGAACAGGCGGTTGCATGCACGGTGGGTTCCCAGCGAGCTCAAACCAAGTGATGAGGGATCACGACTGTTTGACCCCAAGCATGACGCCTCGAAGACCCCAGTGAACTCTTGGGAGATGGGTGACAACGACGGCGGTAGAGCAGCGAATCGTAGGCTTACTCAACATGAAGCGGAGCATCGTGGAGCACACGAGCATCATCATAAAGCACATGAGCGCCATGGCACAGCACATGAAGCGGAACATCATCGAGCACATGAAGCAGAACATCGCAGAGCACATGAACCGCGGGGCCCGCCATTGCAGGGCTCACTATATCATCGCAGAGAACGTGAGCACCCCAACGGGGCCCAAAAGGCCTCCGCGGGCACGAACGATCAGGACGACCAATGGGGCTTGTCTTCAAGGCCTCTTCGGGCCCATAGCGCAGAGCTCCCAGCAGCAGCCACAACTAGCAGAGCACCGTGGCCATGCTCGGCTCGAAGCACTTCTCCTGCGACAGGGGCCGTGGCAGCTCCCGCCGCAGGCGCCCAGGGCTCGGCATGCGCTGATGAGTCAGCGCCAGCGGCGACTGCGGCCAGACAGCGTCGACGGCGCGCCCGCGCCCGAGAGGCCCGAGCGGCGTGCCAGACGCTCGCGGGCCATGTCGCCGAGCGCGCTGCCCCCGCCGCTGGCCCCGCCGCCGGGGGCAGCCTCCGTGCTGCAGCGGCGCCGGTCGCTGGTGCCCCCGCCGGGCCTGGCGGCGCGGCTGCTGAGGCCGCCGCCGATCGCGCGGGCAGAGAGCGGGGAGAACGACGCCACGACCAACCCAGAGGACGGGAAGGAGGCGTCATGCCCGCTCGTCGTGGACAGCGTGGTGGACGCTGCACCCGTGCACTACACAAACGGGCTGCCCGAGGAGAAGCGCGGGGCGAACCGTGGCGATGTCCTGCTGTCGGCCCTCTTGCACTTCCAGCCGCAGTATGGCAAGTTTGGCATCTCGCGCCCCCCCCGGGCCTGGCGCGCCCTGAAGGGGTGGCGACGCCTTTGCGGGAGGCGCTCACGCAACGCAGTCGTGAGGACGATTTGGCCAGCGGTGATCTGGGACCTTTGTTGCAGGGGGCTCTACCCGATGGGGCTCCACGCGGCCGGGAACATCGCGATGCATCACAGGCCCAGCGAGCCTTTTGACCATCCAGCGCCGCGACCTGGCCAAGCCAGTGAAGGGCGGCGTGGACGAGTGGTTTCTGATCCTGTCCCCAGGCAGCCGAGGCGCCACCCGCAAGAACCGGGCGCAGGACGAAGGCATCCGCCTGGCCAACAAGCTGTGCCCATGGCTGCCGCGAGTGGCCTCATCGCTTGCGCCAGGTACCCCAGTGTCCAGGGTGTCCCCGCACAGCCATCCAGAGCTGGTAGCCGAGCCCAACCGCACACGAGCGAGGCTGGGGCACCACTCGCCGGTGCGCTACCAGGGGCGCCACGCGGGGGCGTCGGTGGACCTGCGAGGGCGCCACCGCGACCACCCCGAGCTGATGAAACGAAGAGAGTGGCAGTACAAGTCGTCCCCGAAGTGGTGCGAGAACGCGGTCAGCTCGAACCTGTCCGTCTCGATGCTGATGCCTACCCAGGCGGCCCAGTTCAAGAAGACCGACGCCCAACTCGAGGCGCTCTCCTTCAACCGCGTGGCCGCCCAGCCCTTCGTGCCTCGGTAAACGCCCGACCCTACTTAGCCGACCTGTTCTGCGGGGTCGGCGGCGTCGGGCGCGCCACCAGCAGGCGAGGCTATGCGGCCAGGCTGTGGGATCTCAAGTATGGCGAGCACCTCGACCTCACAGACCACCGCGTGCATCGTCTGATTGAAAAAGACGCCTCTGCTGGGCTCATCCTTGGAGCTGCGCGGGCGACAGAGTGCACGAGTTTTTCCATCGCTCGCACGCGGGCCAGATTCATCCGAACCTCTGCGATGCCGTGGGGCGTCAAAGACCGAAGCCAGTTCAGTGATAAGGACCATGTTGCCTTGAGAAGAGGCAACAGGCTGATGAAGGCGACCCTCAGATTGATTCGAGTTGTCAACAGGTATCATATCCCGTGGTTCCTGGAAAATCCTTACAGTAGTACGATGTGGAAGATCCCAGCTTTGCGCAAATTGGCTAGCGCGCCGCACTGCGAAGAAGAGACAGTTGACTTCTGCAGTTACGGCACTCGGTGGCGCAAGCGTACGCACCTGTTCTTCGGGAATACTTCAGCATGCTGTGTTCAACATTTGCAACACCACCTCTGTCGAGGCCGAGGAGTGTGCTCATGCACGGCCAGACCTCACTTCGAGCTGTCAGGCCCGCATCCGACACGTCGAGTGCCGTGGACAAAAGTGGCGGAGCCGTATCCCTTAGGCCTCTGCCGTGACCTCGCCACTGCCCTCATCTCCGCCTGCATCATCAGAAAACGCAATCCATGATATGGGAGTAATATGGGAGCTCAGATTTCTTTTATCCGCCAAGGGGCGGACGCCTGCAGGTGTTGTGCCACGACCCGGCTACCTGTTTAGGCTCTCGCCTTTTCTGCGCTGAACAACGCCGTGCCGTGTTTCACGAGACATTCGCTGATATTAAAATGAGGAGGGGGCAAACAGACATAGGAGTGCTTGCGCGTGATTGTCTGTGACCCTCCGTCTCCGCTCAAGTGCACCCGTGGCCTGCCCTCCGCCATGAGTGCTCCAACGTCGCAGAGCTCAGATTTTTTAACCGCCTAGGAACGGAAGCCTGCAGGTGGTGTGCCACTACCCGGCTACCTGTATAGGCTCTCGCCTTTTCTGTGCTGAACAACGCCGTGCCGTGTTTCACGAGACCTATTCGCTGATACTAAAATGAGGAGGGTGCAAACACACACAATCTTTCAAACACCATGGGGAATCACTGATGTTCCCTCTTGGAGGCCTCTTGGGCCGCCTTGGGCCATCTTAGGGCCATGTTCGGCCGTCTTGGTGGGCTCCTGGTCCGTCTGAGGCCGTCGGAAGCCGTTTGGGGGGCCTCTATGGGCCGATTTGGGTCCCTCTTGGAATGCTCCAGGGCCGTCTTGGAGGCCATCTTGGGCGTCTTACAGGCTTCCTGTGCCGTCTTGGGGGCCTCTTGGGGCCCTCTTGGGCCGTTCTGGGGTCATATTGGAGGCCTCTTGGGCGATCTTTCGGCGATTTTTGGGGGCTCTTGGGCCGTCTCGGGCCGTCGGAAGGCCGAAAAGAAGCACATGTCAACATCCATCAAACGCCTACGGAGAATCCATGTTTTTGGCCTCTTCTGGCCTTCCTGGAGGCCCTCTTGGGGGCCTCTTGGGCCGTCTTGGGCCAGCTTCGAGCCAACTTCGGCCATCTTGGTGGGTTCCTGGCACGTCTGACGCCGTCGGGAGCCGTCTTGGGGGCCTTTCTGGACCGACTTGGGGCGCCCTTGGGGCGTTTCGGGGCCGTCTTGGAGGTCATCTTGGGCGTCTTGGAGGCCATCTTGGGCGTGTTGGAGGCCTCTTGGGCTGTATTGGGGCCCTCTTGGGGCCGTCTTGGAGGTCGCTTGGACCGTCATGGAGTCCTCTTGGGGGCCTCTTGGGCGATCTTGGGGGCCTCTTGGGCCGCCTTGAACCGCCTTGTGCCGCCGGAAAGCCGAAACGGCGCAAATGCAAACATCCTTTAATTATTTGAGGCAAAACAATGAGTTTGGCCTCTTCGGGCCTTCCTGGAGGCCCTCTTGGAGGCCTCTTGGGCCGTCTTGGAGGCCTCTTGCAGGCCTTTTGGCCCGTCTTGGGCCGTCTTGGAGGCATCTTGGAGGCATCTTGGGGCCATCTTAGCCGTCTTGGAGGCCATCTTGGGGCGTCTTGGAGACGTCTTGGAGACCATCCTGAGCAGCCGAAAAGGTGAGAACGCCCAAATCTTTCGGGAACCGATGGAACATGTGTGATTTGCGCATATTGAGGCCCTCTTGGGAGGTCTCTTCGAGGCTTCTTGAGGCGGCTTGGAGGCCTCTTGGGCCATCTTGAGGCCGTCTTGGGCGTCTTGGAGCCCTTTTGGACCTTCTTGGGGATCTCGTGGGCCGCGTGGGAGACTTCGTGGGCCCGAAAAGGCCAAATGACGAGATGTGGGGGAAGCCCCAGGGGGCACGCGGGAAGCCCCAGGGGGCACCTGGTAAGCCCCAGGAGATTTCAAACACTGGGCTCTGGGCGGTTAAAAGGTCCGCAGGAGGGAGGATTGAGGCTCAGAGGATTAGGGGAAGGACCTGAGGACACGCCCACTCCGTGCCCAGAGGCACGGTGGCGGATTTGGTCGTCGAGTTGCGAACACTGTTGCCCTCAGTGACCCCAGGCGCCGTGCTGCTTGTTCCCTGCGGCTCATGGCTGGATTGGGACGTGCGGAGTTGCGCCTGCGCGGCTTTGAGCCGCTCGGCAGGTGGGACTTCCTGCCCCCCTGCTCTTCTTCGCCTCTCTCAGTGTTCCCCCTCTGTCCGTAGGGGCGGCCCGGGCCACTGATTCCCGATCGCCGTTTCTCTGGAAGGGGCAGTGTCCGCCACTTCCCTTCGCGGTGGATGGGGCGCAGTGGAGGGAAAGGTTTGTCACTTGGAAATTCGAGCTCGTCCAGATCGTCTGAACCAGGGACTGCCCCAGAGGCCGAAACATCGTGCAAGCCCAAGCGCCGCGCAAGTCTTGCCCGAACGCCGCATTCCCGTCGCTTTGCGCCGCGCAACTTGTTTTCGATCGCCGAGATTAATAAAAAATAAGCCGTGCACCAATCGCGTGCGTTACTGTATCGCTTGGGCGCGGCCCGTTATTTCAATAGTCGGACGCGAGGCCGCGTGCGCTGGTTCCACCAAATTCCGTGCTGAAGTTGATTAGTCCGTCATGGGAGGGGGTGGGAGGGAGTGGGCAGGGCCCGCTGACCCAGAGGCCGCCAGAGGTGCCGTCGCTCTGTCGCTCTAAAGTTCAAAATGCAGGAGGAGGGGAGGGAGGAGGAGTAGAGGGAGGTAGGAGGGAGGGAAGGAGCAGAGAAGGATGATGATGATGATGATGATGATGAGGAGGAGGAGGAGGAGGAGGAGAAGGAGGAAGAGGAGGAGAAGGAGGCGGAGGAGAAGGAGGAGGAGGAGGATGAGGAGGAAAATGAGGAGTAGGACGAGGAGGGGAAGATGAAGGGAGAGGAGGAGGAGGAGGAGGAGGAGGAGGAGGAGGAGGAGGAGGAGGAGGAGCAGGAGCAGGAGCAGGAGCAGGAGCAGGAGCAGGAGCAGGAGCAGGAACAGGAGGAGGAAGATGAGGAGGCGAAGGAGGAGGAGGAGGAGGAGGAGGGGAGGAGGAGGAAGAGGAGAGAGGCGAATAATAATAAATAATAATAAGACTAATAAATACTAATAATGACATAATAATACTAATATAATATAATAATAATAATAATAATAACAATAATAACAATATATAATAATAATAATAATAATAATTAAAAATAATAAGAATAATAATAAGAGGAGGAAGAAGAGGAGGAGGAGGAGGAGACCACAGGGGGACGAGGAGGGAATGAGGGGGGGACGAAGGGGGGGATAATGAGAAGCAGGAGAGGGAGACGGAGGATGGAGGTGGTTGTGGACTGAGAAGGGAAGGGAACGGAAGCAGGAAGGGAACAAAAAAGGATGGAAAGGAAGAGGCATGAGGAGGATGGGAAGAGCCAGTGTGAAGAGGCGGAGGAGAGGGGTCAGGAGGGGGGAGACGATCGTCGTCAACGGGAAGGTAGGCTGGGACATCGCTGTCGATCAACATCGCACGCGCTTGTGGCCATGTCGGCCTCGAGACGGGCGCGACGCGACGGGGGCAGGCAGCCCACCCGCAAAGCACCTCCCATCCAAGGCCTCCCGTTATTCTCGGGGGGGACTCCAAGATGGGGTCGATCGAGTGTCGCCGCATGTGCGGCGCCCGCCCGCGCTCCCAAGCAGCGCGCCCGTGAGAGAAATCTGTACCCTCCCCTCCTCTCCCCGCGCTCCTCCAGAGAGGGGTGAGGGCGCTGAGATGCTTCTGCGGCACTCTTGCAGAGCATTGCACGGTGCCCCAGGGATTGCCGCAGTCTCGGTCCCCGAGGGATCGTTTCAATTTCGGCCCCCTGAGTTGGCCAGGCTGCGAAGTCGACACTATGTACGACTTCGCCTTCTTGCGGGTGCCCCGGGGGGCCCGATTTGTCCACCCCATGGGGCGCAACACATTAGAACCAGAGCGCGCGGCAGCGTGTGGTAGCGGATGGGCCAGCACGCCCAAACAGAAACAGGTTTCCCGATTTAGTCTGGAAAATGTGCGATACCGAATGTTCTCGCCACGACTTCTGGGGAACTCCCTCGTCGCTCCTCGTGGAGGGTGCGGTCGCTCCCCAGCCCCGAGGAGTACCTACATATGCCGATCACCTGACTGTGCAACGAGTGCTGGATTGGAGTGGGAACATGGGGAGGAGGATGAGAACGGGCGAGGGCAGTAGCGGGGCAGGTGCAGGAGCGCCAGCAGCAGGAGAGGGGGGCGAAGGAGGGATGCCTTCTTCGCTTCCCTTGCCCCGCAGCCAAGACACGGAAGAAAGGGCCAGCTCGGGTTCGGGAGGGGCTCGCTGCTCCGTAGAGGTCCGTTGAAAGTTGTTCCTCGAGTGTTCCTCGTCCAGCCAGGCGCTCCTGGTGCCATAGAGGGGGGTCGTTATTTTGCTTAGCGTGCCTTATGTTTGTGGCGCGTCCTCCCTCCGCTCCTCCCCCCCTCCCCCTCCGCTCTCTCGCGCCGACTACCCCGATGCTCCTCGCTTCGCGAGCCTTGAGTAAGGTGGTTCCTGGACGCTGCGAGCCCGCTGCAGTCTTCAGCACGACCCGAGGCCGGGCCGCCTGGAGGTGTTCCGATGTCGGGCCAGCGGGCGCGGGATCGAGCCATTGCGCAGGGCCAGCGCATCCCCCCCGCCTGGCGCTCCTCTTCTGGAGGCTCGAGTCCGGTTTGTCCACCACCTCTTCCTCCTCCCCCCGGCCTTCCTCCTCCCCCTTCTCCTACATGTCCTCCTTTCTCCCTCCCCCGAAACGTTGCCCCCGAGGCCGCACCCTCGCTCTCGTCCTCCCCCGCCGAGCCCACGCTGCGAGGCACTTCGGGGGCGCAGCCGCTTCACCAGCGTGATTCCGGAGGGGTAGTCTCCAAAGACAGGCAGGCGATGTACTTCATGGGCGTGATCGACATATTGGCCCTCCGCGTCTGCCCATATTGGTATATGCGTTGCTTTATCTATGTCGCTTTTGTTTGTTTTCTCTCTCTCTCTCTCTCTCTCTCTCTCTCCCTCTGTAGACCTATTCGATATATACATATGTTAACCTGCGTGGACACCACCAGAGTGTTTGTAGCAATCTACGTTGCGCAATATATGTGGGGCAATCGAGGTAGTGAAATCCACCTGGTGATATGTATGCTTCTGTAGCATACGCAGTGCGATACATGGTGTGCAATCTTTGTGGGGCGGTCTATATATATATGTATGTATGAGCACTATGTGTGGTGCATTCTGCGTGGTGCAATCTATGTCATGCAGCAGTATTTGGCGTTCAACATATGTGTTGCAGACTGTGTGGCGCAACCTATCTGGTGCACCATCAGTGCGGTGCAGTCTACGTGGTGCAGCATGTGCAATGTACGCTGTGCGATCGACGTGCCGCAACCGATGCATTGCAATATCTGTTATGCGGCTTATGTAGTGCCATGGACGTGGTGCAAGTTGTTTAGATAATGTTGTGTGCTGCAGGTTATGTGGGTCACTCTGTGTGGTTCAATCCGCGTTGTGCTATCTACGGTGTGCAACGTATATGGTGTAGGTGGGGTGGCGCACCCCATGTGGTGCGCAATCTATCCGGTGCAATCGACGTGGTACAGTATGTGTGGTGCAACATGTGTCGTAGTGCACTCTATGTGGTGCTGTCGTGGTGCAATCTACGTGGTGACACCCATGCGGCGCAATGAGTCTTCCCAAACGAGTTGACACATTCCAAGATCTTGGAAACATCCCTCCCACTCACCCAGCAAAGCCCATGCGGTGGCGATTGTGGTGCATGCTTTGCGTTGGTTTGTGCATCTCTGCGGCCGCGCCAACCGAATCACGCACGCGCAGCGGCCAGCTAATTTGGCGCGACCGACGCGGCCGCGGTGGCGCTGACCGGTGGGCACATTCCAGCGGACATGTCAGTGCGAGTCGGCGACTTGGGCGGGCGCGGATCATGGCAACGTCGACATTGGTAGACACGATGATGATAGCAGCGATGCTGGTGACGATGTTGACAACGACGACGGCGCGGCCAGTGCGGGCGCCGATGCTGATCGCGCCGACGACGATGATGGCGTGCGTCTTCGCGTCGATGATGAAGGTTTTGGGGAGTGATCGACGTGCGCGTGGCCGACGCGCGAGAGTGGCCCGCATGGTGTTATTTGACACGGATCGTGCCCCCCCCCCCCCCCAGCACGCTCGCGAGGGCGCGCGAATGATCTCGACATGTGGTGCCAGAGTCCCGTTTTGGCAGAATTGTATGAAGATGCTGAAACACGCGAGTGCAAATGAATTCCATGGAAATGTTGATGATGTCGAACATGGTTCTCTTAAGAACTCGCAAGAGCGCGGGCCCACACTTTCCTGAAAACTGATGTTGCGAAACCGTGTGTTTGAAGTTGTTGTTGGGCACTCGATTTTGAAACCGCTGCGACAGCAAAGGTTTGTGACAGATTTCGGCAGTTTTGTTTACCACGGCGTCCAGCCGACAAACGGAAACAAACAAGAGGCACCACGAAGCACGACCACCTGCGGATGGAACGACATAGACACCATAATGTACACTGTGGCCGCCACGGACAAAATCACGGCTGCAGACCTACCGCGACACCCAAAGGAATTCAACGAGCGCATCCAAAACATAATAGTGGAAGCAACATCGACGAGCATAAAAGCACCCAGCCGAGTCCAACAACGCCCCCCGTCCCAGACGCACCTGCAAGAAGTCATAGAACGACGGCAAAGCACACCCAACCAAGACACGAAAGCGCGACAGCAACGAACGGGTTACAACACGAGCGCCGCTTGGTAAACTGTTGGGCGAATACCGGGGGTTGGAACGAATCGCTGCGATCAAATCGAGACGGCGGCGCACGCTCATCACAGGTATGCGTGGAACGGGTGGCAATATGTATACAGACAGAGAGACCATTGCAAACGTATTTGCGGCCTTCTACGAGGGCAGCTTTACCGCTCCACTCGACCAGCCACATTACCGCGACACGACGGCGACACCATACCACCGCTTACGCCGCAAGAGTTCGGCAAAGTACTATCCACCCTCAAGTGTGGCCAAGCACCAGGCCAGGGCGGAATCAGGGTGCAAATGTTAAAACTTGCGCCGCCAGAGCTGAAACAAGCTATCTTGCTGCTCTACAGCAAACACCACTCTCCGACCAGATGCACCAAACCCGCAAAGTTGTCGACAAACGGTCATCACAGTCATTCCCTAAGCAGGGGACATTGCACAACCGCAGAACTACGGACCAATATGCAGCAAACCATCATTATACAAGCTCTTCAGCAAACTTCTGTACTCCAGACTGCAGCCGCAGTTAGACAAGCAATAACCTCCAGACCAAGCAGGCTTCCGCCCCGGGCGGCCCACGCAAGACCACTTGTTTACGTTCGACGTTCTCCGAGAAAGAGCGCGCGAGTGGAACCAGCCCCTTTGGATCGCAGCGCTCGGCTTCAAGAAAGCATTCGACGCTGTGGAGCACGAAAGCCTCTGGGCGGCACTTGAAAGCCAGGGCATTACAGCAGACTACATCCACCTGTTAAAGCGGCTTTACTCAGAGCAAACAGCGACAGCGCAAACAGGCTCAACCAGCAGCCCAGTCCATCTACTGAGAGGCACATAACAGGGTGACCCGCTCAGCTCGCTGCTCTTCAAGTCGCTCCTGGAGTACATCATGAGACCCCATCGTCGCCAAATGGCAGCAACGCGCCCAAGGAGTCCAACTGGGATTTTCACCGCGCAGTTGTCTCCCGAACCTTCGCTTCGCTGACGACGTCATTGCAAGTCGGGCGCCCCCTCGCCTCATCGCGACGCTCAAGGACGTGGCCGCGGCAGCGCAAACGCATGGACTTCACGTGCATCCCGACAAGACGAATATCTTATCCAGCTTGTCAGAACGCACGGGGAGAGCACGTCAACGCAGTGCTGTAATCGACGACCTCGAAATCGAGATCTTACCATGCTCTGGCTCAGTGAAGCATTTGGGTCAGCGCAACAGCTTTGACGACGCAGTCGCCGCAGAAGTAAAGAACCACCTCGAGGCAGGGTGGGCAACTTTCACAAGTCACAGACAAGAGCTCGCAGGAAAACAGCATCCGCTGAAGCAGAAACTCTGTCTTTTTGACGGCGCGGTAACACCGACAGTCCTTTGCGGCGCAAGCACTCGGACGTTGACCGAGCCTTTGCGACAGCCGCTGCAACGCGCGCAACGGCGCATGATGCGCATGGCCATCGGCACACCTCGACGACGAAACGCCGACGTCAGACCAACGCCCGGGGCGACTGGCACGCAAGAGCCACTTTCGACGCCAATTATGGCATCTGACGCGCACAGCACCGACGGAGAAGACGTGGACAGCAAACCGCCGAACGCCCACTTGAGCAACGAAGCCAGCGACGCAGATCACGACAACACCCGCGACAAGTGGGACAACCAGCCAGGCGACGACGGTCTGGAGCCACAGGTTGAATACATCAAGCGAACGACTCGACAAGTGGAGGCCTTCATGAACAAACATAAATTCCACGACTGGGCATCAATGCAAAGAAAGATGGCATGGCGATTCGCAGCCCGCGCCGCGCAGCCACTACCACATGAATGGCCGCAACGCGATCTTCATTGGCGCCTGAGCCTTCAGGCTCCCCAGACAAGGCCGCGTCATCATGGAAGAGAGTGGGAGAGATGGGGCGATGATATCCGCGTTCCCCTACGCCAGCGTCGCGACCGCGCAGACAACCGACGCCGGACACCGCGAAGACACCGCGACCTAAACGACACCACGCGGCTACCACCGGCCACGACACAGGAGTGGGAGCAGTTGGAAGACGATTTTGTGAAGTACGGTACGCGTGCTCCTGAGTAGGAGGCCAGCGTGCCATTTCTCGGCATTCCGACCTGCAGCCTCGAAAAATTCCGACTCCCCACCTCCAACTCTATCTATCGACTTCCCAGCCTTCGCCAGCTAAGCACTCCGGCTTCCAATCTCTAGCATCCGACCTTCCACTTCCACCCCCACCTACCGACCTCCAGCGCCCACCAGCTCAGCATTCCGACCGACAGCTTCTGGCGCGCGGCTCTCCGTCTCCACCTCCACTCATCGATCTCCGTCGCCCACTATCTCAGCATTCCGACCTCAATCTTTTAGCATCCGAAACTCCATTTCCAGCTCCACCCATCGACCTCCAGAACCCACCAGCTCATCACTCCGACGCTGACCTCTAGCATCCACCTCTCCATTTCCAGCTCCACCAATCTACCTCCAGCGTCCACCATCTCAGCACTCCGACTTCCAATCTCCAGCATCCGACTCCCCGTTTCCACCTCCACTTACCGACCTCCAGCGCCCACTATCTTAGCATTCCGACCTCCAGCCTTTAGCGCCCGACTCTCCACATCCAGCTCCACCGATCGACCTCCAGAGCCCAGCAGCTCAGCAGCGCGACCCCCGACCTCCAGCATCCAACTCTCCACTTCCAGCTCCACTCGTCGACCTCCAGCGCCCATCAGCGCAACATTCCGACTTCCAATCTTCAGCTTCCGATTCTACTTTCCCACATCCGCCCGCCGACCTCCAGCGCCCACCAGCTTAGCATTCTGTCCGCCGGCCCTCAGCATCCCGTTCTCCATTTCCACTTCCACCCACCGACCCCCGGCGCCCACCAGCTCAGCATTCCGACCTCCCGCTGTTAGCATCTGGCTCTCCGTTTCCATTTCGACACCGATCTCCAGGCGCATTGTCGCAGCGTTCCGACCTCAAGCTTTTAGCATCCGTCTCCCCACGCCCAGTTCCACTTATCGACCTCCGGAGCCCACTTACCATTCCGACGCTAACCTGTAGCATCCACCTCTCCACTTCCAGCTCCAACTATCGACCTCCAACGCCCGCCAGCTCAGCACTCCGACCTCCGATCTCCAGCATCCGACCCTGCGCCTCCGCGTCCACCCACTGACTTCCAGCGTCCATCAGCTCAATAGTACGACCTTCAACCTCTAGCGTACACCTTTCCACTTCCACCCCCACCGATCGACCTCCAGCGCTCGCCAGCTCAGCGCTCCGACCACCAACCTCGCGCATCCGACTTTCCACTCCCGCCTCCATCAATCGAGCTCCATCGCCCACTAACTCAACACTACGACCTCCGTTCTCTAGCATCCAACTCTCCACCGCCAACTGTGCCCATCGACTTCGGCGCCCATCAACTCAGCATTTCAACCTCCAACCTCCAGCATCCGACTCTCGACTTCCACCTCCACTAATCAACCGCCACCTCCGCCAGCACAACGTTCAGACCTTCAACCTCCCACATTTGACTTCCCACTTCCACCGCCAATCGACCTCTAGCTGATCTCTTGGGCGCGTCACAGAGCGCGCGTGGGCTTTTGATTGCGCGAGGCGATATGTTTCTTGAGTGGTACCTGAAGAATGCGACACAGAGTTCACGAGAACGCCAGCGCCCCCGCGCCCATGTGAAGGTCCGAGGAGTTCAACCCGAACGTGTTTTGCAATGAGTTCGAGATCACAGAAAGGACGATGAAATCCACGGGTATCTCCGACAGTCTCACACCACAAGCGCTGCGATTTCAACGAGGCGACGTGGCTACAGCATGAGAGAACGGATGAGTGGGGACTGTCGGGAAATCAGTTCCTGAAGCATGCATTGCCCTGAGTAGACCCCCGACGCGCGCAGCTTCTCATGCGAGGCCATGGCCTCGCCCGCCTCGCCCTTAAGGGGCCCGGGCGCATTCCCGCGCAGGCGCTCCGTTCCGTTCCGCCCCGTTCCGTTCGGCGCGCGCGCGCGCGACGACGCGCGCGCGCACTTCGCCCCATTTGTTGCAAAAGGATTCTGGCGACGGCACGCGCGCAACGGCGTTCGAAAGATTTCGGCGCGCGCGGGAACATTTTGGTGGAATTATTGCTTGAATGTGTCTAAACAGCATATGGCTTACTTGAATGCGCAAGAGCGCGCGCGATATTTTTTTTTTGTGGGGGGGGGGGGGGGGGGGGGGGAAGTTCCTGTTGCGAAGCCATGTGTTTCCCATGTTGTTCGGGCACTCGGTTTTGAAATCCGTGCGCCTCGTGGGTTTTTTTGACAGATTGTGGCGCGCGCGCGCGCGACAGCGCGCGCGTCCACTTCGCGTCATTCTCGCGCCAAGGATTCTGACAACTCTTAATTTTCGATAAACGAGCGCGTGCGCATAGTATCTGTTGCAGAGGATGGGGGGGCGGGGGGGCGCCAGCTCGGCTGGGCCAGTACGAGTTCAGATTTAGAATGGACGATGGGACAGAATCGCACGTACACTGCAGTACGCAAAAGGGCATGGGCTGAAGGGCTCAAGGGCTGAAGGGCTGCACCCCCTTAATTCCCGATCGCACCTGTGCCCCCTTAGTTGCCCAGTCGCACCTGGTTCCGCACTAACGGAACCAACGCGCATAGTTGCCGTATCTTTCAGGATGGCTAAGGTGGGTGGTATGGACCAAAACGCATTTATGCAGACACTGAAGACAACGATCGTTGACACGGTTAAGGGCGAGCTCGAACCGTTGACGGCGAAGGTCGACGGTTTGTCCACCACGGTCCAGGAGCATCCCAGCCAACTTGCCAACTTGAAGCAGCAGTGCGATGAGGCGTTAAACATTGCGAAAACAAGAGGCGGGTCAGGCAGTGATGCAGGGAGTTCGGGTGCGCCTTGTGCTTTCAAGCTTGCATTATTTACGAGTAACAACTTTTCGACTCGCGCCGAGCGCCGGACCAAAAGCACTTCGATAATCGAGGCGGAACCATTTGCTAATGCGTTGAAGGCGAAACTCCCTGAGTCTTTGGCATCCAAGGTGAAGGATTTCGAACTATTCGGGAGCCATTCGAATCGTATTCGCGTTCACGTCGATTCACGCGCCGTGGAAATCGCCCTCTGCTTCGAAGAATTATTGGAGGACCCAGCCGCCGATTGCAACCATCATTAGTTGTGGGCGAACGCCGAGAGATCTCCGGCAAAGCTAAGGCGCTCCCTGACTACAAAATCAAGATTTCCCATCCAGATTCTTTCGCAGCGTGTCCGTGGAACCCGCGCTGGCAGCTCACCTGCAAGGTTGGGGGGGGGGGAGACGGGCTACGTCGACCAGAACGGGGCTGCGTGGTGGAACGAGTCCAACGCGCGTAAGTTTTCGGATTGGACTGGGCAGGGATGAACAGGGATATGTGGTCGTTCAAGCGGGCCGATTGAATCGGCAGGAGCAGGGGGGTGGAGGTGCCGAGGCAATGCAGTCCTTGGGAGTGCATTCTATGAGGGTCGGCACTTTCAACGTGCATCGTTCAAAATTTGGAGTTCATTCCAGTCTACCTTGTGTACGACGTTGATCGACTTTTTAAGGGCGTCTCGCTGGTTCAGGAGTGTTCTTCTGGGCCGCCGGATGCGGAGCTTTGGGCTGGAGTCTCATTCGCCGTAGTTCCTGTCTATCTGCCGCAATCGCCCCACGCGAGCTCATGGGGTGTTTTTGCGGGGCTCGCATGCAGATCAATACTTTCGCCGTCAAGGAATAGTTTGGGAGATTCTGGAACTGTTTCAGCTTGCCTGCCTGATGCCTCGAGATCTTCTGGTGCCTTCATGACGTCTTTGGCCCCTCCTTCTGCTCTGGCAGAATCGCTGCGTCAGGGAGGGGCCAGGTATTTCATTTTCGGGGGAGACTTGCAAGTGGAGTTAGGCGCAGACATGGGGGGCCTTACTGGATCGCGTGCTCTGGGGGCGCGGCGGGGGGCGCATTGCGCCGAGAGAGCGGAGGCAGTCCTTGCGATGATGGAGCGTGTCGGATTTCGCGCCATTAGCACTTCCTGGGGGGAGGTCGGCGAGGGGGGGATGCTGGGGAGAGGTCGGCGAGAGGAGGGGTGGCATGCTCTCCGGGCCCAGCGGGCGACTCGGAAAGCACGAGAAATTTTCCGCCAAGGAGGCGGGTAGTCACTGTTCACAATCTTCGTAGGCCAGCTTCATTGGGCGGGCGGTTGTCTGCACCGTCTCCGTTGTCCTTCACAGTTCACCGTGCAGGTCTTGCCGGCTTGCGCTGCATGGAGAGATTCGGAATGGTTGAGAATCGCGCAGGCACTCGGAGGAATGGGAAATCACAGTTCGACGTCCTGGGGGCATTCCAGATCGGCCCCCAAATGCGTTGGGACAGAGCTTTTGCGATTGCCTTCGGGATTCAATGGAAGACGCACGCTCGCGAACCGAATGAGTGGCAGCGGAAGGAGGGCGAGTTCATCGCAAAGGCTTATTCGAATTTGAACCTGGGGGAATTGGAGGACCGGCATGCCCCCACAGTTGGTCGTTCAGCAGTGGACCATCAGCGGAAACGGCCGAGACAGGTGAGCCCATGGAAGATTTATTGGGATAGTATGCCGGCCGCGCCCGCGATTTGCCTGGCCGTCGCGGGCGACAACTTGAGCGCAATGCGCTGGCTTCAAGGGCTATGGCGCGCAAAGTACAAGCCGCGCCAGACGGCCGTCATGACGCGCACAACTTGTCTTGGTCAAGCGTTGGGTTTGTCTTTTCTGCTTCCGCACGAACCCCGCGGTGAATTTTACCATCGCGTGCACGAGTGGGAACAATTCCGAAGCTGATGCGCTTGCGGGAGAGGGTTTTGCGCTCGACACCCTCGTGATTGACGTGGGAACCCCGGTGCGACCGACCAGGAACCACGTGCATGGCAGTTTTGATGGCGGCCTCCGAGGTTCCTTGGGAGCTGGCTGGATTGTTCGATTCGGGGGCTCTCCAGGAAGATTGGTGAATATGGCATGGGGGAGATTTCCAAGTCGCGGCGTTCCGAGCGCCACTGCGTGTGCAGCGATGGCCGCGGTTCACCTGATGCGGTTTCTTAGTCGCTGGATCGCCCACGACGTTCTTTTGAACGCAGTGTGTGACAGGATGTTGTTACAGCGTGACGCAATGCATTTTCCGTTCACTGCGTAGCGCATGTTTCATCTTGTCACGGAAGCAGCGGGCATCAGAGATTGGTAACCACCCGGTAAACAGGTAAACATAATCTACGTGGTTCAAATCGAGGTTGTACAATCTAGGCGGCGACAGAACGGCGACGGCACGGCGACGGGGCGGCGACGGGGCGGCGACGGCGAGAACATAGCCGCCAGACCGACCGACAGGCCCAGAGGGCGGGCGGCGACGCGGCGACGGGGCGGCGACGGCGGACACATAGCCGCCAGACTGGCCGTCAGCCCCAGTTTCTTGAAACAGAAATACAAGCCTTAAGTGCAAACGCTGTTCGGGACACATCTACACATCAGAGTGCGGGGGCATTCATTGTCCTTGGGTGCGTGTCTGCAGTGGGGATCCGCACTGAGGATTATGTTTGTTCTATTGTTGCGTTGTTGCGTTGTTGCGTTGTTGTTGTTTGTTGTCGTTGTCCCACCCGCGACCCACCCCGCGACCCGCCGCGCGACCCCACCCGCGACCCACCCCGCGACCCACCCCGCGACCCACCCCGCGACCCACCCCGCGACCCACCCCGCGACCCACCCCGCGACCCACCCCGCAACACACCCCGCGACCCACCCGCGACCCACCTGCAACCCACCCCGCGACCCACCCCCCGCGACCCACCCGCGACCCACCCCGACCACCCCCCACCCGCGACCCACCGCGACCCACCGCGACCCACCCACCCACCCGCGACCCACCCGCGACCACCCGCGACCCACCGCGACCCACCCGCGACCCACCCGCGACCCACCCCGCCGCGACGCACCCCCGACCCACCCGCGACCCACCCGCGACCCACCCCGCGACCAAGCCGCAACCCATTTGCGACCCACGCGTGACCCACCCGCGACCAACCCACATTGGTTTAACGAAAGAACCGGCGCCCGCGGCGGGCTGCGGCGGCATTGTCCAGAATCTCGCAAAATGCCGACGTCCCCGCCGCCCCCATCACTCTTATCCGCATATGCGGGGTGCTGCGTGTGTGTATATATATATATATGTATATATATGTATATATATACATATATATATATATATATATATATAGTTGTTGGTTGTGTGGTTTCTCTCTCTCTCTCTCTCTCTTTTTCTCAATCTCTATATATATATGTAGAATAATACATGTGTGTGAGTATTTCTCTCTCTCTCTCTCTCCCTCTCTCTCACTCGCTCCTTTATTGTGTCGAAGATGCCGATTGTGAATTACTGTTGTCTCCTGCCTTCCTGGAAATTCCGATGTGGCCAAAGGTTCGGCCAAGGCTTGGCCTGGCCAGTGAAGGTCTCCCCGGGCCGTTGTGGAAAGTCGCGGGGGGACATCTAGGGAAGGGAGAAAGTATAATGAAGAGGAGGAGGACGAGGAGGATAAGGAGGAGTTCCCAGGCGAAACGGCGAGAAAAACGTGCGGACGGGGACACCAGCAATCGCTTTTAATCTCGTTTCCCCCGCACCCTGGCGCTTAGGGGGCTGGGCTTGTGCTCTACTGAGTTGGCCAGTTGGCTGGGTTTCCCCGATGGTCAGCCTGGCGCGCCTCGAGGGGCCAATTCGTGCTCCTATTTGCCGGCCAGTCGCCGCCCCGACAAACCCACATAATGAGCCGACAGCGGCGCGTCGTGTGTGGACACCTGCTGCACTGCACCCTGCCGTATTTGGTGACTCGTCTGTCCCCGCCCAGCTTGTTCGTTTTCAATACGTATCCTCGGCGATGGCGGGGCGGGCCTCCACCCTGTCGGCATAAGTTGCGAGGCGTTATGACAGCTCATAGCCACGCTTGGAACCTAGAGAATCAGCAGGCAACGGCACCCTCCAGTCGATGGCCTCTCCTCTCATCGCCAGAAACATTCCAAGACCTTCTGGGACAGGGTAATGTGGCCCTCCTGGCACAATTACCCCCCCCCCCTTGGTGGGGATGGGTGCAGCGAATAACGCAGGGGGGCGCACCCATCCCCACATAGGATGGGGTATGTCGGCAGGCGGGGCGAAAGTTTCCACTGCGGGGGTGGGGATGGCGTTGCTTGTCCAAGTCGATGTCTCTCTCCATCTCTCTCTCTCTCTCTCTCTCTTGTTTCTCTCTCTCTCTCTCTTTCTCTTTCTCTGTCTCTCTATCTATAAATACACACATACCTATATGTGTCCGTCTCTCTCTCTCTCTATCTCTCTCTTTGTGTTTTATTCTCGCTCCGCTTCCGCCCTGGAGGACGGGGGAGATCTGTGCATGCCCGATCGAGCAAGCCCTGCCCCCGGGAGCGCCGCCCGGCCCGCGCAGACCCCGTATGACGCCCTGAAGAAGGCGGAGCATTGCGCCAAGCCTGCCCCTCGGCAGACGTCTGCGACCACCTGGGAGCCTCCTCCTCCTCCTCGTCCTCGTCCTCTTCCTCCTCCGTAGCCATTTTGGCTCAAGCCATTTTGGCTCAAGTAAAACTGGCCGTTCAGCTCTGTTCCTTTCCATAACCCACAGGCCCGCCTCGGCTGCCCAGCCTGCGACGACGCTCCATATCAGCAGAAAAAAGTTCCCCTGCGCATACTAATTCAACGAATTCAATTGCATGTCTTTCGGTTGGCTCTTCGCTCGCATGGCATCGAACAGGCGGTACGTGGTCTTATTATGCTCGATGTTTCCGAATGGATACATATTCTGCTTCAGCATCTTCCCGAAACGATTCCAAAAGCAGAAGCCAAGCCACTGGACACCGACGCGATCGACGCAGACACCTTGAAAAACGCAGTGGGAGAGATAGAGACCGTGACCGTGATCGACACCGCAGACGTGATATGGATAGACGCCACCATCCTTCTTCTTCCGAAGGATCACGCCCGCCGCACAAAGGACATAGTAGACGCTCTGAAGGACCTCTCAGACGCGAAACCTCTGGAGCCCGTCAAGGATTTCACGCAGATGCTACCCAAGAAGCCTGGCAACAAACTGCCCGTGAAGAGTTGGATGCAGCACCTACTTTCCCCTCTCAAGAGCAAGCACAGTGGCAAGCCCATCAAAGTCAGCGAGAACGAGATCGGCGCGAAGCGCTGCATCTCCCTCCTATTACAACAGCATCAACTGCCGCCGCAGCCAGTTCTGGACCAATGGCACCAGCTCCAGCACCAGCTCCAGCAGAAGAAAGCACAGCCACGCCTACAGAAGCATTTTGGCCACAGTCAAATCTCGCCCCAGATATCCAGCACGAGCTCAAGCAGATCATGGCATCGCAGCTCGCCGCCATCAATACAGCCGTCGGCAACGCTGTATCAGCCTCGCCGACTCAATTTCTCGCTGCACTACAGCGACATGAAGCAGCTACTACTCGCAGATTGGATGGCCAAGGGCAACACACCATGGGAATCAAGACCGCACAAGCGAAGCAAGCAGCCCGGCACCAGGCGATCTGGAGTGCAATCCAGCGTATCAACCAGCAGCTCAGCCTCGGCGAAGCAGCGGCACCCATATTGGACATGGCCAAACTATTGGATCGGGATCGTGGGCCAGATCCCGCCATTTTCGTTTTCCTGCGCGCAGCCCGTCGCCACCGCCGCCGTTCGCATCGCCATCGCCGAGTGGCTCGACGCAGCAGACGTGGCTCCGCAGCAGTCTCAGATTCATGAAGAAGGACCGAATCGGCGTTTCATCATACAACTCCTTGGAGGTCGTCCAGTCGCCATCACCTAATCATTGGCCCTTGCTCGGGCACTTCATTTACCTAGGCCGTGGTGGCTACAGGCAGTTCACAGCTCAGACACCTACCAACAGCGCCGTCAACAATGGCCAGTACGTTCCGTTCTACGTCAACCCAGACAAGAACATCAAGCGCATCCGAATGGAAACTCAAACGGAAAAGCTGCCCCCCCTCTGCCAGACGCACTGCCCCGCGCAGAATTGGAGCGCTCTTTGTGATCAAGGGCGCATGTTCTGCAGCGCCATACCCACCGCCAAACTGGAGCTCACTAGCATGGACGCGGCAACCATCATTCATTGGAATCAAGACGCGCTGGCCAAGGTCCCCATAAACAAGGCCACAATCGCTGTAGAATCTGCCGCCCTCTACAAAGCCGAGGACCCAGCGCAGTGAATTTAACAAGCGCTGGTCGCCATGGCGGACGACTGTCAACTGTTGCTGATCACGCGCGCCCTCCAGGACCTGGCGCGCCTGCGGGGCAGCGACCGCATCCTCTGCAGCGCCTTCGACTAGCGCCTGAACGTTCTCCACCTTGTCCTGCCGCTGCTGACGCCCCGCAGCTGCCCGCGCGCGCTCCGCGTGAACTCGGGCAAGTTCCACGGCGTCGTAGGTCTCATCCTGCACGGGCCGCGCACCGACGGCAGGCGCGCGGGGACCGGGGCGCCCCTGTTGCCCCCGAGGGGCAAGAGAGCCCCCCAGATCATATGTCAGTCTTCGCAGGCCTGGGGGGCCTTGCAGCAGCGCGCCTTCCCCAGCGCGACGCGCCTCACGCAGCTCAGGCCCTTCCTCTTCCAGAGCAAGATCTCCTGTTGAATGCCGACAAGACCCGGGCGGCTTCAGTCTCGGGGTTCAGCTCATCATCGGGCAACGCTTCTTCTTCCAGCTCCAGCAGCTTATCTTCTTCTTCCTCCAGCTCCAGCAGCTCATCTTCTTCTTCCAGTTCCAGCATCGCATTCCTGCGTGCTCGTCGCACCAAGCCGACGCGGATTACTACCGGGCCTATTGCCTCAGAGGCCGCAGGCAATTGCGCACTCCGGAATGCCAGGCGCCTTCTTTGTTATGATGATCGCAAGAGATGGGGGAGATAAAGCAGACTGCTCCATTCATGCGCAAGCAGGCCCTGCTAGCCCTGCAAGAAGCACGCGGCTCGCAATTCGATCTCGAATCGCACATCGGCAAATTTCCTTCTGATTATCAAGTGCACGTCAGCGGCTGCCCCCTCAAGCGCGGCAAAGGGGGGTGGCCTGTTTGGTTCCGGCACCTGCGTCGCCTTCTACATCAACGTCGCTCTGGCCAGTTATCCGCGGTCGAGTTGCAGTCCTGCACATCGCTAATCACACCGCGGGCTTGGAGGCGCTCATTATGAACGTACACAACCATGACTTGGTGGCAGCAGACGTGGACAGAGTAGCCGAGGCGCGGCGTGCCTCGCGGAACTGGGCAGCAGCGGCGCCCCAGCAAAGACTCTTCATCGCCGTGGGCGACTTCCATATCAGCGCCGCCCCCATTTTCAACTTCGAGGATCCTTCTGCACGCTGGCGACCTATGGCATCTGGCGGACAATATCAGCGAGAGCAGGCGCGGCGGCGCCAACTCTTTGCCTCGCTCGCAGAGATCGCGCACGAACTCCCCGCGCGCTTCTCGGCCAACGGGGGAACGGCCACGGCAATCGGCCGCGTCGCCATCTCCCTCTCGGGAACCGACCTGATAAATGTGGACGCGCGCCTGAAGATTCACACAGACGTTGCGGCTCTATCCGGCAGAGGCCGCAGCGATCACGCCATTCTTCGCTTGCATCTGGTCAACGCCTAAGCCTCGCGGCCAGAAGAGCAAGCGATCGACCCGATCATTTTCCACGACCCCACCTACCAGCGCCACTTCAATTTTTTGAAGGGCAACATTGCCAAGGCTGCGCTTGCGCGCAGCGCAGCCTCGAAGCAGCGCCAGCACATCGTCGAAGAGGCGGCGACATTCACTCGCAACCTTCAGCAGCGCGCTTCCCGTCATGACCACAGTCACTGGGCAAAACATGACAGGATTACTACCCTTGCGCAATTTTTCTGGCGATTTGGCGAAAGGATTCAGACGCGGCGTCGCTCCTCATGGCCGCGACCGACATCGGCAGCGCGCACCTGCGCCTCGCGGGCGACGGCCCCGAGCTCACGAACAGGGGCGAGTATATCGATCTGATGGACGCGGCGGTCACCGCCGACTACGACAGGCGCGTCGCTCTCGCCACGAAGCGCCAGCTGTAGTCCAACGCCGAGGTGCAGCTGCACCAGGCCGGCAGTCGGAAGGCCGCGATGCAGCTCACGCGACGGGCGCAGGCCTGGAATCCATGTCGCCGTCGCCTCGTACTTTCAGGACTTAGGGTACCGGAAGAGGGGGCACCTACAGCATCCCTCGCCACCACCAGTTCCCCCGAGAGTATTCTCGGAGGCCTCCAGAAGTTTTAGCAGCCCATCTTCTCGAGCAAGATTGTGGGCCCCGCGGCGGTTCAGCAGCGCCTGTCCCAGCACCTCCCCAAGTTCGATTGCGCGGACCTACGGGTTCCAGCTCTTCAGGACTTCCAGAGGGCCCTCCGCAAGGTCAGACATACCGCTGCAGGCCCAGATCAGATTCCATACGCTGCATGGGCCACCTCGCCTGGATATTCTCAGATACTTTATGACCGCATGATGCAGATGTTCGAAACTGGCCTTGCCCCGCACCGGTTCAACGACTCGGTCTTCGCGTTTCTTCCGACAGGAGACGAACCCCAGGACTAGTATGCCGTCGTTCGAGCTCTAGGTGCCACCCGCCCCCTCTCCTTAAAGAACTGCGACGCCAAACTGATCGCCCACGCGGTGAATACGGGTCTTGCGGACATGGTCAGGGAGCGGGCAATGGGCACGCAACAGGGTTTTGCACAGGGGCGAAACTTTGACGACAACACGCACTGACCCTAGACCCTGAGGCCCGTAGAGCATGTCACTCCCCAGAGGCACCAGACGTTTTCCCTATCCTTGTCAGCTATGATATCAAAGCTGACCCCCCCCCCCCCCCCATCCTTAGGATGGGAGTTTTGTTTGCGTCGCTGGTAGCCCACGGGGTTCCTCCAGGCTGCCCCAGTGCCATTTATGCACTTCATCGCCCCCCCAGAGCCTGAGCCCGTGTAGATGGCCTTCTTCAATGCACGTTCGAAATGGGCTCAGGTGTTCTCCAGGGCTGCCCTCTCTCGGAATCGATTTGGCCTTGGCTTCTGATGCGCCCATTAGACACCTTGTCCAGAGTATAAGCAACCCCCTGGATCCACCGAGTTCGGTGCCTGCGCAGATAACTTGGGTTTTGTCCTCGCTCGCCTTGGGGCCCTCCCTTTCCTCCATACCCCGTGTCGGGCCATTGCTACTCTCGCAGGACTCGAACTACAGATCCAGAAGACAACGATTGTGCCCTTATGGGCGCCCTTTTCACTTGCTGCGCACTCCCTCGCCCAGCGCCTCCTTGTATTTCTGGTGCTTGAGCAGCAACGCCGTCAGATTGAATAATGCGCGCGCTATCTAGGCGCGCCCATTGGCTCAGCAGCTACTTCAGACATCTAATGGAAAGCCGCATTTGATAAATACTGGCTGCGCGCCGTACAATTAGCGGCGAGCGCCCCTGGCCCCGCAGCGGCGCTCAAACTGTATAACACGGGTGTTATCAGCGCCCCCCCGTGCCGCACGCAGTATTTTCAATCTCCAGCCACGTTCCTGCGGCACGAATGCGGCACCTTACATGATATTCTCAGGCCCCCCCCCCCAATTCCTGGCGCCGCGGTCGCATCCGCCCCCCCCCCCCCCCCCCCAATTCACTGACCACGCTTTCAGTGGCCTCAGCGTGGCGCATGGCCTCTGTCGCGCTCCCCAGCTGGAATCCATTGTCTCGCTCTTTAGTACTTGCTCAAGACAAGCTCAACCCAGAACTGACCCTGGTGGATTTGGCCCAGGCCCGCATTCGGGCCACCGTTTCTCATGCGTTTTGGAAGTGCCCTGACATCGTCGAATGCTGGCGCGAGCTTGTTGACGGTAAACCACCGCACTCGGTCTCACCGATCGTCTGGCGCGCAGCTCAGCGAGCGGCCGCAGACGAACAGACTGCCGCTGCCCAAGAGCCCAGGCGTGCTAGGGTCCAGCGCCCCCTCGCTTCGGTCCTCCACTCGCCCCTCTTCCCCGACAAGTTCGCTGAGACTCTTGCGCGCCGTCTCTCATCGGCGCTGCCCGATCTCGTAGGGCGCTGAATCTGTCCGACCGCTGGCAGGAATCAGCCAGTTGCCTCTCGAAACGGGCCCCAGCCATTCGTTGGGCCGTATATAAGACGCTGGCGGGAGCGTGGTGGACCAGCCACCGCTTCTCCTTAGGCCCGCACCGCACCTGTCTGCTCGGGTGCGATGCTTGCCCAGACCGTCTCGGCCATTACCTCACCTGCCCTCGCCTCCTTCACTGCCTTGCGTTACCTCGTTCCTTCCTCTCCTTGGACGCTCTCGTTCGCATCGGCTTAGGGGCGCCCGGGCAGCGCGCTAACCCTGAGCATTCCTGAGGCTGTCCGTCGGACAGCAATTTCATTTCACTTCCACAACGAACTGCGCGCCATCACGCGCGCCGCGCCTCGCGCCGCACTTCTTTGCACCGCTGGCGCTGAGTGCCGAGCCGCTGCGCTGCACGCGATGAGGCCGTAGCCTGAGACGAACTGGAGTGGGGGCACTTGCCCTCTTCTCGCGTCTTGCCCGCTTGCCCTCGTATCTTCCCTTCTCGGTGCGGTCGCTCCTCCTCCTCCTTCTCCTCCTCTTCCTCCTCCTCCTTCTCCTCCTCCTCATCATCATCCCCCCCCCCCCCCTCCCTCCCCTGCATTGGGCCGGGGCCTCCCAAAATCAGGGAAGCGCGCCAGTGGGTGCCCCCGCGTGTGTGCTCGCGGAACCACCCCCGGGGATTTCGGCCCCCCCCGCCCCCCCACTTTGCGCCCGAGAGGGGGCGGGGTCGACACCCCCCCCTCGCCCTTGCGCCAGACAGTGGGGCGGTGCGGGGGGGGCATCCCGCTTCCCTGTGATGCGCCGAAGATGGTGGGGGTCAGGTTGAGGATGGTTGGGGCGAGCGTGAGCGTGTCAGGTGTTGGGTTTGCGTGTTAGGGTGGGGGTGCTAATCACGGTGTCGGGAAGTTTTGGGGCTGGGGTTAGGGTGGTGGTTTAGGGTTCTAGGGTCGTAGGTTTGGGGCTCGGGGGTCGGATAAGGGTTAGGGAAAGGGGTTGGCGTGAGGGTGGTAGGGTTTGGGGGGTCAGGATTCGGGCTAAGAATACGAGGCTAGGGTAATTGAGTTAGGGTTTGGGTTGTGCAGTCAGGATTCGGGTGTTCGGGCGGGCTGGGGGCAGTGGTAGGGATAGGGTGGCGGTGCTCGGGTTAGGGCGTTAGGGGTATGGCCAGAGGGGTTAGTGTTAGGAATAGGGTTTTGGTTAGGGTTGGGGTTAGGATTACGGCGTGAAAGTTTGCGGCGGGGGGGGGGCTTGGTTAGGGGGGTAGATTCGGCAGGCGGGGGTTTCAGGCTTAGGGTGGTAGGGCTAGGCTTACAATAATGTATAAGGCTAGGGTTACGGGGGGCAGGGATTGGCTGTAGGGATTAGGGTTAAGAGGACTAAGGATGTAAGGTACGGGTAGCAGGTTTATGTTTACGGTTCTGGTTCGGTTTATGGGGGTTCGTTCGCGATCAGGGATAAGGGTTTGGGGTGTATGGTTAGGGGGTCAGGGGGTTATGTGGTTAAAGTTTGGGTGGTAGGGCCAGGCTTAGGATTGGGGGGTTAAGGGTTAGGGCGGTGGGTTAGGATTATATTCAGGGTGCTCGTGCTAGGGTTAGGGTTGTCGGGCTCTGGTAAGGGATTCGGGGGTTAGGGTTATGGGGCTAGGGGTAGAGTTAGGGCTGGGTTTTAGGGCTAGAGTCTCATGTGTAGGGGTGGTAGGGTTAGGGTTAAGGGCCTTAGGGTTACGGTGCTAGGGTTAGGGTTAGGGGGTTAGGGTGAAGGTTTTTTTTGGGGGGGGAGGGGGGTCAGGCGTTTGGATTAGGGCGTTGGGGCGGGGGGGCGGGGGGGGGGCGTGTCAGGGTGGTAGGGTTCGGGTTCGGGTGTTTGGGTTAAGGTCAGGGGGTTCGGGTGCCTGGGTTAGGGTTAGGGTTCGGGCGTTAAGGTTAGCGCGTCAGGGTTTGGGGTTCAGATTCGGGTTCGGGTTAAGGGTGTAGGGGTCAGGGTTCGGAGGTTTTAGGTGATAGGGTTCGGGTTAGGGTAATGGGTAGTTAGGGTTCGGTTTGGGTCCGGCGGTTAGGGTTAGGGTGATAGGGTTCTGGTCAGGGGGTGCGGGGGTTAGGGTGAGGGTAGTTGGGTTAGGTTTAGGTTTAGGGTTCGGATTATGGGGGATTTGGGTGTTGGGGTTAGGAGCAGGGTTGGGGTCAGGGTTGTGGGGTAAGGGTTGCAGGGTTTCGGGGGCTAGGATCACGGCGGTAGGGGTCAGGGTTAGGGTTTGGGCTAGAGTTCGGGATTTGAGTTAAGGGTAGGGTTCGGGTCGGGGTAGAGGTAGGAGTAGGGTCAAGCTAGCCAGCTCGAGCGAGTCAAGCATGGCATGCCCATTCCCACCCGCCCTCCCACAACATAAGACACAGTGACGGCACAACTGGGGGCTGCGCGGGCATTTCAGTCCGAGTGGAGGATACCCCAGGACACCGCATTGACGTCCGCGCGGGATGCGCGCCGCGTCCCATTCCCGCCAGGCATTTCGCATCGTCGACGACAGGACTTGCCATGTTGAAAGGAACAAACAACGGATTCGTTCTGCCCTCATAAGAAACAATGCTGGCACAACTTGGTGCTGGCGCGCAGTGGTAGTAGTAGTAGTAGTAGTAGTAGTAGTAGTAGTAGTAGTAGTAGTAGTCGTCGTAGTAGTAATAATATTATTAGTAGTAGTCGTAGTAGTAGTCGTATTAGTAGTCGCAGTAGTAGTAGTAGTAGTAGTAGTAGTCGTCGTCGTCGTCGTCGTCGTCGTCGTCGTCGTCGTCGTCGTAGTAGTAGTAGTAGTAGTAGTAGTAGTAGTAGTAGTAGTGGTAGTAGTAGTAGTTGTAGTAGTAGTAGTAGTAGTACTAGTAGTGGTAGTGGTAGTGGTAGTGGTAGTGGTAGCAGCAGTAGTAGTAGTAGTAGTAGTAGTAGTAGTAGCAGTAGAGTGGGGATACGAATCGGTAGTAGTACTAGTAGTCGGATCAATAATACGAGTAGTATGAGCAGAAGTACTACAGTTAGTACAAGTAGTCGTACGAGTAGTAGTGAAGTAGAAGTACGAGTCATACTTGTACTACTGCTGGACTAGTAGTAATGCCCTTGGTACGTCCGCGCGCGATGCGCGCCGCGTCCCGTTCCTGCCACATATTTCGCACCGTCGGCGACAAGGCGGGCCATGCTGAGAGGAAAAAGCTTAGACTTTGTATTGTTTTTTTTTGCAGTCAGGATGGGCGGGCCCAGATTGACTGCCGGGCGCGATGCGCGCCGCGCCCCCTTCCTGCCACGCTTATCGCATCGTCGACGACAAGAAAGACGATGTTGACAAGAACAACGGCCACATTACATTGATTTTTTACAGTCCGGATGGGAGGTCCCGCGACCCGCATGGACGTCCGCGCGCGATGCGCGCCGCGCCCCATTCCTGCCACATATTTCGCACCGTCGGCGACAAGGCAGGCCATGCTGGGAGGACAAAGCGGAGACTTCGTATTGATTTTTCACAGTCAGGATGGGCGGCCCCGGATTGACGGCCGCGCGCGATGTGCGCCGCGCCCCATACGCGCAGGTCCCGGGGCAGCCCAACGGGGCAGAGGCGTGCTAAGATCTCCGGTAACTAGTTAACAATCTTCTAGTTTGCGCGCGCGGGGCGGCCCCTGGGGACCCCCGGACGAAAAGAACCCCGAACACGTCCTCGGCACGTCGGTCCCAGCGATGGTTTCCTTCTTCGGCGCTGACTTCCAAGTCCCAGAGCGCCCCAGGAACGCCCCAAGAGAGCCGAGACGCCCCCGAGACGATCCGAGGGGCTCTGAGTCGCCGAAAAATAGTTCCAAGACGCCCAAGATGGCCTCCAGACGGCCGTAGCGCCAAGAAACCGCGGGGAGCCTCAGGAGGCCCTCCAAGAGCCTGAACAAACAAAAACCTCTCAGGCATTCGTCACCCCAGGGCCTCCTGGAACGCCCCGGCGCCCAATGAATTGGCGAGCTAAAAACGTGCGCCGAGCCAAAGCGGGAGCGCAACTTTAAGAAAAGTTCGCTCGGCGCCCAAGCGGGAAGGTCATTTCATTCACTTCGAGCGGGGGGAGGGGGGTGTGCCGCGCCCAATTCTTGCCATGCACTTTTGCGGGGTGGACGACAAGAACAGCTATGTGGGCAGGGAAAATTAGCATGGCATTGCTTCTGACAAGTAAGATGGCCCCTCCCGCCTTGGGGTTGCCCCAAAAGTCCGCGCGCGATGTGCGCCGCGTCCCATATGCGCGCCGCGTCCCATTGCTGCCACAAATTTCGCACCGTCGGCGACAAGGCAGGCCATGCTGAGAGGAAAAAGCGAAGACTTTGTATTGATTTTTCACAGTCAGGATGGGCGGGCCCAGATTGACTGCCGCGCGCGATGTGCGCCGCGCCCCATTCCCGCCACGCTTTTCGCATCGTCGACGACAAGAAAGACGATGCTGAGAAGAAAAACTGCCACTTTGTATTGATTTATAATAGTCCGGATGGGAGGTCCCGCATCCCGCATGGACGTGCGCGCGCGATGTGCGCCGTGTCCCATTCCTGCCACATATTTCGCACCGTCGGCGACAAGGCAGGCCATGCTGAGAGGAAAAAGCGGAGACGTTGCATTGCTTTTTTACAATCAGAATGGGCGGGCCCGGATTGACGGCCGCGCGCGATGGCGCCGCGTCCCATATGTGCGCCGCGTCCCATTGGTGCCACATATTTCGCACCGTCGGCGACAAGGCAAGCCATGCTGAGAGGAAAAAGCGAACACTTCGTATTGATTTTTCACAGTCAGGATGGGCGGGCCCAGATTGACTGCCGCGCGCGATGTGCGCCGCGTCCCATTCCCGCCACGCTTTTCGCATCGTCGACGACAAGGAAGACGATGTTGAGAAGAAAAACTGCCACTTTGTATTGATTCTTTACAGTTCGCATGGGGGGTCCCAGATTGGGTTGCTATCGGCCGGAATACGACGTAGGTGCGGATATATAATAATAAGGAGCAAGGATAGGGGCAAGGGTGAAGATCAGGTTGATGGCGAGGGTTTAGGCATGGGTTTAGGGGTCACGGGCTAGGCTTCGGATTAGGGTTAGGTACTATGGGTTCAGGATTAGGGGTTAGGGGACATGAGTCAGGGGTTCGGGTTAGGGTTAGGGTTAGTGGTTCTGGAGGAGTTTGCGTCGTCGTCGTTGTCGTCGTCGTCGTCGTTGTCGTAGTCGTCGCCGCCGTCGCCGTCGTCGTTGTCGTCCGTCGTCCGTCGTCCGTCGTCGTCGTCGTCGTCGTCGTCGTCGTCGTCGGGTGTGCGGTTCCAGAGCGAGGGGGTTTCGAAATCAAGGGCGAGGTGGGGAGGCTCGAACCCCCCTTTTTGAAAGGATGGGGGGTCCACATGTCGAATACAAATGGAAGGGCTCGAACCGAACATGGGAGACATTGCAACCGACTTGGGCGGATTCCCACCATCTGGGCCCCATATCCCGCCAATTGGTACCACTTACAGTCGTTTTTCAACGTTGTGAAAGTAGTGCAATGGTTTCTCAGAGGCTCGTCCGAGTTTTTTCCCCCCTTAGAAGCTTCTTGGAAGCTCCCCAGAGGCTCCTTATAAGCTCCTCTGAAGCTCTTTAGAAGCTCTTTGGTAGCTCTTGTAAAGCTACTTGTTAGCTCCATATAATCTCCCTAGAAGATCTTTAAAGGTTCCGTATGATATCCGTAGAGTCTCATTAGAAGCTCCTTAGAGGCTCCTCAGAAGCCCTTCAGAGGACCTTAATAAACTCCTGATGGGGCTCCTTAGAAGCTCCTTGGAGGCTCCTGAGAAGCCCCCAAGAGGCTCCTGAGGACCTCCTTAGAGGCGCCTCAAAAGCTCTCTAGTGGCTCGTAAGAGGCTCCTGAGAGGCTGTGTAGAATCTTCTAAGGGGCTCCTTAGGAGCTCCAAGAGGCTCCTTAGATGCTCCTTCGAGGCTCTTTTGAAACTCCCTCGAGGCTCCTCAGAATCGCCTTTACAGGCTCCTGAGAAGCCCCTGACAGGCTCCTTTCCTTAGCAGCTCCTCGGGATCATGTTCGAGACTCCTTGGAGGCTCCCAATAAGCTCCTTAAGAGCTCCTCAGAGGCTTCTTAGAGGCTCCTTAGAAGCTCCCTAGAGGTTCCTTAGAGGCTCTGCCTCGAGGATTTCTGTGGGAATGTTGGAGGATTGCTGAAAGATTTCTGGAGGATTGCTGGTGGATGTCTGAAGGATTTCCGAAGGACTTTTGACACAACCTGGGGATTCGTGGAGGAGGAGGATGAGGAGGAGGGAAGAGGCAAGAAAGGAATAAGGAACGGCCGAGGACAACGATAATGATAACATGGGCTTTCGATCGGTGTTGTTATGGAAAGTGTGTAGGTGTGTGGTATGTGTTGTCCATGTATGTTGTTGTGTTGGATATATGTTGTTGTTTTGAGGAGATACGTGCTGTTGCGAATTGCGGTTGCAAAACAACACAGCTCCCAGATCCCAGATTTAAGCTGGTACCAAATCCAACCAGGGCACCCATGTTGATTCCCAGAATGAATGTGCACCCTTCAAACGTTCATGTTGTGTTTTTCTCCGACTGCCGTACGCCAGGAATCCCAATGTAGGCCCAAGATGACCGGTTCTAATTAACACCCGTGGGTTTTTTTGCCACTTGAGAAGTGGTCAGGCCGGTTGTAATTGGTGCCAGTCGGTTGGTATTGGGATTGGTCCGACCTGCGGTTCGAGCCCCGCGCCCGTTTTGCGGGAGGGGGGTCAGCCGACAAGGACCGGGAAGGGGGGGAGGGGGTGTCCGCTGATGACGGACGGACGGACGGTGCCCCTCCTTTTGGAGGTACTCAGGAGTGCGCTTTTTTCAATTCAGGTCTAAGTTGATGGGCTCGGAGGATCGCGCTGCATCGCCGATGTGTCGGCGATGCGGCTCGATGTGGAAACCGATTTTCGCGCCGACGGTGCCAACGCATAGCCCGCGTCGCCGATGCATCGCCGATGCATCCGCGATGCGGCGCGATCCTCCGACCCCGTCTCCTTGGCCCTCGGCCCTCATCTGGGAGGTCTCCAGTGAAGCATGCGATAACAAAGGCAGAGAGAGAGAGGTATGGAGAGATGAAGATGGAGATTGGCGGCAAGCTACGCCGTCTGTTGGCTGTTGCGCTCATTCGTTTCCCTCCTGTCGCTAGGAAGACTTCTAAAACAACTTCTTAGATCACCTGTGAACCCTACCCTTTCGGGTCCACCGACGCAAGGGTATTCTATCGGACGCTCCCGCTAAGGGTTCATTTGGCTGCAGACAGCCTTCTTATTCTTAGGCCCCCGCCGATGTTTCAGGAATCTGGCCTGCAGGGGCAGGCCCCACACGCGGCTGCCCAAGTGGATGGGCAAGGTTGGCCTCAGGTCTGCCACAGGTGCGCAGAGATGCCGAGATTCAAGGTGTCTGAGAGGGATGGGTACCCGTCTCCAGGAGACGGCGCGAGAGTGCGAAGACAACCGCGGCTCGGGCGTGCGAAGCGAGCAGAACTCAGGTAAGAGGCAGTGAGTGCCTTTGTCACCTTTGTTTCGTTTTAGCAACTCGCTGCTACAGGTGCCCTGGGCAGGTGCTCATCTTGCGCCCCTCCCGCGTGCCTCCCGAGGGCCTCATGTGCGTACCGGCTGGCTTACGGTGCAATTCGCGTCGCCAGCGTTTGAAAGCACGGCAGCAATATTATTCCCAGCTCCTGGTGCACATCGTCTTGGCAGGAATGTAACGTCAGGGCGCGGTGGCTCGCTTCTGGTGCGCTAGTGGATATCACCAGGAAGGTCTCTCCGAGCGTGCAAGCTCGTGGCCAGCTCACTCCGCGTTGCCAGCACTGTGGGAAGTCATTGACACACGAGCCATCCAGCTCGTTTCATGTGCACCTCGCGCTGCCAGCCTTGATGCAAGCTTGTTGCAAGAAAGCTCGGTCCGAGCGTGCCCAGTCCCGGCCGGCGCACATCGCATTGAATGTGAGTCGGCAGGACCTTCATTCCGATCGCGCCGGCTCGCTTCCCGTGGATTTCGCCCTGCCAGCGCTGGAAGGAAGGATGCAGCTCACTCCGAGCGTGCAGGTTCGCTCCCTGCCCATATCGCTCTGCCAGCATGGCCGGCAGGAATATCCTCGACTCAAGCGCGCCTGCTCGACTCTGCTGCGCTTCGCGCCGCCAGGCCAAGAATATGACTTTGGCCGAGCATGCTGTCTCGCTTCTGGTGCATTTTGCGCACTGCCAGCACTGCTGCAAAGAAGCTCTTTTTGAGCGGGCCGGCTCACTCCCCAAGCACAGAAAGTTGCCAGCGGTGTCGGCCTGGATGTTTTATTTTGCTTCTAGGTTTTCGTCGGCGGCAGCATCCTGTAAGTGTGTCTTCGCACTATGACTGGAGCCGTTTGTAGCCTGCAGGTGCGACTTCCCACTGTGACTATGACTGTCGTTATGGTGCCCGCCAAGTTGGCTCCGCTTGCCCAGCTGGACCTACCGGCCAATCCAGCCAGGCCAAACCAGCCAAGACAGCCAGACCAAGCCAGCCCAAATGTTGGTGGCCTCGAAAGCTTTCCCAAGCCTCCTCCCAAGCTGGCCTTACCTAGCCTGGCTGTGCAAGCGGACTCGGTCTGCTTCTGTGTACCATCATGATCTTTGTTGCTTGTCATCACGTATCGTGCACGTCTGCTGCGTGGCCCACTGGAGGTACCTTGTCATGGTGACTAGGTTCAATTATGTGGACACTCGATCAGCTGGAATGAGGGTCAACAGCGTGGACATTGGCGTGTAAGCCACCGGGTGAACGAGACTATTCTTCGTCATGCCTTCCTGCGCCGCCATGTCACGTCGCCTTGCTCCGTCCTGCCCCCCTTGCTCACAGTCGAGGAATTGAAATGTGGATCCTTTTGGGCTCAGGACGGGCTCGTTTTCGGGCCGTTCCTCCGACACCCACGTTGGGATCTTTGGTCGTGGCCGCGGCTAGCCCTGGCCAGTAAACCCAATTAATCTATGCTTCAGCGTTGCTGGTTGGCGAGCGATGACTGCATTCGTCCCCTCATTGTCGTCATTCTCTTCGTTGGCCGCCAGGTTCCAGTACCAACTTCGATCCGACCCATCTGATTCGATATTGATGTCGGCCGTCTCGATGTTGATGTTCCAGCGATCCGATGCGACCTGATGCTTGCATGGCATTGCCGTCAATCCTGGTGCAGCCGATCCGATTAGATTTTAACTCCGTGTCGATGCAGCCCGAACCGACGCACATCCCGATCCGATGCGACTTCCCGATTCGTTCTCCCGCGCAAGATGCTCGTTGGTCGTCGCTCAGTCGGGCTTCGCTGTCCAGCGCGGCCGCGCGCCCGCTCCCCGACGTTCACGTTTGTTTTTGAAGGGTGCGGCGTTTACACCACGGATGGAGGGCGAATGCGATTTGGCATGGGATTCGCCTTCGCGCCGCGATCGTTACCTGTGCGAGCCTGCAGCAGCTACACGGACGGAGGGCGGTGCCCTCTCAAACGCGGGATCGCGTGGGATTTCATTGCTTCAGCGGCTACGATGATCTTAAGAGGGCGCACTTCTAGGCGTTCGTAGAGAAGTATGCCTGAAGGCTTCAGGCCCTGGAGGATTCCTCATCTGATGAGTGAGGCGGTGCCATCCATGGTCAAGCCTCAATTGGTGGTCCACCGGCTTCCAGACCCTGGATTCCATATCCAGGGTTTGTTTTATAAAAACAATCTCCACCGTAACGGCACCGCGGAGGGAGGTTGGCCGCATGTCGGAGATCTGCATGTAGATACGTGTGAAACCGTGCAACACACACATTCACGGAGACGCTTTCACGACCATGTTCATTTGTTTCTTTGGGTAGACGTTTGAATTGCATGGCCTGTTGCACCTTGGCACCCTTACCGCTATACGGATGAAGGGCGATTCCTGTTCACGACAGCGCGACGGCGTTCTCATCTGAATGGCGCCCCATGGGGTGCTCGTCTTCGAAGAGGCGTTCCCCATGGTAGAAAGCAATGCGTGACATGATTCGGGGTGGGGTGGGACGAAGGGGTGTCTTGCGGCATCGTCATCATCTTCTTTCTCTCTCTCTGTCTCTCTCTCCTCCTCCTACCACTCCGTCTCTCATTCTTGGGCCAAGGCATCCCACCAAACATCCTCCGCGCCGTCTCCCCCATCATTATGCTGATTTCTGGGTCGAGGGGGCGCCTAATAGTCTCCTCCGCCTGATCCCATTTGTCCAGGTGGAACGAGTCACACCATCTCGCCTCCCACAATCCATATCTAATGGCGACACCACCTCCTGCTGGCCGTGCCTTACAGTCGATCTGACGGTTTCTACGCCGTGCGTTGCCATCTGCATGCCTCCGTTGAGGTTTTTGCACGTGGCTTCAACACTCTGGAGCGCCAGGAAACGGTGAGCGTTTTTCTTCGTTTGTGCCAAGTCTCGCGCGTTGCCCGACAGCTCTCTCGTGAAGCGCAAAGTCCAGGGCGTCCTGCTGCTGGAGGCGGGCTACGGGTGCGGCTCGTTAATGACTCGGACAACGGGGATTGTTATCACCCTGAAGAGCGGGCTTCGAGAAGCGAAGCTCATATGTTTCGACAATGGCTTCAACCGCCCGCTCTGGCTGGTCGTAGACTGGGAGTTTGAATCAAGCGTTCTGGAATAGATTTACCAGTTGTGGGGTCGTACTTTGCACCTCGTCCCCGAGGGTTTCAAGCCAGGCTTCATACTTCGGCAGCTACGAGTAAGATCGTGAACTGGCTGCGCTTCATCCCGCGCAGTTGACGCAGCATTCTCGTGTTTTTTTTCAGCGTTTTGTTTAGATTTTGAGCATGTGATTGGACTGTCGAAGGCATAAGGGCGCTGGGTGCACAACAACACAATGACTGTTTCGGAGAAGCTAAGTTTAGAGCACATCTCGCTGGGGGAGCTGGGGGACGTTTTCGGGATGTGATGGGTGAGTTTGGGATGGTTCTCCTGGGGCTTAGAGACAAACTGGAAGACACCTGGCTGGGAAATTGCGATTCGAGTCGACGGCTTGGTTAGTTGTTTGACCTTGCTGCAGCTATTGATCTAGTCGCTTCGGGGGGTGCCTTAGGAGCGCCAGTTCATTCCGTTCAGATATTATCGGTGCAACCGGCCTCTCCACGCAACCTTCGGTGGAAGTTTGTGTCGGCCGGGACGCTTCGGCAGGAGCGAGTATTCTGGAATTTGGAAGCCATGGGGGCCCGGGAGGCCCGACAGACTTTCTAGGAGCGTTCGACTCAGGCCATGGAAGAGTGTGTTTGTGATTTGAAGGAGGCGCGTCGGGCTGGCAAGCCTGATCTATATTCTGAGCAGCTTACACGTGTACTGCAAGATCAGCGCGCTCAGTTATTTGGAGGCAGCCTTGCCAGCAGCTCAGACATCTATCGTCGGCAAGCTGAGGAGCGCCGACATCTGCTGCAACGCCGTGTATCTTTCCGCTTTCGCCTGGCAAGCACAGGAAACGATATGGAGCAGCCAGAGGAGGTGCAGTTGGAGTTGCGGATGGCTTGCAAGGCGTGCGCACAGATGCGGACGGGCAGTGGGAAGTGTAGATGCAGTGTGCCTCGAATTTGGAGGAAGGCGATCACCGACGATTTTAGACGAAGCTTGGAGAGTAAGAGACTCAACGGAGGCGTGCCGCCAAATCAGACTTCTCGCTTGCCGCGGCAAGGCTCCAGGTTGCCGCGGCGTTCGGTATTTGCGAACCGTCGCTCTTTCGTCTGACTAGTGGACGTCTGTATGGGAGCTCGCGGGACCCAGAGGGGGCATGCAGCTTGAGGATGCTAATGAGGAGGAGGGCTATCAGGAGGAGGCGGCGGCGGGAGTGGATGTGCACTAAGGGTTTTGTTCGGTTGAGTCGAAGGTACACCTTGCTCCTATTTCCAAGTATCTTAGGCATGCGCCCAAACGAAGAGATTGACCGCCGCGGGTTCTCCCAGCGGAGATCGGGGGCATGATCGCGTACCCGAAGCGCGGAACTAGGTTGCGGCGTGGTGGTGCTGGCGCCGGCCTATGGCTGGAATTTGCACATGTATCGACCTTCGTGCTGGAAGGCTTGAAGCGCGCGCGTTTTGGCCGTCGGTTCCTCAACATGTAGAATCGCAGTTTTGGCTGTGCGCCCCCACAGAGCTCGGCCCCAAGTCCGAAGGGGAAGAGGGCAATGCTCTGACTTGATCCCCCTGGGGAAGCGTGGCTCGCAGGGGCTACGAGCAGGCGTCAAGCAGTACACCCTGGGCCTTGCGATGCTGCGTTTCCCGTGGTAGGCGGAAGGAGGGTGCCAATTACGTATGCTACGCCGACTTTGCTTGGGTGGGTTGACTGCCTCATGGTCCAAGAAGGATCTCACCGACGCGTTCCCGTCTATTTCGTAGGCTTTAGTGGATAGGCCCAAGTCAGCTTTCTTGCAACGTGGATATCGGCATTTTAGTATTCACTGTTGCCTCGCAGGTACGATTGTTCTACCGGTTCGTGATAGGCCGTGTTGTCCGCCTCGGCGTGTAGTGTTGATGGGTGACCCGTTCGCCCTGGAACGCTTTGGCATAACATATGGGTATCTTATCAGTTCTTGGAGTCAGAAGCTGAGGGGGGGCACTTGAGACGGAGGAGTTACTTAGGGTAGAGTGTCCTATTGGTGGTCTGGGGGGGGGGAGTAGGTATAGTTTTCACTACGCACGCAGGTGACCACGCCAAGTTGCACATCGCAAGAGGACCAGACGTTCATGTGTTGGACGCGGGAATACCATGAACCGTCCCGCGGGGATGGCCCAGCCAGACATGCCCCACCCCTAGAAAAAGTGAAATCCTCAGTAGAAGAGCTCAATCCCCGGCAGAGGGGTTCAATCCCCGGAAACCAATTCTTTACGCTTCGCGTATCCCCACCAGCCCATCTCACAGCAGCAACTCTCGCGAAGCATGCCGACAGTCGTGTTTTTCAGGCGTGTGTCCGCTTGGCCCCGCATATCTCCCCTGTTCCTCCTTCCTCCCGCCTCCTTGTACATCCTCCTTGTGGGGGAGCGGGAGAAGGACGAGGCGGAGGAGGAGGGAGAGAAAGCGCTCCTCGTGATTTGAGTCGTTTGGGGTTTCTCGTCCTGGTGTGAGTCGTTCGGGCCCTTCTTCCTGGTGTGAGTCGTTCGGGGTCTTCGTGGTGTGAGTCGTTCGGGCTCTTCGTCCTGGTGTGAGTCGTTCGGGCTTCTCGTGGTGTGAGTTGTTCGGGCCCCTCATCCTGGTGTGACTCGTTCGGGCCCCTCCCCCTGGTGTGACTCGTTCGGGCTCCTCGTGGTGTGAGTCGTTCGGGGCCCGCGTCGTGGTGTGAGTCCTTCGGGCTCCTCGTGGTGTGAGTCGTTCGGGCGCCTCGTCCTGGTGTGAGTCGTTCGGGCCCCTCCTTGTGGTGTGAGTCGTTCGGGCTCTTCGTGGTGTGAGTCGTTCGGGCCCCTCGTCCTGATGTGAGTCGTTCGGGCTCCTCGTGGGGCCTCTTGGGGGCCTCTTGGAGCCTCGTGGGGCCTCTTGGGGGCCTCTTGGGGGCCTCTTGGGGGCCTCTTGGGGCCTCGGGGGCCTCTTGGGGGCCTCTTGGGGGCCTCTTGGGGCCTCGTGGGGCCTCTTGGGGCCTCTTGGGGGCCTCTTGGGGGCCTCTTGGGGCCGCTTGGGGGCCTCTGGGGGGCCTCTTGGAGGCCTCTTGGGAGCCTCCTGGGGGCCTCTTGGGGCCATCTTGGGGCCTCTTGCGACCTCCGCAGAAGCGCAAAGGAGAGCTGCCCCCTGAGAAGGACAACATGAGCCCAAAACCTTCGTAAAATCAATGATTTTGCTATGAGGGAAGATGAGCGCGGCCCCCTCAGAAGGCCAAAATGGGGCCAACACCTTCGTAAAATCAATGATTTCTGCTTCAAAGACGAGCAGAGGGGCCAAACTCGCCCCCCCCGTCGGGGCCAGAATCCTCGTGAGGGTCGTCGTTGTTTGGCCCTCCGAGGAGTCGAAAAAGACCCCTCCAACGACCCGCGGGGCACCCTCTCCAGGTCCAGGGGGAGGGGGTAGGGGGAGGGGTAAATCCCTCCCCGAAGGGGAAGAAGGGGGGTTGGGGGGTTGAGAACAGAGAAAGCTCTCTAAACCACTCACGCCCAAAGGGCTGGTGGGATTTCAATATTCTCAGCTTTGATGCTAAGAATTGTTGTGGTGCGTTTCTTGGGCCGGCCGAGA
>CAUYUJ010014412.1:356370-407647 GCA_963575745.1 Prorocentrum cordatum
TTCAATGTGTGGCTCTCGCCTTAGCGCCGCGCGCACTCGTTGTAGAAATGTGCAAGGGCTTCACGGATTGAATGAGGTGGTTTTCAAAATGAGACTCTCGCTTTGGCGCCGCGCACTTTCGTTACCAAATGTTGCAAGACCTTCATAGATTGAGGGCGGATCGTTTTCAAACTGTGGCTCTCGCCCCAACGCCGTGCACGCTCGTCTTAAACCTCTGCAGTCGTTCCACGGATTCCCATGGTACGCGTGCTGCAAATTATGCGTTGGACGGTCTCAGTACTGTGAGGGCGCAACAATTGCGTTGATCCGCGGTGTCGAAGTCCCAGGAATGTTGCTCCGGCAGGATTCAGACTCGTCAACACGCAACAGTCATGTTGATTCGTGGCGCTGGAGTCCGCACAAATGTGTTCTGGTACACTTCAGGGTGTTCGTTGGGTCCTCTCCCAACGAGGCAGTTCCCTCCGTGGAAATGAACCCCTGTGAGGGGCCTATGAAGAGGGAGCTTGGAGGGAGGGCTTACTCCAACATCGTTGACGAGCCTCGGGTTTTCAGTGGTCCTTCTCCTCCTCCTCCTCCTCCTCCTCCTCCTCCTCCTCCTCCTCCTCTTGTCGTCTCCTCTGGTCCTCTCCTCCTCCCCCGTCCTCCTATCCCCCTCCTCCTCTCACCCTCCCCCGTGCTCCCGAGGTCCATCCGCTACTTTTACAGCGCCGCCGGCATCTCCTGCTGCCCACCCGGCGCCTACGCGGAGGAGTGCGGCCTCCGCCGCCCCGCCAGCGGCTCTGCGGGCACCGCGGGCCCTGTGCCCCGGCCCGGGGCCACCGGGGCCTCGGGGCTGCGCCAGAGCGCGGCGCCCGATGCATTGTCCATGCTCCAAGTTTTCCGTCGCTATGATTATTCAAATTCGGGCGTGTTGTCTCGACTTGTGCCCCTGGAGCCCGTTTCTGGTCCCTGGGGACATGTTGAGCGGATCTGGGGCGCAGAACCGACCCTCGGGAAGGGGTCGGGACCTGTGGGGCCCGCGCACTGAAAGAACATGTCGTCGGATCGTTTGGCCTCCCAGCCCCCACAGATCTCGAGCTTTCGCCGGCAGATGTGTTGCCTCGCCCCGCCCCCGTCTGGAGGGAGGGGGCAGGGGGCCCGTCGGAGGCCCAGGCGCACATGGCGGACCGGGCCCAGTCAACGCAGATGCTTTCCTTCCCCCGGCCTCCGGACGCACCCTCTTTCCCGCATTCATTCCACCCCTCGAAGAAGAGAAAACCACGTAACCATAAACTTTTGGCGCTCCGCGCGGATTGCTTGGATCCGCGCTGGACCCCCTGCCTGGCGCGCGGAGCGCGCCAGGGGCGGCGCCGGATCCAAGAAATCCGCGCGAATCGCCACAGATGTATGTTTATGTGGTTTTTCCTTCTTCTACTCTTTCCCGCATTCCTCACACCCCCTCCCCTGTGTGGCAAGCAGTTGCACCCTCGTGCGTCGTCCAGAAGCGCATTGCGCGGCAGAGGCACCGATCCTCCCATGGGCCCGAGCTGGAGTCTTTCACCTTCGCAGGCATCTGGACTGGCAAGCACAGATCTGTGCACTGGAGCGCAGTTGCTTTCTCCTGGTGCAAGGTGCCCCCAGCTTCTCGCACCACTCTGGACCATGTGCGGCCCAGTGGGCACTGGGCCCCAAACCTCGTGACAGCTGTGCGATGGGAGGCAAAACCCATCCCTTGCCTGAGCTGGGAGGTCAAGCACGTCTGGCCTCTGGCAATAACCCAACTCCGTTCTGGGCACAACCTGCGGCACGACTGACTCAACCATACCGCAGCCACTTTGGGGCGTTGCGCTAGGCCTGTAGTCATTCATTGAGAAGAAAGCAGATACACCTTAGCAGAGAGTTTGAATTGTCCCATCGCGAGTCTCCTGAGACACTCAGCCGCCCAGTCCGAAACGTGCGGGGGACAGGGAGAATTTAAGTTGGACACCCGCGAGGCAGCAAAACTCGCACAGCGAGCATATCCAACCACGAGCGGACCATCCGGCAGTTGGGGTGAACCATCCTTGACGTCCTCTTCCGCACCTCTCCATCACCATCCCTCCCTGCGAGCTCCGTCCTGCCGTCTCCGGGCTGGGACAGCAGCGGCTGGCAGGGATCGTCCCTTGCCGGAGAAGAGGCGGCAGTCTCTCTCTTTTCGTTTGACTTGCGGCGCACGTGGGCGGAGGGCTCGTGCCAAGGACGAGGGGAGAGGGGGGCAGGATGACGGGGGCGTGGAGGTAAAGGGGGAGAAGAAGGAGAAGGAGGAGGAGGAGGAGGAGGAGGAGGGGGGAATTGTTCAAGCAGGCGCATCAAAGGACAAAATCGGCCCTGCCAGCAGGTGCCTCACTGAGATTCCGCATCCCTAGATGGCCCCATGGACCCGCAGAAGTTTTGGGGTAAGTGTAAGTCGGGCCTGTCCCTCTACAGGGAGAATATCCAAAAATAGTCCAACAATAATATGGGGACAGTGTTTGACCATTTTTGAATATGTGTTGTATGCTTTTTGTGGTATCTTTTATTATTCGTCCCAATTCAGCCTGTAGGGGGACATGCCCGACCTAAGAGTAAGTATCTCCAGATCTTCAACGATCGGCGGCGAATGTGGCCCAATATCCTTAGAGCATGATGTAATCTTATATGTGACACGTGTCTACTGTACTCTGGGCGTCGTCGCCCGCCGCTTGGTGCGGCACGTGAATGTGGCTTCTGTTGTTTTTCCAAGGGATGCCCGTCGACAAAGAAATCCTACAGCGCTTCAACAAGTTCATGAAGGGCATCATCACGTGAGAGCGCTGCTGAATTCAGAGTGACATGTGCGGCGGCCTTGCGCGTGCTGCGCGCTGCTGGGACGACGTGCGTGCTCCTACCTCGTTCCCGATCTTCTCCGAGGCGCCACGCCGACGCACTCTTCCGACGCAGAGCCACATACGGTCGAGCATGTGTTTCAGAAACCTCCTCCCGAACTTACTGGAATTCTAGCCCAGTTTCCCCAGTTTCTTAAATACAAGTGCGTTTGTCCCTCCAACGTGAACCAACAAATTTCCTGGGCTCGTTTCATGGCTCGTTTCAAGAAATTCCTGGACAGCTAGCCCAGGTTTCTTAACATATGGTTTTCTGGATCACAGTTTCGGCAAGGGCCTCGCCCCCGAGGGACCGGGAGGTTGGCCTCTCGGGGGAAAGCGGGTGAAGCCAGCTAAAGTAAAGCGAGGGCGCCTACGCCGATGAAAGTGAAGTTCGGCCCTCGAAGAGATGTCAACGTTTGGGGACGAGGGTTTCTGGGACGAGACATCTGTCTCCATCTCAGGGGGAGTGCAGCTGCGCCGATCACCAGGAATCCTCCCTTCATCGGTTTGGCCCGGATCTCTCTCAGAAGTATCAAAAATCTTGCCCCGCTCTCTGCCTCAGACGACCGCGCCGTGCACGGGGCCGTGCGCACGAGGCTGAGGCAGCGGTCGCCGCAGAGGTACGTCGTTCTGAAACTAGGGTGAAACTCCTGGGAGGTGACATTCAGCATGGGCTCTGGTTGTTCTCGTGATCGAAATCAGGCCGAGTCCAGCATCATTCCGTTGAATCCGGCTCAACCCCGGTCAACCGGGCTTAGCAGTGAGTTCATATGGATTAATTTGGCGTGGTGGTTCTTCAATCGGGCTTCACAACCTGTGGATATGTTGCATGACAACTTCCCAAGAGGTGCTTGCTAACAGAGAGCGGGCCCATACATCTTCGGCCGATCTCAAACTCCGAGCAGACTTTGACCGAGGGGTGCTCGATCTTGCTGTGCACAGCATGTCCGTTCGTCACACCGCGGCAGCACCCGCTTCTGGCCGAGGAGGAGGGGGAGGAGGACAAGGAGAAGAGAAAAGTATTTCCACACCTCCAGGGTGCCTGGCGCAGACCCGTCCGACACCGTCAAGGCTTGATGTTGCAGACGTCTCATTTTTCAGCAGCTTCTCCTCCCTGTCGTTACGGGTGGCCCTGGTTTCCTAAAGGATGGCGATGACATTCTGCTGCGTTGTGATTTGCTAGTGCGCTATGGGTTACTCTTGTGCTTAGAGCCTCTTCTCTCTGAGCTACTCTGCCTGTCTTTGCACTGCTTCGACTCGCATTGCATTGCATTGTCGCTTCGGGCTGCCGTGTGTTACGTGGCTCTTCGTCGGTTCGGTCTGCACCTCTTCGAATTGCATTGTGTTGCATTGGACGTTCTCTTTTGTTCTAAACTGCATGTCATCATGGCACCCGCTTCGCTTTGAATTGTTTTGGGGTTTGAACTTCACTGCGCCACAGTGTTTGGGCCGCCATGCTTTTGATGTCGTTTGCTGTACTCTGCATGTATGTGCATTGCTTTGGTGTGGTTTGCACTGCATGGCGTTTTGAATGCTCTATGTTACGACGCGTCGCATTGCGTGGTTGCGCTACCTTTTCATCGGAACAGCCAGGATCAACGCATCGAAATTCAAACCGCCGCAATGCAGCAACATGTGTCAGTCTACCTCGTGCTCAGTCTAGTTTAGTCTTTACACGGGCTTCAACTTATAGCCGGGTAACCGATTTGTCTACGGCCAGCAGACCTGGGCTCGCACCAGGGCCGCTCCACTCACAAGTGTTGTGTCTGCCTGGCCCAGATGAGGGCGCACGCCCGCACGCTTAGGAGGCAGGGCCGTCGGCGAGGGCAACTCGCTCAAATGGCGCCCGAACATCAGTCCGTCTGTAGCCTCTTTCAGCGGTGGGCACCTGGGATGGGGCAGGCAGGTGGGGTGGGGAGGAGAGGAGGGAGGGTAAGAGTAGGACCCCAACTGAAGCTCCTTGAGATTCAGTGATGTCCGCCCCTGGCCAGCCTGCTTGATCCAGGGATCGAGGGAGCAAGCAAAGAGAGAGAGAGAGAGAGAGAGACCCCCGAGCAACACGGGAGGAGGGGAGGAGGGCAAGAAGAGGGCAGGGGCGACGGCGGAAAGGGGAAAGGAGGGCTGGCGGAAGGGGGTGGGGGGTTGGAAGGGAGGGGAAGAGCGAGGAAGGAGGCGGCAGGGCGGAGGGACGGAGGAACGGAGGGGGTAAGGGGGAGGGAGGGGCAAGCCGGAGGGGGAGCGGCGAGGAGGCGGGATCGGACTGCCCGTGCGGGGTCATTCGGCGAGCGGGGGCCCACAGTTGTTCGCGACGTCGTCACGGGGCCCCAGGTGAGAAAAATAGGGGCCCCCCTTGACAAGTTTGGGGTCTTGTCTTCACGATGTTACTGCTGGTTGTGCTGCAGGTGGCGTCGCAGCCGTTCTTCATTTCAGCGACCGTTTGGCTGCATGTCCCTTCAATGTCCCCGTCTGGCGCTCATCGTGATTATTGCCATTCCTCTGTCAGGATTTAGGCCTTGCTCTCATATCGCGATGGCGGTGCAGGACAGACTTGTCAGGGGTTAAGCCCCTTGCGTTAAAAGGCAGCGTTGAAAATACCATGAGCTCGTATTGATCATTCCACTCCCACGCTTGCCCGTCCTCCTCGTCATCGCCCTCTCTCTGTTCGCCCCTGCTCCATTCAGACTGTTGTCTCCATGTTATCGGGAGGAGGAGGACCCGAGTGAATCTACAGAGGCAGACTCCATCCTGACGTCTGGCATTGAAGATACTCGGGTTTTAGTGTGCATGTGCACGTTAGCATTGCCAATCATGTGTTTTGAGAGTGGTTGCGGACGCTCCTGCAGGTTAGCATTGCATGTATGTTTGCAGCTGCTCTGGGACGTGAACATTTGAAGCGATATTCACTTGATATGATTTGGCTGGTCAGCCTTGTGAGCCATTTAACCATTTAATAATTCTACGAAGTTGAATTGGAACCTATTGCCTTCCACGTTCGTCTGGGCCTCCGCTGCTTTGAACAACTTGCGCGCTCTTGTAGTGACTCAACACTGACCGATCCGGCGCAGGCGAGCGCGGCGGAATTGGACAAGCAGAAGCTAGCCCACGAGGAGGAGCTGAGGCGCCGCGTTCCTCACGTGGGCATGCTCTGTGCTGCCGCCTGTCTCCCCAGAAGTTTTGGGCCTCGGGGCTCAACAGACGGGGGTCAATGCAAACAGGGGTCAGCCCAGGCGACGGATCTTGCAGGATCCTGCAGAGCCAGGGGTGTATTGACCCGGGTCTGGATTGACCTGGGTCTGGATTGACCCGGGTTTGGATTGACCCTGGTCAGAAAATCCCCGAGGGCTGTCATGCTGCCCCGCTGGTGCACACGCGCGCCTCTCAGCGCGCATGGGGTACGCCATCGGCGGACACCGGCGGACTTGGCGAGGCAGCTTCTGGCTCGCGGCGACGCACGATGCTCTGTGTGCCGACGCCCGCCGGTATGAGGAGGGGGGAGGAGGAGGGGGGAGGAGGAGGAGGAGGAGGAGGAGGAGGAGGAGGAGGAGGAGGAGGAGGAGGAGGAGGAGGAGGAGGAGGAGGAGGAGGAGGAGGAGGAGGAGGGAGGAGGAGGAGGAGGAGGAGGAGGAGGAGAGGGAGGCGGGGGAGGAAAAGGAGGAGGAGGAGGAGAAGGGGGAGGAGGAGTATTAGTAGGAGGAGGAGGAGGAGCAGGAGGAGGAGGAGGAGGAGGAGGAGGGGGAGGAAAAGGAGGAGGAGGAGGAGGAGGAGGAGGAGGGGGAGGAGGGGGGAGGAGGAGGAGGAGGAGGAGGAGGAGGAGGAGGAGGGGGAGGAGAAGGAGGATGTGACGGCGCGCGTCGGCACGCCGAGGGTGTGCGTGACGGCGGCAGGCGACGGCACGCAGGGGTTGCCAACGACAGTTGCTCCAAATGCCAGGTGTGTTCGCCGATGGCGTCGGCACCCATCCAGATTCATTCCGGGGAAGCGTAAGACTCGAGTAAGCCAGAACTCGGGTTTGCCGACGTTGTTTGACAAGATCGTCGTGGATTTTGACGGTCGGGTTTTCGTGGGATGTTTGAAGCGGGAGTTTGCGTCAAATTTCAGATTGAGTCTCGTCATTTTCATGATAGTTACCTCCGGCCAACCCGAGTCCCCCGAACCCGAGTCTTACGTCTCCCCGATCATTCGGTGGTTCGAAGATGGGGTCTTGAGGGACAGTGAGCTAAGGATGTGAAGGGATCCGAGGGTGGATTTGCGCTGCTTGAGGCGCCTCGTCCTTCGGACCCCATCCTTCAGGACCCCCTCTTTGGACCACCGATTCAGATGCGTCTGCAGCCGAATACAGGGCCCTCGACCTGGGGTTGGAAACTTAACTTCCGTATCGTTTGTGCGTCGGGTCATCGTGTGACAGAGAGGAACGGCATTTAATGTAACCAGTGGCCTTGATCATGCAATTGAACGCCCCTGTGGGGTATAGACCGCCGCCCCACCTTAAGGAGGCTTGGGGGAGGAAGTGGGGGGCAAATGAAATGATCCCATTGGGCGACAGGGGGTTCAACACAGCTCAAGAGGGCCCAACAAAAAAAACATAAATTTTACGAGAGGGCCGCAAGAAAGCCTCCAGATGCTCCGAACACGACCCAACATGGCACTCCAACGTGTCGAAGCCAGTTGACGAAACCGAAGAGGGATGAGGAGAGGTAAAAGGGAGGCAATGCCAGTTTGTTCTGGGGCATCAGAGGGGTCTCCAGGGACCCCCTGGGCGCGCCCAAGACGGTAAAGACGGGAACCAAGCGGGCGGCCAGGCGGCCCAAGATGGGACCGAGGGGCCTTTAGGACGGCCCGAGAGGCATTGGAGATATCCCAACGTGGCCAGGGATGCCCCAAGAGTGTCACAAGTGGCTCCAAGAGAGCGCCAATAGGCGCCAAGAGAAGCCCCAAACGACCAGTGGCCTTGGCCATTGGGACCGCAAAGCTGGAGTCACGGTGGGCCCTCAAGGGGAAGCTTGCACGCAGACTTTGCAACCATTGGGTGTCAGGGGTACTGCCTCGACGTTGGTCGGTACCAATCGTTGCAATGTTTCTTGGGGCCATGTTGGCGTTCCGTGGGGGGTCGGACAGCCTCTCGGGCGTCCACGGAGAGTACGAGACAGGAAAATCGTGCGGGGTGTGCAGCATTGGCGCTTCCTTGGCCCTGCGTGGGCAAGCCACTAGTATGTTCACGCGTCCCAGGATAATGTCGGACAGGCAATGCGTGAGGGGTACGCCGAAACGAAATGTTCGCAGCCCCAGGGGCGCGGATCACTCGTGTTTTACGTGCCCCAGGAGCTGTGATGCAGTCCTGCCTTGCGGAATGCGCGAGGCCTCTCTGAGCATGCCTTACGCATGCCATCTCATCATCTTCCATTTCGTAATCATATCATCGTCTCTTGTCTCGAAGGCCAACACGGCGAGGGCCCGCAGGTGGCCCGCCGAGTTGGGCCCGCAGGGTGGGAATCACGGCCGGCCTCCAGTGGGAAAGTCGCAAGCGAATCTCCCAACCAAGCAGTTGCTTCAAGGGGCCAATTGAAAGCCTCTGGGTGCCCATGGGTGTCAAACACGCGAGGGGCGTGCCGAAGTTAGATCCCCTGGAGCCACAGATTTTTCGAGGCCGTCTCCCCTCGAACCTGCATTTGTTCCAACCCTCCTGAGTGGGGTTTCCGTTGTGGATGGAGCATTGTGGTATCCGCCCTTTCTCCTTCTCCTTCTCCCCTCCTCCTGCCTCCTCCTGCACTGCTCCCTGGGAGGCTACGGACTGCGCAATTGCCGCCGCGTTCGTGGGCTCCAGGGAGGCCCAAGAAGTTTCTGCTCTGAATATACATGATATAACTGGATCAGCACAAGCACGAATTACCCAATGCCTGAAGTCCACTAAACCCCAAGCAGGTTTTGATCCGGACATGTTAAAATTTGAGGAATTGGCAAAAACGCCGACACCGGATGGAACCGCAAAAGAAACCTCAGATGCCGAACCAGCACATGATGACGGACGACTCTCTACGATTTACGAAGAATGAGAGGCTGATCTTGAGCCTCATGTTATGGAGGTGTGGTGCGCAGAACTACAAGAGGAAAGGGAAATGTTGGAGGCAACTCCACCAGAAGACCTTTCTACCATACCTACACAGGTCGTTCCAGATCAGAGCGCGCGGATCACTCTAGCTGATGAACAGCGGGGACACCTGCCGAAGTGGGGACGCACTCGCGACTCCGATACCGAGGATACGTTCTACGCCCCCATGTGCACCATGGTCGAAGACGACAGCTACGGACTCGACTCAGACGAAAATGGTCGATACGTCGAATTATGCTTTACGACAGAAATGTCGACGGTAGTCGTGTCCGGGCAACAACATGAGATTAGATGCCGGGTGACCACTATGCGAGTATACGCTACCGCCGCTGCAAAGCGAGCTGTTGTCGTCAAGGAAGACGACCTCCTCACTTAAACTGACATTCTGGCGAATCCCGATAAAGTATCGAAGGCCCTCTACACTGAGCTCGAGACATGGTTCGACAACGAATGGTTCAAGATGCAGGAGATAGCCAATGCGTCGAACATCATGACTTTGAGATACGTGTACAAATGGAAGTTCGTGAAGAACGAGCAAGGCGAGATGGAACGTACCATCCGATTACGTTTGGTCCTCCGAGGCTTCATGGACCTTGAATCTGTCGACGTAGAAACATACTCGGGAACAGCAAGACGGTCAAGCCAGAGGTTACTCGCTAGCACGGCAGCGTGCAAGAAGCAGTGGATCATTGCTTCCCTCGACATCAACACGGCCTTCCTGAAGGGATTGACCCATCAGGAACTTTCTGAGGCTACTGGTGAAAGCAACGCGCAGTGTGTTTTACTTTGCCGCCTGGATCGGCCACCGTGCTCCGTACTCTTTCAGGATTCGAGCACTACGACGAGTCAAAGCACTGCCTGCAGTGCTTAAAAAACTGGGCACAGGCACTACAGACGCTCCACGGGCTGTCTCACGTAAGCTCAGAATAACCACCAGAGGATTTGGCCTCCGACCCACGCCCTACGACGAGGAGTTCGAGACGCGCAAGAACTTGCTCACGGCCAAGCATGTTGATGACATTAATATGGCCGGCGCTGTGATATACACCAAGGACGCGGACGGCAATGTCACTTTGGTTCAAGATGAATCTATCAAACAGCTCCGTCCTATGCAACATCCCGTACTAACCGGCGCCGGCGCTGACGCTCAAGCAACCAAGATGGTGGCAGACATGTTCGTCAGCCTCAGGGGTGCGCTGGCATGCGCACTAATCACCAGGGGGTCGTTTAATTGTGTATGTTGCACCCCTGCAACGTTGCCAAGAACCGACCAACATTCAAGTGCGACGACTGAACGCGATCACCAGAAAGCTACAGGCCTGCCCGAAGAAGATCGTCTATCAGGTGATGAACCCCACGGGCGAGGTCGACTTACATAGCGACTCAGGATATCGACGCTCGAGTGGAGACGCCGATGACGACGTCAAAGGCTATGGTATTCGCGGGGCAAACCTACTACGACGTAAAAACACGTTATCTGGTAAGCCTGTCGTTCATTTGGTTGATGCGTACTGCAAGTCTCACCGCTTGAAGGTCCGCTCGAGTTATTCAGCAAAGACACTCGCCCATAATATGGAGGACTGTTATCCCACGATTGTGACTCTGCACGAGCTCCACTCGGGGCCGCCCACTCCCACTCAGTCGAAAGATATACTTGAGTTGGGTGGCCTGAGCATCAAGGTCACTCGGGCCATCGATGCTGAGTCTGTTTTAAGGTCCTTGACAAGCAATGACTTGAAGAAGCCGACTGGGTGTACCCTATTCGGACACATCAGTTGGATGCGACAGATGATGGATCGTGGAATCGTGCGCAGTATTCAGTAGTGCGATACCCGCGATATGACTGCGGATGGCCACGCCAAGGGGGGCGTCGACAGAGAAATGCCCCTACAACTCATGGGGGGCATACAGACCTTCAAACATGACCTAAAGAGACATACTCCATATCGGGCCGGCCAGACATCAAGTTCTGACGCCGCCTGATGAGCGCGTCGTATACATGCGAGGCAACTTGCTAGCCGGTCCACCTTCCTTTGGGCCCGCTTCCTTTTCTGGCCTTGTGTAGGTTAGCTGCTATGCCTGCTGCATAGGGGCGACGGGCTCACGCTTCGCCCCCCCCCCCCCCCCCCGACTCCAAAGCGAGCTGAGGGGCGTGAGGGGTGGCAGCGGGCGCGCGCCCGCGGCCGCGTCGGCCCGCGCGGCCGGCCGCCCAAATTTGACTGCCCCCCTGCGAGGCGCACAATATCTATCGAGACCAAAAGGATCTTCCTATTGCTTGAGATGGCATCTCCTCTCATACTGGGACTATCGTTACTACGGCACAACAGAGTTGGAGCTTGGCTTCGCCTGAGGCGAAGCTGCTGGCTGGGCCTTCCAGCCCCTATCAAACTAGCCCACCATCCAGGACCTGCTCGAGGCGAATCGGCTCATCAAGCTGGCGCGGAAGCACGCGGGCGTGGGACTGGAATTCCCGAAGATACGTGGACCGCTTTGCCTGGTCACTTACCACGACGCCAGCTGGGCCAGTGCTGACGAACCTCCTGAAGGTGTAATAGCTACGCTACTCACCAAGATCGTGGGCAGCAAGGACAATAATATCAAGGTCCGCTCGCAGGCCGGCTACGCGACGTTCATCGCCGAGGCTAAGCTGTTGCGCGGCGACAAGGCGCGAGCAAGCATCGTTGATAGGCGACCAGGCACCGTCAAAAGGGTTTGCATATCTGTTTTGGCAGCTGAGACAATGTCAGCAGTAGACGCATTAGGGTGTGTTCAGATCACACGCTGCGTTGTTGCTTCGCTTGAGATGCCGGATGATCATCTGGAAAATATTTCCCCGAGCTTGCTGCCGCTAGCTCAGGTCGCAGATTGCGCTGGCTTGTGCGATGCGATGCGCAAAGCTGGTTATTCCAAGCCCCCGTCAGAGCGGCGCCTTTTTTGCTAGACCTAGTAGGCCTCAAGGAGTCACTAGAAGAGGAAATAAGTCAAGAATTCTTTGCCGACGATCAGCGTAGCCAGCTGCTTCTCTTTTGGGTTCCGACCGACCAGCAGCTCGGGTATCAGTTCACCAAGCGATCTGACGGCAGTGCCATCAGGGCAGTGCTGCGAGACACACGCCTCGCATTGCAGCATCAAGAACCAACCGACCAGGCCCGAGAGCACGAGGCACATCTGAACAGTGCTGGCTCGATTTTCAAGCGCGCCATCCGCCTGGTTTTAGGATAGAGCGCACCAGGCGCTCGGTTTCAGCTTAGTTCGTTGGCGTGAGATTTGACACGTCCAAACGACCTAAGACCAGAGACGCACAGATCATAATAACTTTGCACGAGTGATATATATATATATATATATATATATATATATTTATATATATATATATAGTCGCCGGCCCAACGGGCCAGGGCGTGCTAAGATCTCCGGTACCTGGTTAACAGTATTTCTAGTTCGCGCGCGCGGGGCGGCCCCTGGGGGTCCCCGGACGAAAAGTACCCCGGCAAGGTCCCGGCAAGTCCCCGGCAAGGTCGGGCCAGAGATGCCGGAGCCCTGTTACAGGGCCCCAGGACGGGCCAAGAGGTCCCCAAGAAGCCTCCAAGACGGTCCAAGAGGGCCCCGAGACGGCCAAAAATCGCCCGAAGACGCCCAACAGGGCCCCAAGACAGCCCAAGAGGCCTCCAAGACGCCCCAAGTGCCTTCCAAGAGGCCTCCGAAGAGGGCCCCAAGAGGCCAAAATCGTTGATTTTCATTGTTTTTTATATGTTTTTTGCGTTCTGGCTTTTTCGGTTTCCGGACGCTCCAAGACGGCCCAAGAGGCCCCCAAGACCGCTCCAAGACGGCCCACGAGGCTCCCAAGACGGCCCCGGAACGGCCCAGGAGGGCCCCCAAGACGGCCCAAGTGCCGCCCAAGACGGACCAAGTGCCGCCCAAGACGGACCAAGAGGGGCTCAAGAGGAGAACGGAGAACTGAAAAATCGAGCCCTCCGCCCCAGAAGGCGCCCAAGAGGCCCCAAAAAGGCCCCAAGAGGCCCCCAAGAGGCCCCCAAGACGCCCCAAGAGGCGCCCAAGAGGCCCAAAAGAGGCCCCCAAGAGGCCCCAAAACTCGGCTAGCCCACAACGGTGCGACAATATGGGCCAGCGGAATGAGCGAAGCGATTAATATATATATATATATATATATATATATATATATAGTGTCCGTGCTGATCTGTATGCAGTGCAGCATAGCAGGCAAGCAAGCATGCAGAGCGCATTGACCTTTGCCGTGCTTCTTTGGGCTCAATCCTTTTTCAGGGCCCCTGAGATTGGGCGTATCGGTGGGGGCCATCGCGGGTTCCGCTAAGCGGCCATATTTCGCCATCCATTGCGGATCTTGTTGATATCATTGCTGTATCTCTGCTGACATACAACCTCGCAGCTACTATTGCACAACGACCCTGCTTTGCAGTCTTGGGCATACAATCATCATCATGATCATCATCATCATCATCATCATCATCATCATCATCATCATCATCATCGCCATCGCCATCGCCATCATCATTTTCATTTCCATCTTCAGAATTATCAGCATCTCATCATCTTGTCTCGAAGGTGAACACGCCCAGGGCCCGCAGGGGTGGGGCGCCGAATTGAGCCCGCAGAGCAGGAGTCATGGCGGGCCCCCAGAGAGGAATGTTGCGCGGCTTTGGGGGGCGCCGACCACTCGTTTGTTTAGAGGTCCCATGGCATATTTCACACATGTCAATCTCAGCATCCTCCAGATCGTCATCCCCCGCCTCCTGTCACCATCGTAATCATCATCATAAGCATCATCATCATGATCAGCACCATCATCATCACACTCATCATCATAATGGTATGTCTGATGATGATGGTCATCATCATCTCGGTGACCACAATCATCCGCATACTCAACATCAGCATCATCGTCATCGACAGCACCATAACCACCATCATCAGCATCGGCATCATCATCACCAGTATCATTATCTTCAGTAGCATCACCATCCTCATCCTACTCCTCATCATCATCACCATCATCATATTAATCATCATCACCCTGCTCATCATCGTAATGACCACCACCACCAGCATCATCATCAGTATTTCACCATCTTGTCTCGAAGATTACAACGGCCAGGGCCCGCAAGAGTGGGGGCGCCGAATTGAGCCGGCAGAGCAGGAGTCTTTGCGGGCTCCCGGGATGAAGTTTGCGTGCAGATTTTGTAAGCACAGGGTGTTAGGGACGCTGCCGCGACGTGGGTCGGCACCAATCGTTGCAATGTTTCTTGAAGCCCTGTTGGCCCTCCATGGCAGATTGTCGAGGACGTCTCGAGCGAGTCTGTCATGATTGACGCTCGGAGTCCCCTCCGAACCTTCTTTTGTGGAGGATCTCCTTGGCGAAACTGCCATTTCCGAAAATATGAGTCCCCTCCGAAGCCTGGTTGTCGAAGATGCCCCGGTCTAACTCGCAGTTTGTAAAATTCAGAGTCCCCTCCGAAGCCGATATCCCGAGCGAAACTTCATTTGAGGCTATCGGAACACGTTCCACTTGCGTTTTTACGTGTTTCAGCAGAGTCGAGCTGCGGACTCCGGGAGGCCCCTCGTTTCACGCCTTTACGTATGTTTTTCACTCTCCTCCGTCATCCACCATGTCATCATATTCTCTCGGAGGTTAACACGGCGAGGACCCGCAGGGGGCCCGCCGAATTGAGCCGGCAGAGCGGGAGTCACGGCCGCCCCCCAAAGGACAGTTTTCTGACAGATTTTGCAACCAGTGGGTGTTAAGGATGTTGCCTCGACGAGGGCCGTCCTTGGGGGCATATTTGCGCCCCTTGGGGGATCAGGCGGTCTTGGATCGGGTATAGCCAGGACCCCAGGTAAGGGGACCCGGTCAGTAGTGGGGCCCTGGAGCTCCTAAATGGCCAGAATCACTAAACCAGGTCTGCCGTAGCTTGCGTTTTTTCGGGTGACGGCAGTTCCGGTTAGTGGAAGGGGGCGGGGGGGGGCGTCCCCCAGTACACATCACTAAACCAGGTCCCACTCAACCCAGTTCTGCCAACGCCCGATTGGAGGCCAGCGAAGGGCCTTTTGGAGTCCATGGGGCACGACGTGCGTGAGTGGTGTGCCGAACTGAGGCTCCAAGGAACCGTATCGGGGGCTAGCAAGAAGTGCGTGAGGGATGTGGCGAATCGAGGTCCCCATTAACATAGAAGGGCACTTCACTCGTATGTTGCACTCGAGGCCCAAAACGCTCGTAATTTCACATGTCCCAGAAGCGTGTTTTTGCTTGCCCCAAGAAGAGAGTATGGAGTAGGAAATGCGTGAGAGGTGTGTCGAATCGAAGCCGTCGCTGCCCTGGCGGCGGTGCTCCAGGATAGTATGGGGCTGGAAATGCGTGAGGGGTTGGCCGAGTCCAGACTTTCGTAGCCGTGGGGGCGTAGATCACTTCTATTTTTACGTGCCCCAGGCGCTGTCACGGACATGGGCCTAGCCCTGAGAGCGCATTTCATGTGTATTTGTACCTGCCCCACGAGCACTCACAACATTTGCCTCATCGAGACATCTTCGGGCCAGCAAAACACGCGAAGCCCCTCTCAGCATGCCTTACGCAAGCCATCTCCTGGCCTCTGCGGGGCCTCTTTTGGGGGTCTTGGAGGCCTCTGGGGACCTCTGGGGGTCCGTCTGGCGGTCTCGGGAACCATCCTTGGCAGAAGGTCTAGAAATTTTAGTTCGGGCTCCCCTTCTTGGGCCCCTCTTGCGGGCCTCTTGAGCCCGCTTGGGGGACCTCTTGGGCCGTTTGCGGGCTCTTGGGCAGTTTTGGGGCCACCCGGGGCCCTCTTGGTCTGTCTTGGGGCGATCTTGGGGGTCTCTTTGGCTGTCTTGGGCAGTCGGAAGTTTGACAAAGGGTTCCGAAGCCATTTTCAGATAAACACTTGTTGACATTTCGTGTCTGGGGTCCTTCTTGGGGCTGTCTTGGACCATATTGAGGCGAACTTACGGCCTCTTGGGATTGTCTTCGGGCATCTTGGGGCCTGCCACCCATCGATCCCCATTTGTTGGCCTTATCGGAGTCTTTCGGGGGCCCTTCGGGGCGCTCCTGGAGCGCTTCTGGGTCCCGAAGATCGCCTCCTGGAGTCACGGCATCCCATCGCAGACCTTGGCGGGCATGGGCCAGGCGTGGGCTGGGGTATTTTTTGTCGGGGCACCCCCGAGGGCCGCCACGCGCGGGCAAATTGAAGAAAGAGCCTCCCATCACCGACGATTTGTTACGTCCCTGGCCCTTTGGGCCAGCGGATTATGGCCTCTTGATGGTCGGGGAGCCTGCCAGGTCTTCTCCTGCATCTCCTCATTCTCCTGGACTCTCGACTCCGTGCAAGAGCGAGCCTTCGCCGGAGTGACCTCTGGTGCAGGCTCTTGGGCGTTGCGTAATGGGGGGGTCATAAATGGGGGGTTGGTGAGAGTGGTCCGAAAAGGTACCCAAACGGTACCTAAACGAGCCCCCTGGGGGTCCAGAGGGGCCCGAAAGGGGCACGAAAGGGGACCGTTTCTGACCCCCCCATTTGTGACCCCCCCATTAAGCCACGCCCAAGGCTCACAGGCGTTCCCCCAGCACCTGGCCTGCGCGCTCGGATTTGGCCTACTCGCGGCCCCCTGAAGCCGCGCACCAAAGGTGACTCGTGCCCATAGGGTCGCTCTTTCGTGTAGTCGAGACTCCCGATCGGATCGCCCCGTGCCCTCCACCGGTTGAGGGCCACAGAGGGGAGAACGGCGGATTCCCAGCTGGTGCCCGCCTCCTGCCCGCCACCGCCCGGCGCGCCCAGGCGGCGGGATGCGTCGGCTTCAAGGGCGCAGCAGGAGTACGGCGAGGCGCACATCAAGCATCGGCATCAAGCATTGGCATCAAGCATCAAGCTTCGAGGGATGCGTCGGCATCAAGCATTGGCGAAGCGTCCTTGCCCGCCTTTTAGGCCTGCCAAAGAATGTTACACGAACCTTGTGTGGTTTCAACGAAAGGTTCTTAGAACATTTCTGGTTGGGACTGTCTTGTTCTTACACCTCGGGTTTATGTTCTAAGAACAGTGTTTTGTTGTTCGACTTTCTTGGGATATTAGAGTATTTCGTGGTAGGCCTATATGAATGCTGGGACGGTCCCTGCTCAAGGCGAGGGATGGGAGGGATAAAAGGTCGATGGAGGGAAGGAGGATCGATGGCGGGAGGGATGGCTCAGAGAAGGAGGGAGTGCCGATACCGATGCCCCTCTCTCGTTTTCGCCTTTTGGAGCCTCCTGGAAGGCCCTCGTCGCAACGGCTGGGTTCGCCTCGAAATTCTAGTTAGAAAGCGCCCTGGGAGAGGTCCGTGGAGTGGCGGCATGGGTACCTTCTTGCGCCGCCTCCCCAGGGGGATCGATTGATGGAGGGAGGGAGATGCCGGAACGAGGAGCACGATCAGGGGTCGGGGCTCAAGAGACGGGGGTCCATGCAAACGGGGGTCAGCCAGGGCACCGGATCCTGCAGGATCTTGCGAAGACCCCCTCTGGCTGACCCGGGTCAGCGAGCCGCTCGTGGCCGCGAGGCTGCCGCGCATAATGGCTGACCCGGGTTTGCGAAGAACTGCGTTGCAGTTTTTTTTTGTTCTTGCGTTGCAGTTTTTTGGTTTCCTGCTGACCCGGGTCTGGGGGGCTTCGACGAACGGCCCATAGAGGGCGCCCACATCCACCTCCTCTTCCTCCTCCTCCTCCTGCTGCTGCTGCGCTCCCGCTGGCGGACTGCTGTCCGTAGGGTGCACACGCGGGCGCCCGCGGCCGCGGCCGCGCCCGATCTACCATCGCCGTCGCCTGACACCATCCTATCATACCTCATCCTCATCCTCATCGTAACCGGGGGGGAGGGCGACGGCGACGGCGACGGACAACGAAAGTCGCCGCCAACAGCCCTCCACGGAGAAATGGGCCCATGGGGGGGGGCCCTCCGCTCTCCGTGGGGGGCTGGCGCGCCGCGCCGCTCTCAGGCGGTCGGCTGGTCCCACGGCGCGAGGTGCGCCGCGGGCCTCTCCTCGCTCACGACGGAGGTCCTCCGCTCCACGAGCCCCTGATGTCGTACTCATTGACCCCGCCGTCGCCGTTGGTGGACAGCGTGGGCCCGAACAGATCTCCACTTCCAAATTGCCCCAATATGGGCCAACAAACCAGATTTGTAGTAACACTGAACAAGATGCCCTTCCTTAACTTGGGCAGTATGAAACTTTCTGACGAAACCTCTCACAACCGTCTCAATAAAAATCGCCACTTTCCTCCTGCCACCGTGAACTTCATATGTCGCCCAACAGGGTCTGGCCATTCTAATTTTCTTCAAATAGTTATCCAACCACAGCATGTACCTTCCCTCCCATCAGAGCCTTGGCAGTATTAGATTCTGCGCCACGACCAATAAATCCCACGAAGTCAAAACACCTGATATCGAGATACAGCGCCTCCAATGTCCCGATCAAAATAACACGTCGGCCATCAACGTACGCTTCCTCGTTATCCTCTCCATCAAAAAATATCCACACCTCAGCTCCCCTTTCCCTGCCAAATCAAATCACATCGGCACCTCCGTGCATTGTAGACTGGGCCGCAAGTGGAACTTGAACTTCGGGAGGTGGTGGCTCGACATGCTGAGCTGCTCGTCGTGTCCGACACCACATTGGTCCGCTTATCGGGGGCTGCATGGCCTTTGCCTCCGAGTAACTCTCAGCACGAAGTTTGGCAACATTTCTGAATCCTTTTTTAAAATCCAGTTCTATAGCTTCACGTTCACTCAATGGGTCCAATGATATCCTGAGCATATCCAAACATTTCGTCCCACGATATTTCAAGTGATAGAGTAGCCAAACCCTGGTATGGAAATTCGTATCACATTCTTGGCAAAGGCCATCCTTGGCAAACAATCGGGCATCTCTCAGAAAACCATGCATCCTGGCACGGTGCGTCCTCCATGCCCGAATAGATGTGAGGGCCACCCCACAACCATAACAAACAAACCGTGTTACATACTCTGTTGGGACAGGTGGAGGCGGAAGGAAACCGGTAAGGTTCCGCTGCCAAATTTTGATCCCTATTTCGTCCAGGTACCACCCCACTTGTCGTCCCGATCTTTTGTTGCATAATACAAGATATTCCTGAGCATTAAGGCGAATAAATCTCACACGCTCCGTGATGGAGCCAGGCAACTGATCGCCACCATGAGACATGGTGAACCATTGTAGATCCTCCACGATACTCCCCAGCCACGTATCCTGCAAGCCACCCATATCCAGCAAAGCATGTAAAGTTCGCGGCCCATGATTGGCCACCCGCTTGAAATATTCCAACCTCCTAATCCGCCGTTACACTCAACCCCAGCCCTTCTGGCAATGTATAGTACCTGGATGTCGCCATGATGCATGTCGCTCTGAGCTGCGTGTGTCAAGCCAACCGCTGCCCGTAGAGATCGCATACATGCAGCATGTATCCGTCTCTCATTGTACTCCCCCATTCCGTGCCGAAGCTCAACTTGTTTGAATAGTTTGGAGCAAGCCAGCGCCTCCACGTACCGTACTTTGGCTGATGGTATAGCTTTCCTGGGAATAAGGGTCCGACGAATGGGTCCAAGTGCTTGATCGTGCTGTTGTATCCTCCGCGTAGTCCCTGGCCTATGCGATCCGTCAAAAGAGACAATCACCCCCATATGCTTGGATTGCCGCATCGCGTGGAACTCGAAACCATACTTGTCACTCTTGAGCGTCGTCTCCTCGTGTGCGTACAGCTGTGCCCTCAGGGTATCTCTGAGAGGCTCCCGAACTTGTGCAAGAGCACTTGGTTTCCCTTTTGAATAGTTGGGCCCCGTAAAATGTGCAACAACACATTCGTGGAGGATGTCCATTGGTTGCTTCAGATGCCCACTAGCCTCGGTGCTCCCGAACACCGTCGGGATCACCACGTCATCTACAAGCGTTATGTCGGCTACCTTATCCGCATCGTCTCCCTCCCTCCTGCACACATGGTTTTGCTTCTCCCCGAAATCCAGCATGAAGAGGAGGCCGCGACTTGCAAGCCTATCCTCGACCATCTCGAGCGGCTTCGCAAAGACGATGTTAAATACGAAGTCCGCTGTCGCGCACCCAGGCCCTGTTCCTCGCGTCGGTACTTCCAGCTTGTCGCGTCGCCCAACCTCACAACATGCTAACCGTTGTGATTCCGACACAAGAGCCGTAGATGGGGGTCTACCCGTTAGTCATCCAGCACCGCTGGTTGCCGCCGCGTTTCATGTACCCGTGGTGGCATACTTAGTGGAATATCGCTCTCATGCAGAATTTGCCCAGGTTGATTCTCAGGATATTCAATTGTAATATGTCGAACCATCCGATGCAATGCTGCTTTCAAATCCAGAAAGGCAAGCTGCAGATATGCCGCGCTTGGCTGCGATATCAGAACAAATCCGTGCCTGATGCGAAGCCATTGCTGGGGATCCTCGCGGGTGGCCCCCTCGCTGCAAATCTCGAAGCATGAACCCGATTGCATCTGCCAGCTTCCCCTTGATAAACTTGCAATGGTTCTTCGCAAATACGCTGCGCACCGTGACCGCCCGATATATTTTAAATGATGGGCCCCCCACCTCCTCTGGATACCTCAACAAGTCTGCTGTGTTTAAATGCAATCGGCCCTTTCCCTGCGAGACAAGTCTTCACAGTCGCAGGATGGAACAACCTTGCGATCTGTCTCTGAGGGCCGCGCGAAGCAGCTCCTCTGGGAGATCGTCGGTTCCGCGCGTCGTCCTGAGGGGCCCTTTCTGTAGTCTCTTCTCCATATCTGTAATCGTGGGGGCCATGCCTATGTTGAGGTCGGCGCATGCCAGGACCGTGCTTGTTTGCGCTGCACGTTGTCCCAGGTACTCGGCTGGGCCCACTATCTTCGCACCCCCAAGCTTCGGGGGGGGGGGGGCAAAAAAAAAAAAAAAAAACTCGCCGGTTGTTTGCCATGGGCCCGCCCGTAGTGGCAACCCCGCCCGTTTCATCCAATCGGCGTGGAAGATATTGTCCTCCCGTGTATAGCCGTTCTGGCTCAAGTTTTTGGGCTTGCAGCAGCAGTCTTCAGAGCGGCAGCCGCTGCTGCGAGTCATTGTGGCAACAGAGTTATTGCGCCTCCCTGAGGCTTCCTCATCCGCGCCAGTGGAGCGCTCCATGGCAGATGGCGTCGATGTCTTGCCAGGACCGCGCACGCCATTCTGGCCGTGTTCGCGTGGGCTCTCGTCAAACTGGGCTTCGCGCCTGGTTTGTCGCTGCGGCAAACCCGCCCCCGCGGCGGTGGCCAAGGCAGCCCGCGGGAATGCAAAGCATGCTCAACGCACTCCTGTTGGTGGTCAACAGCCTCGCCAGATTCTCGGGGCTCGCACTGGCAGCATCACAGCGGCGAAGCTCTCCAAGCAGCTTGCCGAACTCCAGAAGAAGTATGATAAACTGGTCGGGAGTGGCACTGGCGGCAGTGCTAACAATGCTGGCGGGCCCGTCGGCGCGGGTGCCCCCCCAGAACCGAGTGAGGGCGAACGTAAAGAACAAGCGCTACGGGACAACATCAAGCAGCTGGAACAGGCCCGCACCGCGGTGGAGAAGGTGCCCAATTGTGATGAGGCCAAGGCTGTTCTGGACGCGCAGTTGTCCGAAGCGCGCAAGCAGTTATCGAGCCTCAAGCCTGAGCTTACGGTCCACACCAACATCGGGCACCGTTTGCAGCGGGCTGAGGCCAAGGCCGAGAAGATATCAGCTCAAGTTTCCGAACAGCTCGATATTCTTCGTTTGGCTCAAGAGAAGTTGGACAGCCTACAATCGCAACGCTTAGGGCTACGAGATCTATACATATCCACTGCTCCTGGCCAGGTCCATCCTGGGCCCGGGAGCGGTGCATGCGCCCTCGTGGCCTAGCCAGGGGGACATATACACCGCTCCTGGACCCAGGATGGGCTTGGGCAGGAGCAGTGGATGTGTATAGATCTCGTCGCCCTACACTTGCTGGCATCTAAGGAGGTGGAGCAACTGCGAGGTGAACTCGTGGCGACACTCCCATCTTCGGTGGCCCAGAAGGATGTTGGACTCGATATGCAGGACTTGGCGGAGAATGATGATGAGCAGGCTCAGCTCGATGCGCTCTTTCAGTCTTCCCATTTCAAGCTCTACCAGGAGGCCCTCGCGAGGAAGGCAAAGGCGAAGCAGAACAGTTCTCGGGCTGCTACTTCGCCCTTCGATCAAGATGGTGATGTTCGGATGGGCGAGCGGAGCGAGTCACCTGCAGCGGCACGTGACGCAGCTACTGCCAGCGGTGCACACCCTGCCGCGGCCGTCCATGATGGAACCAGCACGCCCCCTCCAGCTGCGCCAAGTACCCCACCAGCCGCAGCTGGCGACGCAGCGCGAGCAGCTGGAGGAGGAGGCGACCTCGGTGGACTGCATCAAGAAGTACCACCAGACCCCGAGCTGGACCAGGAGATGGACGCACTCTTCTGGGCCGCGCAGCGCGTGGACAAGCGGAATTTCCACGCCCAGCTTGCTGAGCTGCTGGCCAAGCGGCAGCGCTTGGGGCAACCCACCACTTTTACCTAGATGCTGTGGTTTTCGCCTGACACGCGCAGGCACTGTGCAGCCTCCCCCCGCTCCTCCTCGCCTCGACCCCGACTGTGAGGGCTCGTCTGGCTATGGTGAAGTGCTGGGGTCCTATAACGGCAACTCTTGGGGGACCCTGAGGGGCAGGCTGGCTGTCAGTTCGGCCTTCATTGTTCTGGCCCAAGAGGTGGGGTTCACTGAGGACTCCCTGGGTGAGAAGTGTGCGGCTGTGGGTAAGTTGGGGTGGAAAATGCTGGCCTCCCCGTCGACGGTTGGGGCCGAGGGTAGGCCCAAATGGGGGGTGGCGGTTCTGGTGCGGGCCCATATCGGCCTAAGATGGCCAGTCGGCGGCGGCGTCATTGTGCCGTCACGGGTCATGAAAGTGGTTGCCGGCATCCCCGAGTGGCCCCCTCTGTCCGTCGTCTGTGTGTATCTGAAGAGCGGCACGGGCATGTGTGATCGGAATGTGTCTTATCTGAAAGCCATCGGTCGTACTTTAGAGCACGACAAGCTTTTTGTCGTCGGGGGGGACTGGAATTTGGACCCTGCCCTGGTTGAAATGTCTGGACTGGCGAGGCGTCTCGGCTCGCTGCTTTTTGTGCCCCCAGGTAAGACTTGTGACAGTGCCAATGCTCTCATCACTATCGATTTCTTCCTGTGCAGCTCGACTTTCACGCGGGCCGTGAGCAAGGTCGAGTGTGATCGTAGTTGGAGCTCCCGACCGCATCACCCTGTGAGATTGCAGCTCAAAGAGCAGGCCACGCGTCTGTATCAGCTTGTGTATCGTTGTCACCAGAGGCTCCCAGTGGAGCTACCATACGGACCGCAGCCTCAGCCACAGGATTGGAACGCCCCGAGGGATATGGCCGAAACCGCGGCTCGAGCTGCCCTCGAGAGCCCCGTTGGATTCGCTTGGGAACTCCTCACGAAGGCGTGGCAGGCGTTTTCTAATTGTTTGGAGCTTGAACTTGAAAGTTTTCTGGGGGTGCCGATTAAGGATAAAGGTCTCAAAGGTGTGACGCCTAAAGCTGTTTGGGTTCCCATCTTTTCCACCCCTAAAAGTGCTTGCACCGAGCTGGTTAACCACGGATGGGTTTGGTTATCGCAGCATGTTTCAGAGACTCTAGGCGTGGCGACACGGCTGCTGGCGGCCGCGCAAGACTCTGCGACGGACACTGTGCGGGGCGAGAGCTTGGCGAGTGACACCGCGCAGCAGGTGCAACAACTTTTAAAAGAACCGTGCCCTGGTGAGGGCTTGTCTGCCAGGCTGGACGCGACGGTCCAGTCGGCTAGGACTCTCTGGCAGCAATGGCCTCCGTCCTCGCTCGAGCGATGGGTGCAGGAGTTGCGCGAGTACCTCGACTCGTGGGAGGACGACCACGTAGCAGCGCAGAGGGGCCTCGGGAAGGCCAAGCAGGACTCTTGGGGTGAATGGCAGGAGAAGGCGTTGAAAGTGGGTGCCAGGGCCATGCATAGACTCACTAAATTGAAACAGAAATGGGTTCCCACGGTTGTTGAGTCGGCCCCAGGACAGTTCAGTAGCGACCCTCAGGCTCTGCTGAGGGCCGAGCGTGACACGCTTTCTCGTTTTTGGCATGCGTCTGACAAGCCTGCGCTCGTTGATGTCCCTGATCGTGTGCACATTCCTAGGGCCTCGCCTGAAGCTATTCGCAGTGCCAGCGCTAGTTTCTCTCCTCTCACGGCGCAATCTTTAGATGGAGTGCATCCTCGTCAATTGTCGCTGGTGTCGGACGCGGCTCTTGAAACTCTGTCGGCGCTGTATCAAGCTGTGGAAAGTTTAGGACTCTTTCCCAAGCAACTGTTTTGGATGCTCTTCCCCCTTCTCGAAAAACCGAAAGGGGGACTTCGGCCCATCCTGTTGCGCGCTGGGCCCGTGCGCGTTTGGGAGAGACTGAGAAGACCCGAGCTTCTCAGCTTTAGTGACACTTACCCCCGACGTTTCTGGGCTTTCGGTCCAGGTCGTAGTGCTGAAGATGCTGTGCGGCATCAGGCTACCAGGGCCGAGGTGGCGGCGCATTCTGGCAAGCATACGGTGGGGGTGATTTGGGATGGGACCAAATACTACGAGAGCTTCGATTTGGAATTGTTGAAGAAACGCGCTTTCGCCCACTGTTTTAACCCTGTGACTGTCAAAACGACGTACAATTTCTGGCGAGGACCCAGGCTTTTGAGACTGGGCGCCCAGTACGCCGACGCCCCAGTTTTTGCCCAGTCGGGATTACCAGCGGGTGACATATTCAATGATTTGTTTGTTAAGGTTTACAGCATAGAGGCTTTCGACCAGTTAGTTCACTTTGGAGCACCCGCTGGTCCCTCTGAGCAGCTATGCTGACGACGACCCCCTTACTACGGAAGGTGAGTCCGGGACCGAGGTTCTCGACCGAATGTGCAGGGCTGCAGCGGCCATGTACATTATCTTTCGCGATTATTTGAAGGTGCAGTTGCAGGCGGACAAGCTTACCACGTTCGCTAGCTCGTTGCCCCTTGCACGTAAGCTGGGCAGGCTGCTCGGCGGCATGGCGGGCACGGTCACCAATAGTGCGGTGGTGCTGGGCACGGACCCGGCCACGGGACAGCGACGGGGGGCCAAAAACGCGGGGCGGAAACGTCGACAGCGTCTCAGGCAGATGCACGCTCGGCACAAGATTTTGACAAGGTACCGTGACCGCTTGCCTCGCCAGAAGGGGCGGATTGGCAAGATCTATGTTGCGGGCGTCTCCCCTGCTGCTACGTTTGGTGCTGCCGCCGGAGGGTTAAACGACGCCGAGCTTCAGGAAGCCCAAAGAGTCATGTTGACCTACAAACCTCCTTATCACCGCGGGGTGTCGTTTCACGCCAAGTTAGCGCTGATGGGGGACCCTGTTTGGAGGGCGGGAGTTGCGCCAGCGCTGCACTGGGCGCACATCGTTTGGACTGCCCTCACTTCCCCCTCCTCCTCGTACTACAACGTTAAGGAAATCTGTCAGATGTGGTGTGCTGTCCCCATGGACGAAGGGGCCACTTGGAAGAGTTCGCGAGGGCCCATCCAGAGAATGCATCTGTCGTTGAATCGTATTGGGTGGCGTAGTGTTTCTGCTCTCACGTGGCTCGACGACGCTGAAAGAGTCGTGCATATTGGGTATAACTCGCCTGCCCTCCTAGGTCAGTTGCTGCAGCTCGGCACCCAAGGACACCATGAGAGAGTTTTGGCTAGGCTCCTGCCGTCCTTCAATGGGACGCGCGTTTGCACGGAACCCTTGGCCCGATTGCTGTGCCCCGAGTCCAAAAAGTTGGCCCCGAGGGAAAGATGCCTTGTCACCATTGTGTTTTGCGAATGACTCTGGACCAGGGCCAGAGCCCGAGCTGCAGGCTACGTCAGTGGTGGCAGGTGCTCACTCTGTGGCGAGCCTGGTGGAGTCAGGCACCGCGTCTGGAAATGTCAGCATCACGATGCTGTCCAGGCTCGGCAAGATGCGGCTGTCGATCACCCCGAATGGTTGCTGGAGGCGACCGAGAGCGCGGATCACTGCTTCTGGGACGAGCTCAAGATGGACCACCCAGGGTCGAAGCTCCCTCCGCCCAGTACCGACCCCAACCCGAAGTTGTTCAATCCCGAGGGGCAGGAAATTGTTTGGGACTCCATTGACCTCCAGGGCCTGGACATTTGTATGGACGGTTCTTGTGCTCGTCATGTTGTGAGGGAGTTGTCTCGGGCCGCCTTCGCTTGGGTGTTTTTGGACCCGTCAGGGTCGATTGTAGCTTATGCTCAAGGAACGGTGCTGGGCGTGCTCCAGCAGACCCCGCAGGCGGCCGAACGCCAAGCCATGGCGCTGGTGCCTTTGTTTGTTGAACACAGCGGGGATCGTTATTCGGACTGTGCCACCGTCACTAAGTTGTGTAACGCGCCAGTGCAGCATCAGATATCGAGTAAACACCGCTACGCGGGAATGCGACGTGGGGCTTCTCTGCATGAGAAACGGGGCCATGCGTACAGGGTTATTCACACGCCTGCCCACCGCTCTCAAGCGGTCATCGATAGTCTCCCAGGGCCTGAGAGAAGGATCGCTATAGGTAACCAAGCTGCGGATACTTTAGCCATGCAAGCCCTCCTCCTCCACCCTCAGGCCTCCCCTGTGGTGTACCAAGCAGTTAGCGATGACATTGATAAATTAGTGTTCGCGGCCAAGGTCATGGCCAAAGTTTTGTGCGTTTCCCCGTCGAGAAATTCGAGCGGCCCCAGTCTGGACCGAGATGTAAATTTTTACGGACTGGAGGCTGGCACCACTGGGAAAACCTCGACGGGGGCCGTGCCAGGTGTTTGCGATGCCTGCAGTTTAGTGGTGGCCCTGACAGTCGGCCTGAACTAGGCTGCCGAGGGCCGAATCGCACTTGGAAGGGGGTTCTTGATTTCACCAAAGGCCACACTCTTGCGCACACGTTCGTCACGCGCAAGCATGAAGTTTCTAGCATGATGTTTTGTACCACGTGCGGGGCGTACACGTCCCGCCGATGCTTCAAGCTCGGTCAAGAATGTATCGGCAAGAAGCTTCCAGGGGCTAAGACGACCCTCCCTAGGATCATGTCTGGCCTCCACCCTCACTATAGAAACGAGGATGATCGTGTTTCGGCCACTTCTCGAAGGGGAGTGAACTATCTTTGTTACGCTGCCACCACTCCGCCCCCTCCAGAGGTCTCAAGGCCTGCTTTTCGGATGGAGGGACTGGTGCAGACACCTGGGATGCTAGCGGTTCTGGCGCGCATCCAGGCTCGTGAAATGGCGCGCGGGAGAACCCCACAGACGACAGACAGAGACTGATAGTCCAGTGTGAAGTTGCGGCGCAAGGGCGCCCGTCATTTGTCGTTTGCTTGCACGGCCCGATGCGACTGACCCTTTTGGCAGGCATCCGTGCTAAACCCCACATCTGGGGCGAGTCTGGCAGCCGTCCTGGCGCTGTTTGCACCGGGGGTGTCTGGCCTCGTCGCCCTTGTGTGGGTGGTCGATCTTTCCCTGTGGCGAGGGTTCGCCGTCTCGTTTTTGCTCAGCACGGCCCGATGCGGCTGGCCCTTTTTGGCAGGCATCCGTGCTCAACCCCACATCTGGGGCGAGCCCGGTGGTCGTCCTGGCGCTGGCTGCACCAGGGACTGTTGGGCTCGTCGTCCTTTTGTGGGTGGTCGAATCTTCTGCTAGTTCAGTTGGTGTACGTTCTCGTCGTGCGCGCGCCCGTCGTGCACGCGTGTCAGGCACCCCACTTCTGGGGGAAGGAGCATGCACACCTAGGGTGCGCGTCTTCTAGTCCCGAGCACGGGGATGACTTCATCCTGACAGTGGCTCGTCTGATGTTGCTGCGGCCCTTGAGCTTTGGTTCGGGGCCCCAACATCTCTTGTCGCTCGCGTGGGGCACGCGTCATCGTGCAGGGTAGGCTGCCTCCGTTCGGCTCTCTGCAGAGGTCGCAGCCTCACGCCAGATCCACACGGCCTCGCCCCATCTGCGGGCAAGGCCCCGCTCGCTATGTCGACGGATGTGGACTCTGGATTGTTTGTGAGGGCTGTGCTTGACCTAACAAGTTGGTCAGCCGTGCACGGTCTTGTTTGGCGCACATCTTGCGCGCGTGTCGGCGAACTGTCGCCGCCCTCGGTCCTGCCCACTGGCTCGCAGAGGAAAAGAATGTCCTCCCGTGTATTTCGGGTGCTATCGTCCTCCGCATCGTAGCAGGCGCTTCGCCGCCTGCCAAGCCCGCCGATGGCCCCCTGCAAGTGCGCGTTCCCCGATCTCCTCCGCGTACTTATCCAACTTGCTGTCCTTCTCCGCCGTCAACCGTGCATTGAGAATACTGGCTGCGTTTCGTAGAAAAGCTTCCGCTTTGCGCATTCAGCCCAGCATCGGACCAACACCCTTCGCCGTGCAGTCTGACTCCCAATATCAAACGCTGCGACTCCTGAAGCCATGGACCACCACTGTTGGCGAATAGTCCAAACTGGAAGGGTAGATGTCGGCATAAGTTTCGATATGGCTGATGCTCCTTGCGGTTCCAAGCCCGTCTGGCTGCATTCACAAACTTCTTCAGTCTTATAAGTTGCATTGTTTCTTGAATTATCTTCTCGATGTGGTGTAGACATATCTTTCGCAAAGGCTGATCTCGCTACGTCTTTGATGGTTGTGACCACGCCATGCTACTGAGTGTTGACATCGTCCTTCAAGTCTCCTGGCTTGGCGTTCTGTATCTCTTTGTGGAACTTGTCCATCAGCTCGGGGTCCTCCATCTTCTCGCGTGAAATGGCCAACTTAGATGGGCCTCCTCTCAGGCATGCAACGTTTTCAGAGTGAAATTGAACTGCGACTGGCCGATGATCATCACGCGATAATCCGTTGTCGAGGTTGTCGATAACCTTCACGCCCACTGCATTATCGTACCATGTCGTGTTCAGACACACAAAATCATTCCTATGCTTCGCCTCGCCATCTGTATATGTCCAGTCCGTCTCTTCGCCGACAATTGCGTTGTATGTCCGTAGACGGCGATGGACGCAAAATTATGCAAACACCTTCCCGTCTTCGTCAAGTTCATTCCAAGGTGGCCGATCCCCTATGCAAGGGGGCTCCATCGCTGTAGCGTCTAACCTGGCATTGGCGTCAATGAGCGCCACATCCGTATGCTATATGTCGAGAAGCTCTACAGTGTCTTGCCACCATGTTTTTCTTTCTTCGGCTGTGCGCCCTCGCAGTGGTGCGTGTGCAACAAGGCTACATATCGATAGATGCGGGGCATCAGCCCGCACCAGCAACCTCGTGGGAGTCTTGTGGATGATTCGCAGGTGGCGCTCGGTTCTGTAGTAGCTTCTCTTTCCAATGACATATGGGATCGTAGTTGCCACCGGCAGAGCACATCCATGTCCTCCGGCATCTGCTCCTGCTCGAAGTGCGAGATATCCATCCGCCCATTGTTGACCTTCGCGCCCGCGTGCTTCTTGGTTGCCCACGAACAACAGTGAGTCGTCCATGAATTGTGCTCTCAGTCGCTGAATCCTTCTTCTTGTCTTTTCTCTGATGTCTGTTGAGTTTCCTTGGCTTGGCTTCCGTGAACGACATTGCGTTGTATGTCGCCGCTTTGAATCGCACTTGATTCTGAGTCCGTCTGGTACCTTCACCGTGTCCTCCTCTGCCCCCATGCGTACATCTCCTCCTTCATGTCACGTAGGCTGTCACATTCCCCTATGGAATATCCCGTTCCTTTGGCAATTGGAAGTGTAGATGACCGTCTGAAACATCAGGGCATGCATTGACTTCTTCCTGTGAAAGTCGTAACCACGCACGCTCAATGCCACTGCTAAATAATATCTGCGGCGAAAGTTGAGTGTGAGGGCATCCGAATCGGTACTTCAAATTAGCTTTCGCAATGTTGTCGGTTAGATGGTTCCAAGGACCAGGGTCATGAGGTTTGGTATGATGGAATCGGGTATCGTGTAACTGCTGCGCTTCCCTTGCTAGGGCTACCAGGTATGCTGCCAACTGCTCACTTGGAGCGTACCCACGTCGTCTGGCAATAACTCCCATCGTTACCTTCGAGTCCGTTGTAATATTCCAAATATGTCGATGAGTATGCCCTTCTTGAAAAAGATAATGCATCGCCCAAACCATCGCCATCATTTCCGACGCCGCACTGTCCATGTGGTCTCCGTCGTGAACACTCTTTGAGCTACCAATCGTTCGTGATGTGAGGTAGCCCTGAAATGAATGTCCTCGTTCCCCCTGGTAGCTGACTACCACGGCCCATCCGTCAAGGGTGGAGTCAGCATGCCTGTGAGAAACATATGTCCAGATGTGTCCGCACATAGGCGCACACTTTCGCTAAGGTGCCAACACCAAAGGTAACTTTGCGAAGCCACTCAATTCGATGTGCTCGAAGTCATCGCAGAGCTGGATGGGGTGGTCCCATCCGCGCATGCAGCCCGTAAAAGACAGCGGAATCTTTGCCCCTCGCCGCTTTGTAGGTCCAATGAGTTCTGCAATTGCAAGTACTGGTCGGCGTAACTCTCGTTGTCCTACCTCGAACTCTTCTTCCAGACCTGGTGGGGGAGGAATTGAGCGTCGAGTCCTAGTACTAGAGAGCGTAGAGGTCGAAAGGTGAGGATCGCCACCCATGGATAGGGCGCGTTCCATCAAACCCGCCGTGGATACCCGACAGCATTCTCGACCGTCTGCTCCCCGAAAAAAAATCCGCCTTCGTCCTGATGTCCTGGTTGACTGTATTCTCCAGACTGGTTGGATGTCAGCGCTCCTACACCCACCTGATGTGGATATTGTGGCAAAGAAGAAGATGTGGGCATCGACAGCTGAATTCGCTGAGCCCCCGTATTCGTCGCCATCGTTGGTTTCCCGCAATCTGATGACGGTGATGACAAAATGTCGTGAATTCCATGCTCTCCATCTTCCCCGTGAAGTAATCTACGCGTGACCCTTGTTGAGATTCGCATCCTCTCTCCCTCGCGGCGATCAGGCTTCCAACGAGAAGGGAGCCAACTCACTTTTTCCCCCTTTGCCCCCCCAGGTGGGACTGAGTACTTGGGCGGGCAGGTAGTCGCAGGTGGCCCCCTGGGTAATCGAAACCATCCCCTCCCACTCGTTTCCCCATCCTGATTTTGGTTGGCGGAGTGCGTCCTCCTGCTCCTGAGCTGGATGTATTCGCATCAATGAAGTCACCGCTCTCCTCGCGTATCCCTCTTGGAGTGGAAGTCTGGCATATTTCCAGACCTATGGGCGACATTGGGATCGTCGGGGACAATTTTTGTGGGCCTTCGCCAGGGTGCGGATGGTACTCGGCAGACTGAATGGACGCAACACCAAATGCTTTCACCGCCTTGCCTCCTCCAGGCTGTTGTCCTTTTCCCATGTCCGCCCTTGTAGCCTTTGCACATGCCATTTGTGTCCTGGAACTGCGCGTATGGATCTTCAATCGGATAATTCGGTGCCGGCTGCTCCGAAGGTGCTGGAGACTTAGGTGAGCATTCTTCTGGCGTGGATGTCCCTTGAGGGCATTGCTCATACATCGTGACTCCATGCATCTGCGCCATCGTAGGTTGATTGACATGTGACAGCATGTTCTCCGTCTCGGCCTCGTACTCCCTCAAATCGGCCTCGTCTTTGGTACGTGCTTCTGGTCGTTGGCTCATGTTACCATTGCAGACGTTTTTTTCTTCAGCAATCTGGATCGCGAGCTCGATGTCATCGTCGTCTGGTAATGGAAGTGGAGTACTTATTGGAATTGGTGGGCTCCCTCCGACCTCCATGTCCTCAGTCTTGTGCACGATCTCCTCCTTCTGTCTGGAACTCGCTGCCTGTGCACGACCTTCGCTTGCGTTCCAGATTGCATTGACCATATCATTTTGCTGTTGTTCAGCCTCACGACGACAATGCTCTTTTGCAAATTCCTCAAGCTCCACACCGCTTGTTCGGCTTGCACTCGTTGTTCATATGGGATATTCTGCTGATGGCATATAGGACTGTTTACCAGCTGCTCATGCATGGTACGGTCCTGTTCCTGAATTGTTTTTTGCATTTCCATGTGAGCTTGTGCCTGAGCTGTGACAATATGTGTCAGTGATGCCATCTGTGCCATGACTGTCGCAGTACCTGGTACCGTACATGATAAACAATTCCCACTTGCCGTCGTCATGTCCACAGTCCTCTCAACGTGTACATCTTCGCGTTGTGGAGGCCGTGGAGGATCTGATATCCTGCTCCAAGTCTTTTTTTTTGGTATCGCATCCATCGTCATATTCCATGTCGTAGTCCGTCAGATCCTCCTCGTTCTTCTGCTTCTCCAGTTCCTCCAACAACTCCACGATCTTCGCTTTTCTGTCCTTGAGCTCATTTTCTTGATCATTGATCCAACGCCAATCGATCGCGAGCTTCTTGAGCTGTGCGTCTATCTTGTCCAGGACGTTGTCAAGGACCTTCTTCTGTTTATAGCTCGGCGTCATTGCAAGAAGTTGGAACCTGATAGCTCCAATGTCCATCCTTTGTGAATCATATGGCTCGTCGGCTTCTTTCGCGGCTCGGATTCATTTCAGTACATTTACGTTCCTCATGTCGAGGTTCTTCTAATAGCAATGTTGCCTTTTCTTCTGGTGGCCATGTGAAGTTTTCATAATTCGGTGCATCCTCCTTTCTGGCTATGGGTATGGCCTCGTGTATTTTCTGCAAACCATTGTCTCCATCGTACTTATGATATTCATGTCCGCCTCCTCGTGGTCTAGATTGACTCGTGCTCTTGCTGGCTTAGACCATGGTGCTTGACCCTTCCACTCATTCTTATCATGCCTTCTCGGTGTCACCTACATCTGCTGCCAGCGCAGAGCCATCTTCACCGAGTCTTCGGTCTCCTTCTGTCTGTCACGCTGTGTCTGCTGCTGCTGAGGCTGGTTCTGCGGCTGCGCTGAGTGGTGAGATGCGAGCAACCTGGCCGCCTGTGTCGCTCTGACCAGCAGCCTGGCCTGCGCTCTCGCTGAGCGTTGGCGCCTATGCCAGGCGGGCTCGCCTTGGCGCCTCGTCTGGCCTCCCCGCGCAGCGGCAGCTGCTCCCAGCGCCGCGGCCGCCAACCCGCAGGGGCGGCGCGCTGAGCCCAGGCCGTGGGGGCAGCCCGCGGCACGACGGGGCGACGGCGGGCCCCAGCCGCGCGCGGGCCCTCCCCTCCTCAGCCCGTGGCTTTCCTCCTCCTCCTCCTCCTCCTCCTCCTCCTCCTCTTCCTCCTTCTTTTGGATTGACCAGGGTCGGAAGATCCCCGAAGGGGGCTGGGAGCGGAGGTCACCGGAGCGGCACAGAGTACACCCGCGCTTGAGCGCTCTGCTCCGAGTGCGTGGACCACGCTGTCCCTCGTCGTTCTGGGGCGGGGCTTTCCTGCATAACTTCGGATGCAATTCCTGGGAGGTCAAATTCTGTTTTCGCCCTGGTCCGAAATCTGGCTTAATCCGGCTTGATCCCGCTGAATCTGGCTTAATCCCGCTTAATCAGGCTTAGTCCGAGGCCCACTCTGGCGTAACAGATCCCAAATGGGGCCAACTTCTCCTTAATCTTTCCGACGAAAACCTCCCAGTAGTTGCCTCCTAACATAACCACCTCCTGGGGGGCTGCCCCCCCAAAGGGGGAGGATGGAGGAGGAATCGCAGGAGCAGGAGGTGGAGGAGGAGGAGAAGAGGAGAAGAAGGAAGATGGCGAGGGGGAGGGGGAGGAGAGAGGAGGGAGGAAGATGAATAGGCGGATGAAAAGAGGGAGGAGGAGGAGGAGGAGGAGGACGAGGAAGAGGAACGCACGCAAGCAAAAAGGCCAGAGGCCTCTTGGATGCCTTCTGGAGTCTCTTCGGATGTCTCTTCAGAGTTTTTCGGAGTTTTCTTGGGTGGTCTGGGAGGCCTCTTGGCGGTCCCGTGGGCCTCTCGAGGCCTCGTTTTTTTTGGGGGGGGCCCTCTTGGGGCCCCTTGGGGGTCTCTTGGGAGCCTCTTGGGGACCTCTTCGGGGCCTCTTCGGGCGTCCTGGGCGCTTGTTGGGGCCTTCTTGGGGCGCTCTTGACAGCCTTGGTGGCCATCCTGGGCCATCGTGGAAGCGATCGATCAAAGAAGGAGGGCTATTAAATTACCGCCCCCCCCCCCCAGGAAGCCAAAATCGGCCCGAAACCGTAAGTAAAATCAATAATGTTCGCCGTCTCGCCGAAGCCGTCTTGGACGCTCCTATGGGTCGCGCCCCCCCCCCCCTCCAGACACATGGGGAGGGGTGAGGGGGGAGGGGCAAGGGTAAACCCTTCCCCGAAGAGGAAGAGGAAGAGGTAAGAGGAGTCCCCCTAAACCACTCACGCCCTAACGAGCTGGTTGGATTGTCGGGCCCTAGGGGAGGCGAATATATCCATCTCCGAGACCAGTTCGTGCTACACACAGTGCCTTCCACACAAGGCCCGCCCATGTGTTGCCGCAACCTCGAGCAAAGGATTCTACCCCCACCCAGTCATTGAACCATGATAAGTTGTTGTTTCTGCGCGGGCAGATTGACGATTCGGGACCCCAAAAAATGCAGGGAAAATAATTATGCCCCGTCGGTGGCCACCGTTGGTGATCGGGGGGGGGATGAGGGTCGTTGATTGTGATGATGATAATGACGATGATGAAGTTGATGATGATAATGATGATGCTGATGATGATGATGCTGATGATGATGATGGTGATGATGGTGACTGTGATGGTGACGGTGATGGTGATGGTGATGATGGTAATGGTGGTGTTGGTGATGGTGACGATGGTGATCATAATCATGCTAATGCTGATGACGACTAGGATGATGATGACGATGCTGATGATGACCATGATGTTCATGTTTATGAATATGATGATGATGATGATGATGATGATGATGATGATGATGATGATGATGATGATGATGATGATGATGATGATGATGATGATGATGATGATGATGATGCTGATCCTGGTGATGATCCTGGTGATGGTGGTGGTGGTGATGATGATGATGATGGTGGTGGTGGTGATGATGATGATGATGATGATGATGATGATGAAGATGAGCATGAGGATGAGGAGGAGGGGGAGGATGAGGAGGGGAGGGCCGAGTTTTATTGCCAGCCGAGAGCTTATGGGGGGAGAGGCCTGGCACATTAAAGACCCGGGCTATCTCTGCTGTGTTGAACATGAGAGCGCACCTGTTCTTCCCAGCATGTTTACGGTCGGTAGTTTTTGGATAGCGTGTCGCTCTGCCAGTTCTGGCCCACCGCGCCTCGGCGCAGCACGCTATCACCCTTGCATCGGAGGGCACCAACTATACACCAACACCGATCCTGGCCCAGGATCACCCTGGGCCCAGGATCGGTGTATATGCCTTCTTGCGCAAGGCAGGAGGGCGTATACACCGATCCTGGGCCCAGGGTGATCCTGGCCAGGATCGGTGTTGGTGTATAGTTGGTGCCTTCCTATTGCAGTCCCGAGGCGTCCACGTGCCGAGCTGTTGCGAGCCTTCTGTCCCGCGGAGCGGAGCGGCACGCGATCCGCTCGCAAGGTACAGCGTGTCGCCGGGGACGCCGCGGCGACACGCTATGCAAAAGTTCCCGATGATATTCCGGTTGGGATTGCCGGGGAAACGCAAGACTCGAGTAAGCCGGAGTTCGGGTTTGCCGTCGTTTTTTGACGAGCGCGTCCCGGATTTTGACGCTCCAGTTCTCGTGGGATGTTTGCAGCGGGCCACCCGAGTCCCCCCGTACCCGAGTCTCACGTCTCCCCGAAATTGGTTGTGCTCTGTGTTGCCCTCTGCGGTCCGAGCCCGTGACGTCTGCCCATCCCAAGCTGTGGCCGAGCCTGAGCGCCGCCAGGGACGGCCGCCAGGGCGAGACTCTCAGGTGCGGGCCTGCGGCCTGGAGGTCCAAGCCGCAGCAGAAGGCCAGGAGGACGCAGCGGAGGGCGAGGCGAGGGAGGAAGAGAGAAGAGGAGGAGGAGGAGGAGGAGGAGGAGGAGGACCGGAGGAGGAGGAGGAGAGGGAGGGAAGAAGGGGCAGCCGCTGCGTTAGACCTACTTGGCGCGCTGGCGCGCCACTCTGCGCACGAGGCCCGGTGAAAACATTACAAAAGCAAGGGTGGTTGATGTCAAGGTTGACGGGTGATGTGTCGGCCGAGTGTCTCGTCAATGCGGGAGCCAGGAGTCGCTTGTTATCGCATGTCATCCTTCAGCGACGCATTGAGCACGGTGCAGACAAAGGAGGGTGGTGAGTGCCAGGTCTGTCAAAGGCTCCCAACGTTCGCTTCAACTTTTGGCGTTTCGACTTTTCCGCCCGGGCTGGCGCCGCCGAGAGATTTCATGCGTTGTGTGCGCGTGTGGTTTGAATCATTGAGGGTTCGTAGTGTACAAGTGAGAGAGGGAGGAATAACCACAACAAACAAACACATATAAACAAACACACCAACAAACAAGCAAGCAGGCAAGCAAGCAAACATACACATAACACATGTCCGATGTTCGCAGGGTCGACGCGCAGCAGCGGCACGTCCAGCAACAATGCACGAGGGCCGAGGGCGAGGCGGGAAGAGTCGGCAGTCTAGCAGTCTGCGCGCCGTCCCACTGAAGGCTCTCGCCCCGAGCGCCCCGGACCGCCAGCCACCCTCCCCGGCGAAGGGGGGCCCAGCCCTGGGACCCCGGCGGCCCAGCGCGCACAGGCCAGAGGGGCGGCGGAGGGCGCGAGGCGCCAGCAGCGGCAGCGCCCGCGGCGAGGCCGAGGCGAAGAGCGCGGAGGCGCAGGAGAGGTCCAGGCGGAGGCTGGGCGAGGTGGAGGCGCAGCTGAGGGGCCTGCAGGCGCCCGGTGCGGCGCGGCCTCCCTTGCCATTTCGGGGGTCTCGTGCCGGGGGGGCGGTCACAGGGGGCTTGAGCGAGGGTTGCAGGCAGAGGACCCTGGAGGGGGGTTAAGGGGCCCTCTTGAGGGGCTCTGGAGGCGCACGAATTGCTGCACCCCCCCCCCTGTCGAGAAACGACCGAGCCACTGCCAGCGGATGCGGGGGGGGCGCCCCTCCGTCTCCCCCCCCCCGAGGTCAGAGGGTGGTCAGGGGGTCCGCTTCCTCGCCCTCTTCGTCCTCCTCCTTTTGTTGCTCCCCGCCGCTGACAAAGCGCCTCCACGTGTTCCCTCTTGTCGTCCTCCCGCTGCTGGTGCTCCTAGTCCGTCCCCTCGCCTGTTCCTGCTCAGTTGTTCCTTTACCCCTGTTCCATCATTCTACCTTCCCCTTCTACTTTCCCCTCTCCCGCTCGCACAACTGCTTTTTCGATTACTGCCATTCGCGAAATCAACATCCAGGCCCATAGTCATGGCATGTGCACTCGGGCTCAAACACGCACTCGGACTCTCATTCGCAGTTGCATTCGCACCATGCTGGCGTAGTTATGTTTTTTTTTCGATGTCATTGTTTCGAAGGGGTGTTCACCAGTTTCCGATCGCGTCCCTAAGCATTTGATATTTTTTCTTTTTTTCTGTTTCTCTCTCTCTCTCTCGTTCTCTCTCTCTCTCTCTCTCTCGCTTTCTCTCTTTTTCTACCTCCCGCAATCATAGGCATGTATTCTCACGTGCGTGTATGTGTGCTGATACGGCCAGTGAGTCAGTCGATGGTCCAGCACAGCAGGTACTATACTCACACCATCAGCAGACCAGCACCAGCTAAGCAGCCAGTTGACTAGGCACCCAAGCGGGACGCACCCTTGCCGCCCGTGACAGGACACCAGCTATTTCATCGGAGCGCATAGCAGAGGAGAAATGTCTTCTATCGGTGTTGCCGCTCGACGGCTCAGGGAGATACCGTAGGGCAACCAGTGGTATAGACCATGGGGGGAACCGCGTGCGGATCGGCCAGGGCCGCAGCACGATCACAAGGACCACGGGAGATATCGCAGGTTAGGTTTTGTGCGAGTGATCGGGGCTTTGTGTGGGCGGCCAGTGTGGCGGCGCGGGCTCCCTCGGCAAATGAAGAACACGCATACGCAATCCACATACCAACAACAGTTATCATAATACAAATAGGTATGTGGGTGAGAATTACAGTTTAAGAATATGTATAGTAATGGAGCCTTATCTCAATAACGTGTGAGGGTGCAAGCTTTTTTTTTGCCCGCCCCCTACGTCGCGGCGAAGCCGCGGCGGTTCGGGCTATCCTGGGCAACATGTAGACCGCTATGAGGCTTCGAGGACCAGTCAATAGTGAGCAGGCGAGGGTCCAAATACTTGGAGCACGTTAGGTTTTCACTGCGGTTGGCCTTCGGTGGACATCGTTGGATCCCTTTTTTCTGGCGTCCTGGGCGCTTCTTGGACGTTTTAGAGATTTACTTTGTGGTCACCTTGTCCATTTGTCATACGTATTTGGGCCAGCTTGTATTGTCTTGGAGGCCATATTGTGTGGTCCGTTTGACTATCAAGCACTTTCCGAGCTTTGTGTGTGTTTTTTTTGTTTGCCGTCTGCGCTATGTGCGTATTGGACGAAAGGCTCGTGAGGAGCTTTTGGCAGGGCCGGACAGGAAGGCGCCATTTGGTCTGTCGCGCCGTGCACCCCCGCTGGACAAACCACAGGACCACGTCCGCCCAGGTTGTGCGCGCGAGGCACGGTGTAAACGTGTTCAGGGGACCCGTTGGTTCCTGGAGCGTGGGTTTTGTGGGGCAACATTTTGAGGCTGGCTTGGGGCCATGTGGGAGCCTCTTGGGAAGCTCCATGGCCTTCTGAGGGCCCTAGAGGCTTCCTGGGGGCTTGTTGTGGGGGTTCTTGGGGGCCTCTGTAGGGTCTTGGGTCCATCCGATGGAGGGGAAGCTTCTAGCCAGTTGTTCGTGGCACACTTTGGGGGCCCCCCTCTGGGCCGTCACGGAGACCACTTGGGCACCTCTTGGGATTCTCGGGGGGCCGTCGTGGGGCGAACTTGCGGGCCTGGTAGGCCATCTTGGTCGCTCGTGGCAGCGAAACAGAATGACATGAAACGCATACCACGGTACACGGACAGTTTCTCGTCGGGTTCGGCCTCTTGGGTTGTCCCCGAGGGCTTCCAAGACGACCCAAACAGGCCCACAGGACGGTTCCAAGATGGGCCCCGCGGACAATATGATGGCATTGTGGAAGTTTGGGCCCCCTAGGACACCCACGGCCTTGGAAAAGCCACGCGGCGAATCCAAGGAGTACCCCGGATCTCTTGCGTAGAAAATGCCAGCCAGCGTGGGTTCCAAACAGTGTGTTTCTAGGAACTTATGTTGTGCAACATATGTTGTTCAATGCATGTGGTGGTCTGTATGCTGCGCAATCTAGGTTGTACAATCGATGTGGTGACACCTATGTTGTGCAATGTAGGTTGTGCAATATCTGTGGTGCAATCCATGCTGTGCAATGCATATTGTGCAGTCCATGTTGTGAACGATCAAAAAGCGCGCAGCAGGCGCGACACCCAATTCGCAAATCGTTCAACATATGTGCTGCAATCGATGTGGGGCAACTATGTGGTGCAATCTATGCTGTGCCATCTGGGTAGTCAAATCAATGTGGTGCAATCTGTGTTGACCCATGTAGGGGTGCAACCTATGTGGTGCAAATCACTGGCCGAACTTGAAGTTGTCAACTCCACTGCTCGCGCAATCATCCCACCCACCCACCCGCAACTTGGTTTGCAAAACCCATGCGGGACCGAGCACAGATATCGCTCCGGTGTCGTCTTGGAGCTCTCGGGGGCGTCTCAAGAAGAAGCAAGACGGCCGACGACGACGACGACGACAACGACGATGGCGGCGACGACGACGACGCCGACGTCGACGACGACGAAGACGACGACGCCGACGCCGACGACGACGTCGAAGACGACGACGACGTCGCCAACGAAGACGACGACGAGGGAGGAGGGAGGACGACGACGGCGACAACGACGATAACGACGACAACGACAACAGCGAGGGAGGAGGGAGGACGGCGACGACGCGAACGACGAAGAAGGAGGAAGGACGGCGACGCCGACGACGACAACGACGAGGGAGGCGGGAAGACGACGACGAGACGACGACAACGACGACGACAACGGCGACGAAATTGGAGGGACGACGACGAGACGCCGACGACGGACGACGACGACGACGACGACGAGGGAGGAGGAGAAAGACGACCACGGCGACAACGACGACGGAAACGACCACGACGCCAAGGAGGACGACGATGACGAACACGAGGAAAGACACAGGGCGACGTAGGCGACGACGACGACGACGACGCGGGAGGAGAGAGGACGGCGACGACGACGACGACGACGCCGCAAGAGCGCGCGCGCACGCTTTTGTTGAAAATCCGTGTTGCGAAACCTTGTGTTTTTGTAGGTTTTTTTGGACGCGCGATTTTGAAATCCTTCCGAAACCGATGGGTTTTGAAGGATTTCGGCGTACGCGCGAGACGACGCGCGCGCTTGCACTTAGTCCCATTTTTTGCAAAGGATTCTCGTGACGGCGCACGCGCAAGGGCGTTCGACAGAGTTCGACATGCGCGCGCGCGAAGCCCGTTTGGTAGCATGTTGCGAACATGTCGAAACACCGATGGTTTTCTCAAGATTTCGCAAGAGCTCGCGCGTAAGCTTGTTTTGCAAATCAGTGTTACGAAACCCTGTGTTTTTGTATGTTTTTTGGAAACTCGATTGCGGAGTCCTCCCAGCACCTCAGGTTTTTGAAGGATTTCGGCATGCGCGCGCGAGGACGCGCGCGTGTGCACTTCGTCCCATTTGTTGCAAGGGATTCGTGAAAGAGTGCTATGTTAGAACAGAAATGTCACCGCATAGTGCTGTTTTTATTACCAGGGAACCTCAGGGGGGGGGAATCCGGTTGGCCTGGGACATTGTGATTTCACATTTAGGATGGACATGTGGTCAGAATCATATTTGATTTACATACCCGAAAGGGGGGGCGATAGTAGAGTCTATTTTCTTTTTAGAAAGGAGAATAAATTTCTGTTCGCAGTGAGTTGTCCACTCCACTGCTCGCGCAAACATCCCACCCACCCACCCGCAACTTGGTTTGCACAATCTCTTAAGACCGTGACGGTGGGTACCACATGGCACTTGGCAGCGACAGCGACGCCGACGACGACAGCGACAACGACGACGACGCCGCCGACAACGACTATGACGACACCGACGACGTCTCCAACGACTTCGACGACGCCGACAACGACGACGACGACGACGACACCGACGACGACGACGACGACGACGCCGACGCCGACACCGACGACGACGACGACGACGACGCCGACGCCGACGACGACGACGATGACGACGCCGCCGACGACGACAACGACGACACCGACGACGATGACGACGTCGACGACGCCGACGACGACGACGACGACGACGGCGACGACGACGACGCCGACGTCGACGTCGACGAAGACGACGACGATGCCGACGCCGACGACGACGACGAAGACGACGACGACGTCGCCAACGAACACGACGACGAGGGAGGAGGGAGGACGACGACGGCGACAACGACGACAACGACGACAACGACGAGGGAGGAGGGAGGACGGCGACGACGCGAACGACGAAGAAGGAGGAAGGACGGCGACGCCGACGACGACAGCGACGACGACAACGACGACGACGACGATGACGGCGACGAAATAGGTGGGACGACGACGAGACGCCGGCGACGGACGACGACGACGACGAGGGAGGAGGAGGAAGGACGACCACGGCGACAACGACGACGGAATCGACCACGAAACCAAAGAGGACAACGACGACGAACACCACGAAAGACATAGGACGACGTAGGCGACGACGACGACGACGACGCGGGAGGAGAGAGGACGGCGACGACGACGACGACGACGACGCCGCAAGAGCGCGCGCGCACGCTTTTGTTGAAAAGCCGTGTTGCGAAACCTTGTGTTGTTGTAGGTTTTTTGGACGCGCGATTTTGAAGTCCTTCCGAAACCCATGGGTTTTGAAGGATTTCGGCATACGCGCGCGACGACGCGCGCGTCTGCACTTCGTCCCATTTCTTGCAAAGGATTCTCGCGACGGCACACGCGCAAGGGCGTTCGACAGATTTCGACATGCGCGCGCGCGCGAAGCCCGTTTGGTAGCATGTTGCGAAAATGTCGAAACACCGATGGTTTTCTTAAGATTTCGCAAGAGCTCGCGCGTAAGCTTTTTTTGCAAATCAGTGTTTTTGTATGTTTGTTTTGGAAACTCGATTGCGAAATCCTTCCTGCACCGAAGGTTTTTGGAGGATTTCGGCATGCGCACGCGACGACTCGCGCGCGCGCACTTCGTCCCATTTGTTGCAAGGGATTCGTGAACAAGTCCTATGTTAGAACAACAAATGTCCCCGCGAATTTTTATTTACAAGGGAACCTCAGGGGGAGCGATACCGGCCCCCCGCGGATAGTGTAAATTCAAATTTAGGATGGACATGTGGTCAGAATCATGTATGATTTACATACCCGGAAGGGGGGCCGATAACGCCGGGGGGGGGGGTAGAGTCTATTCTGTTTTTAGAGAGGAGAATTCATCAACATTGAATTTGAAGTTGTCCACTCCACTGCCCGCGCAAACACCCCGCCCACCCACCCGCAACTTGGTTTGCAAACCCCGTGCGGCGGCGATTGCGATGAGTGCTCGGCGCTGGCTGGTGCATCTCTGCGGCCGCGGCAGCCCGCGCATGCGCGCGCATGCACTTTGGCGTGACCGACGCAGCCGCGGTGGCGCTGACCGCTGGGCACATCCCAGCGGGCACTTCAGCGCGAATCGGCGACTTGTGCGGGCGCGGTACCATGGCAACGTCGGCAACGGTACACACGGTGATGATAGTAGCGATGTTGGTGACGATGTTGACAGCGACGGCCACGGCCAGTGACGGCGCGGATGCTGATCACGCCGACGACGACGACGGCGCCCTCGCGTCGGCGGTGAATGTTTTGGAGAAGGCGACGCGGCCGACGCGCGAGGGTGGCCCGCGTGGTGCTACTTGCAACGGGTCGCGCCCACCCCCCCTCCCAAAGCACGCGCGCAAGGGCGTGCGAATGATGGCGACATGCGGCGCGAGAGGCTCTTTTGGCAGATTTTCATTGGACATGTTAAAAATCATTCGAGTTGTTTCAAAAATTCGCAAGAGCGCGACCGCGCGCTTTTTTTACAACTGATTTAGCGGCACCTTGAGTTGTTTTATATGTTTGTTGGACATTCGGACTTGAAGTCGTTACGAAGATGAAGGTTTTTTCCAAGGAATTCGGAATGTGCGCGACGACGCGCGCGCGTGCACTGCGCCCCGCTTTTGTAAAATATTCTCGCGATGGCGCGCGCGCAAGGGCGCTCGCGCGATTTCGACATGCGCGCGCGAAGCCCGTTTGATAGTATGTTTTGGGATTGTCTAAAAAATCGCATGGTCTATTCAAGAATTCGGAAGAGCGCGCGCGCACGTTTTGTTTGAAGCATCCGTGTTGCGAAGCCGTATGCTTTTTCCCAACCATCCTGCGGCGTTGGGTCCTCGTCTTGAAGAGACGGCCCCCCGCGCGCCCAGTGCAGCGTTTCGTGGCCCCACAGGGAACCCCACCGAAGGTCCCGGTGCTACCGTCCGCATGCGTCCCGCACACCCAGTGCAGCGTTTCGTGGCCCCCCCCCTCTCCCCCCTGCGTTTCACCCACCCAGTGCAGCGCTCCGCGGCCCCATAAGGGGGCCCCGCCGAAGGCCCCAGTGCTGCCGTCCGCATGCGCCCCGCGCGCCCAGTGCAGCGTTTCGTGGCCCCACAGGGAGCCCCACCGAAGGCCCCAGTGCCACCGTCCGCATGCGTCCCGCGCACCCAGTGCAGCGCTTCGTGGCCCCATAGGGGGCCCCACCGAAGGCCCCGCTGCTATCGTCCGCATGCGCCCCGCGCGCCCAGTGCAGCGTTTCGTGGCACCCCCCCCCTCCCCCCCCGCTTCGCCCGCCCAGTGCAGCGCTTCGTGGCCCCATGGGGGGCCCCGCCGAAGATTCCAGTGCTATATATCCGCTAGCCATTTTGGCACAAGCAGCCCCTATTCTGTCTCGCTCTCGTTTGGGCCCCGCGGGGGGCTGCGGAGTTCGGCTGCTTGGGGGGCGGTTGCGGCCGCTGGTCTGGGCGCGGAGGCTTGGCCCTCTGCGGGGAGATTGGCGCAGCAGGTGGACCGCGCGCCTGCGGCGGCGCTGCGCGCGGCGGCGCGGCGCCGACAGCAAGCGGGCCGCGCGGCCGCCCTCAGTCGTCTCGGGGCCGCGCGCGCCCGAGTTGCCGCCCTGGGGGCGGAACTTGCGGAGGCCCAGCGGTGCTACCGCGAGGCCGCCGCCCAGGCCGTGCGGCTGGCCGAGGCGGGCGGGGACCTCGGGGCCGCGTCTGACGACGCGCTGAAGGCCGAGCTCGCATCCAGGCTGGCGCTCGCTGCCCCCGTCGTCGTGGACGCCTTGGCAGCAGCGGGAACAGCTCGAGGCGGCGCCGCGGCCAAGCCCCGCCCGGTCGGCGTGCCCGCTGGCGCTGGCGGTGGCTCGCGCGGTGCCTCCCTGGCACGTGCGCAGCGTGGCGGCGTTCGTCGCGGGGCGGCCGAGGCGGCTACGCTGGCCCGCTCTCGGCGCAACGCTGGCCTCCACTGCGCCGAGAGGAGGGCCGCCAGCATCTCGGTGATGCGGCAGGCCCCCCTCAATCGCCTGCAGAGGTCTGCCCGGCGGACGCGGCGGGATCGGCAAGGGGGGCAGCATCGGCAAGGACGCGGCGCTGGTGGTCGCGGGCGTGCTGCCCTTCCTCATATTCGCTCTGCTGGTGCAGGCCCTCTTCACTGTCGTGTGCCTGCCCGGCGCTCGGCGTCCGAGGGCGCGTCGACGGGCTGGGGCGTGGCCCGCAGGCGCGGGCGCAGCCTATCCGCTGGCGCTCTCTTCGGGCTCGCCGAGCGAGTGCCCAGTGCTGGCCAGCCCCCCGTGGCCCCTCTGGCCTCAGGGCCGCGGTGGCGCCCCACCGAGGGTCCCAGCGTTTCTGTCCGCATGCGTCCCGCACAACCAGTGCAGCGCTTCGTGGCCCTATGGGGAGCTCTACCGAAGGCCCAAGTGCCCCCGTCCGCATGCGCCCCGGAAGCCCAATTTGGCATTTTCACCCACCCAGTGCAGCGCTTCGTGGCCCCATAGGGGGCTCCACCCAAGGCCCCAGTGCCACCGTCCGCATGCTTCCGGGAAATGTAATTTGGCATTTTCACGCACGCAGTGCAGCGCTTCGTGGCCCCATAGGGGGCTTCATTGAAGCCCTCAGTGGGACCGTCCGCATGCGTCCCCGAAACCGAATTTGGCATTTTCATTCACTCAGTAAAGCGCTTCGTGGCCCCATAGGGAGCTTCACCGAAGCCCTCAGTGGGACCGTCCGCGTGCGTCCTGGAAACCCAATTCGGCACACCGCCCACACGGCACAGCGTTCCCCCCCGCCCAGTGCAGCGCTTCGTGGCCCCATAGGGAGCTTCACCGAAGCAGATATTCACAATTGAGGCACCCACAACTGCATATGGTTGGGACCTTCGCCAGGATAAGTATATGTTTCTTTTTGGACGCTCGGTGATGAATTCTTTCCTAAACCGTGAGTTCTTGAAGGATTTCGGCATGTGCGCGCGACGACGCGCGCGTGTGCACTTCGCTTCATATGTTGCAACAGACTCTTGACAATTCATTGCTTTTGAAAGACGAGTTCGCGCGCATAGTATGTTTTGCCAGGGAACCGAGGGCAGGGGCGATACCGGTTTGGCTGGGGTAATATGAATTCACGGGTCGGATGGACATTGGGTAAGAAGCATGTGTGTGTGTGTGTTTGCATCGGCTCCCGGGGGAATTTGATACGTCCGGGGGGGGGAGGTGGTAAACCTTATCTCTTTTTTGTTAACAAGAGGAGAAGCTATGCGGTGCGATCGATGCGGTGCATCTATGTGCAACGTGGCTGTACAATATCCGTTGCGCAATCTATGTGGTGCAACCTATGGTGTGCAATCTATATGGTGCAGTATTCCCTACATAGGCTCTGCCTAGAAGGGTTCTTACTCTCTTAGCTTAAAGGGCCGGGCAGTGGAACGCGCCCCGGGCGGTTCCCCCAGTCCCTTGGGAGCGGTTCCCCCAGTCCCCTGAGAACTTTAGTTTTAGCTTTAGCTTAGCTTTAGCTGTAGCTTAGCTTCAGCTTAGCTTTAGCTTAGCTTTAGCTTAGCTTTAGCTTAGCTTCAGCTTAGATTTAGCTTAGCTTTAGCTTGGCTTTAGCTTAGCGGCACCTTAGCTTTAGCTTAGCTTTATCTTAGCTTTAGCTTTAGCTTTAGCTTTAGCTTAAGTTTAGCTTAGCTTCAGCTTAGCTTTAGCTTCAGCTTAGCTTCAGCTTAGCTTTAGCTTAGCTTTAGCTTAGCTGTACCTTAGCTGGATTTTAGCTTTAGCTTAGCTTTAGCTTAGCTTTAGCTTAGCTTTAGCTTGGCTTTAGCTTAGCTGCACCGGGTAGCTTTAGCTTAGCTTTAGCTTGGCTTTAGCTTAGTTCCCAACCATCCTGTGGTGTTGGGTCCTCGTTTTGAAGAGACAGCGCCCCGCGTCCACTCCTCCCGCTGCCCCCTTCCTCCTCATCCCTGCGTTTCACCCACCGCTTCGTGGCCCCATAGGGAGCTCCACCGAAGGCCCCACTGGCAGGGTTCGCATGGCGGCCTCGGGCCATTTCGGCACACCCCTCACGAAGATCGTGGCCCCATAGGGAGCTCCACCGAAGGCTCCAGTGGCAGGGTTCGCATGGCGGCCTCGGGCCATTTCGGCACACCCCTCACGAGGATCGTGGCCCCATAGGGAGCTCCACCGAAGGCTGCAGTGGCAGGGTTCGCATGGCGGCCTCGGGCCATTTCGGCACACCCCTCACGAGGATCGTGGCCCCATAGGGAGCCCCGCCGAAGGCGCCAGTGGCAGGGTTCGCATGGCGGCCTCGGGCCATTTCGGCACACCCCTCACGAGGATCGTGGCCCCATAGGGAGCTCCACCGAAGGCCCAGTGGCAGGGTTCGCATGGCGGCCTCGGGCCATTTCGGCACACCCCTCACGAGGATCGTGGCCCATAGGGAGCTCCACCGAAGGCCCCCAATGGCAGGGTTCGCATGGCGGCCTCGGGCCATTTCGGCACACCCCTCACGAGGATCGTGGCCCCATAGGGAGCTCCACCGAAGGCGCCAGTGGCAGGGTTCGCATGGCGGCCTCGGGCCATTTCGGCACACCCCTCACGAGGATCGTGGCCCCATAGGGAGCTCCACCGAAGGCGCCAGTGGCAGGGTTCGCATGGCGGCCTCGGGCCATTTCGGCACACCCCTCACGAGGATCGTGGCCCCATAGGGAGCTCCACCGAAGGCGCCAGTGGCAGGGTTCGCATGGCGGCCTCGGGCCATTTCGGCACACCCCTCACGAGGATCGTGGCCCCATAGGGAGCTCCACCGAAGGCGCCAGTGGCAGGGTTCGCATGGCGGCCTCGGGCCATTTCGGCACACCCCTCACGAGGATCGTGGCCCCATAGGGAGCTCCACCGAAGGCGCCAGTGGCAGGGTTCGCATGGCGGCCTCGGGCCATTTCGGCACACCCCTCACGAGGATCGTGGCCCCATAGGGAGCTCCACCGAAGGCCCCAGAGGCAGGGTTCGCATGGCGGCCTCGGGCCATTTCGGCACACCCCTCACGAGGATCGTGGCCCCATAGGGAGCTCCACTGAAGGCGCCAGTGGCAGGGTTCGCATGGCGGCCTCGGGCCATTTCGGCACACCCCTCACGAGGATCGTGGCCCCATAGGGAGCTCCACCGAAGGCGCCAGTGGCAGGGTTCGCATGGCGGCCTCGGGCCATTTCGGCACACCCCTCACGAGGATCGTGGCCCCATAGGGAGCTCCACTGAAGGCGCCAGTGGCAGGGTTCGCATGGCGGCCTCGGGCCATTTCGGCACACCCCTCACGAGGATCGTGGCCCCATAGGGAGCTCCACCGAAGGCGCCAGTGGCAGGGTTCGCATGGCGGCCTCGGGCCATTTCGGCACACCCCTCACGAGGATCGTGGCGGGAGCTCCACCGAAGGCCCAGTGGCAGGGTTCGCATGGCGGCCTCGGGCCATTTCGGCTCACGAGGACCGTGGCCCCACTGGAGCTCCACCGAAGGCGCCAGTGGCAGGGTTCGCATGGCGGCCCCGGGCCATAGCGGCACATCCCTCACGAGGATCGTGGCCCCATAGTTGCGCTGCTTCAACAACCGCGCATGGGCGTCGTACTCCGCCTTGTCGACGTGCAACGCCACCTCCTCCCTCATGGCTCTCAAGGCCTTCTCCTGCTTCTGCTCCTCGGTGAGAGGGACGCCGTCCTTGTCGTCGTCGGCGCCCGCGAAGACGGCCACGAACGTGTCCCTGAGCATGTCGGGCTCCGGCGGGAAGCCGTGGCCACATAGGGAGCGCAGGCGAAGATGGCATTCACAATTGCGGCATTCACAACTGCATATGGTTGGGTCCTTCGCCAGGATAATTTTAGCTTAGCTTTAGATTAGCCCTTACCGTAGCTTTAGCTTAGCTTTAGCTTAGCCTTTACCGTAGCGTTAGCTTAGCTTTTGCTTAGCTTTAGCTTACTGCACCTTAGCTTTAGCTCAGGTTTAGCTTAGCGGTAGCTTAGCCTTAGCTTAGCCTTAGGTTAGCTTTAGCTTAGCTTCATCTTAGCTTTAGCTTACCTTGAGCTTAGCTTAGCTTAGCTTTATCTTAGCTTTAGCTTAGCTTTAGTTTAGTTTTAACTTAGCTTTAGCTTAGCTTTAGCTTTACTGTTCGTACTAATGCTGCTTTCCTAGGGGCTCCAACTCCTATGTAGGGTCGCACTGGGATAATCTTGGTTTTTGCCGTTTTGCAGTACTTGTTGTGATTTTTATGTTGCGCAACATATGAAGTGCACTCTTTGCTGTGAGTGGTCGACAAAAAGCACTACTGGCGCAATTGCTGCATGTGCAACTGATCCCAGTACGACCCGACCTAGGAGTTGGAGCCCCTAGGAAACAACATTAGTAGTAACAGTAAGGCTAAGCTGAAGCTAAGCTAAAGCTAAGCTAAAGCTAAGCTTAAGCGAAGCTAAAGCTAATCTAGAGCTAGAGCTAAAGCTAAAGCTCCCAGGGGACTGGGGGAACCGCGGGGCGGGGACTGGGGGAACCGCCCGGGGCGAGTTGCACTGCCCGGCCCCTTTAAGAAAGAGAGTAAGAACCTTCTAGGCAGAGCCTAGGTAGGGAACTACGTGGTACAATCCAACGACGGCGATGAGGCGGCGACGGGGCGGCGACGGCGTCAGGCGGCGACCAGGCGGCGACGGCAGCCACATTGCTGCCAGACCGAAGACACGGCCCAGCTCCTTAGAACAGAAATAGGGACCCCTAAGTGCAAACACTATTCGGGGAATGTGAGAGTCCTTGTCACCTGCTAGACTGATATACAGCAGTTCCTGTTCAGAGCGGGGCTCTCGCTTGACCAGAGTTCGTGTTTACAACGTGTAAAGTTTGTTTACAACGTGTAAGTGCTGTTCGGTTGAAGTTGGTTGGTTTCTGGTTAGAAATGCGGCCTAAACACGTGTAACGTGAGCGGCTAGGACGCCCAGAACAACCCATGACCAACCAGAAAGCAACCAGAAGTCAACCAGATGCACCTACATGGTGTCAAGCCGATCTCGGTTGGCTTGTGGTTCGTTCTGGTTGGAAATGGGGCCAAAACCCGTGTAACTTGGCTGGCGGGTGCCTGCCAACCAGAGGCAACCAAAAGCCAACCATAATCGTTAGTTGGCCGCGGCTGGCCGGCTGACTGGCTGGCAGGCCGGCGGGCTGGCGGGCTGGCTGGCTGGCTGGCTGGCTGGCTGTCTGGCTGGCTGTCTGGCTGGTTTGCTGGCTCGCTGGCTGGCTTGCTGGGTGGCTTCTGGTTGACTTCTGGCTGGCTGGCTGGCTGTCTGGCTGGCTGGCTGGCCGTCCGGCCGCCTGGCTGGCTGCCTGGCTGGTTGGCTGGCTGGCCGGCGGGCTGGCTGGCTGGTTGGCTAGCTGGGCCCTGGTTGACTTCTGGTTGACTTTTGGCTGGCAGGCTGGCTGTCCGTCTGGCCGGCTGGCGGCGGCGGCGACGACGGCGACGACGACGGCGACGACGGCGACGACGACGCCGACGACGACGACGACGACGACGACGACGACGAACGACGACGGCGGCGGCGGTTGGCTGGCTGGCTGCTGGCTGGCTGGCTGGCTGGCTGGCTGGCTGGCTGCTGGCTGGCTGGCTGGCTGGCTGGCTGGCTGGCTGGCTGGCTGGCGGCTTGGCTGGCCGGCGGGATGGCCTGGCTGACTTCTGGTTGACTTTGGCTGGCAGGCTGGCTGTCCGTCTGGCCGGCTGGCGGCGGCGGCGACGACGGCGACGACGACGGCGACGACGTCGACGACGACGCCGACGACGACGACGACGACGACGACGACGACGAGGACGACGACGACGACGACGACGACGACGACGGCGACGGCGGCGGCGGGTTGGCTGGCTGGCTGGTTGGCTGGCTGGCTGGCTGGCTGGCTGGCTGGCTGGCGTGGCTGGCCTGCTGTCTGGCTGGCTGGCTGGCTGGCTGGTTGCTGCTGGCCGGCGGCTGGCTGGCTGTTTTGCTAGCTAGGGCCCGGTTGACTTCTGGTTGAACTTTTGGCTGGCAGGCTGGCCCTGTCCGTCTGGGCCGCTTGGCGGCGGCGGCGACGACGGGCGACGACGACGGCGACGACGGCGACGACGACGCCCGACGACGACGACGACGACGACGACGACGACGACGAGCATGGACGAGGACACGACGACGAGACGACGACGGCGACGGCGGCGCGGTTGCCTTGGATCGGCTGGCCTGGCTTGGCTGGCCAACCTGGCGGGGCTGGCTTTGGCTTGCTGGCTGGCTTCTGGTTGTCTTCTGGCTGGCTGGCGGGCTGGCTGGCTGGCTGGCCGTTCGGCTGCCTGGCTGGCTGACCGGCAGGTTGGCTGGCTAGGCCCTGGTTGACTTCTGGTTGCCTTTTGGCTGGCAGGCTGGCTGTCCGTCTGGCCAGCTGGCGGCGGCGACGACGACGACGACGACGGCGACGACGACGCCGACGCCGACGACGACGACGACGACGACGACGACGACGACGACGACGACGACGACGACGACGACGACGACGACGACGAGG
>CAUYUJ010014413.1:0-83827 GCA_963575745.1 Prorocentrum cordatum
CGACGAGAACGACGCGGACGACGATTGGTTTCGAGCTGACGACAACGTCTGTCCAGCAACGGTCCCGGCTTCCGCCTTGGCTCTGGCGTTGGCCTCTGCTCCTGTCGCGGCCGTGGGCCCGCTCCCGGCCCGAGTCTACGGGTCGGAGTCACGCGCATCGGGCGATCGGCTGCGGGAGTCTTTGCTCGCAGAGCACGCCGTGATCCACGAGGAGGTCGTCGATGATTCCGCGTTGGATGCGGCGGAGCGCGAGCAGAAATCGCTCCAGAAAGCGTGCCGCGCGTCGCGCCGGTGGTCTCGGCGTGCGCGGCGGGAGGCGGAGTGGGCGCGGTGGACGGAGCTGGCGGCCGAGCGGAACGAGCAGATCGCGGGGAGTGTGCTGGCTCCCGTCGTGCCGCGTTCGTTGGAGCGTGATGCGTCCCCGGAGCGCGTCCTGCATGGCCGCCGGGCGCATGGGGGAGCGCACAAGGACGTGCGATTGGAGCAGTTTCTGAACGCCCGCGCGGCGCGTGCAGTCGACGCGGAGCCGCGTGCGCGCGCCGCTTCGCGCGCTGCCGTGGTGCCGGACGATGCTGCGTGGAACGTGGGCGACACGGCCCTGCGCGCCGCGTGTGTCCTCGTCGCCCTCGGGGCGTGCCCGCCGCAGGTGGACGATAAGGTGGTCACGGCGCGGCGGGCCGCTGTGGCGCGCCTGTGGAAGGAGAGAGAGACCTTCTGTCGCGACGCGGAAGCTTTGCCGGACGGTGTGCCGTCTGCCGCGAATGTTCGAGTCGCAAAGTGGTTTTATTGTGGCTTGCGTGGGCTCTTCGCGCGGAGGTGCGGGGGGCGGCGCGTGTGCGCGCGCAGGTTCTCCCCCGGCATTGGGATCGGCGGTGCCAAGGGCAGGGCGGGCCAGGGCGCGGACGAGTGCGTGGGGGATGCTGCCTGGAGGGCGTCGCAGGGTGCGGGGCAGTGCGTCGGTGTTGCCGCGCTTCGCCTGGTTTGTCTTTTCGTCGCTCTGGGCGGGGTGCCTTGGGACAAGCTTTCGCGCGTGGGGCTCGGTGCTGCCGGGGCGTCTGGCGCGTCCCGCGCGTGGCGTCGGCGCCTGCGACGAGGCGTCGCGTCGGGGCGATTCGGAGTCGTCGATGCGGGGGATTGCCTGGGGCCGTTGCGGAATAAGTGCTTGCAATTGAGTGTGTCTCGGTGTGGGGGTGCCGGCACGCGCGCGCACGCGGAGTGTTTCTTCGAGTTGCAGTGCGCCAATGATTCCGGGGCTGGGGCGTGCGGTGACGCTGCGGAGAGAATGAATTTTGCGACGGTTCAGGCATGGCTGGAGGAGCGGCGGGCGAGGGTGCGCGTGTATGAGGCTGACAGCGCAGGCCATGTACTGCGTGGGGAGTGTTCCGGCGCGTGGCCTTTGGGTTGCGCGGAGGGGCATGACATGGGTAGTGTTGTGTGGTATCCAGAGGGGCACGTCGCCGCGGTCGTCGATGTGGACGGCCGCCTGGCCGACGGCGTGCCCCTCGGAGATGGCGGCGTCGCGCCGTGGGAGCGGTCGGTGGCGGGGGCGCCGAAGAAGAATGCGCCGAAGAAGACAGCGGCCGCGAAGACTCAGCGAGGTGCGCATCTGCGCGGCGCGCAGAACCCGAACGTCATGGCCGGCGTTGTTGCGAGGACGCGGCGCGGCGAGGAGGCGGCGGGTGTTGCTGCAGGTGTCGAGGGTCCGCGCGGGGCCGACCCGGCGGAAGGGGGGGGCGACGCGACGTGCGTCCGAGAGCCGTGGGAGCGATAGCGTTGGCAGGGCCGCGGCGCTCCCTAGGATTCCGGGGATGACTGATTTCAGTGACGACGACGAGGGTTAAGCGGAGGCCGAGGGCAATCGCGGTGGGATGGAGGGCGCGCCCGGGCGCGGGGGTGGTGCCGCGCCAGCCGCGCGCGCGCAGATGCCGCGCATTCGAGGTATGACCGATTTCAGCAGCGACGACGACGACGCGGGTATTGTCGCGGGGCCTGCTGCAGGGGGAGGTCTGAGCGGCCGCGGCGGCCGCGGCCCGCGTGGGGGGCGGGGGCGCGTTGGGGGACGTGGTGGAGGGCGGGCTTCGGGCAGTGCGTTGCCGCGTATCCGTGGCATGACGGATTTCAGTAGCGACGATGATGGAGGAGGTGCGAGCGGCGCGGAGTTCGGGGGGGTCTCGCGAAAGGGCAGGAGAGCGCGTCGGTCGCGCGGGGCTGCGGATGGGTCGCTCGCGACGGAGGCGGAGTCCAGGCAGTTCCAGCCGGATTACGTGGACGAGGACCGCTGCAAAGGGATGACGTGGGTAGGCGGCTGGGGGCGGGAGCAGTGTCGGTTTCGGCCGCAGAAAGGGAGCGACGTGTGCGGGAAGTGTGCCAGGCATGGGTGTCCGCACGGGCGCGTCAGGGGTCCACTTCCTGCGCTCGCGTTGGACAAGTTCAAGGAGTTTGTTTTGAAGGCGAACAAGCCGTCGAAGCAGTGGTACGCGCGGCACGCGAGGTGGGAAGCGGCGGCGAAGATGAAGCCTGAGTTGAAGTCGCTGTGTGAGGTGGACGAGCACGGGCGGTTCGTGCTGTCGAACAGTGAGTATGAGCAGTGCCTGAAGCAGGTGCATGATAATTTCAGAATTCACAAAAACTATAAGCGATCGGGCTTCGTGTATGACCAGGGCGCAGGTGTGCGGACCGCGCAGGATCGCTGCGTGGAGGGCGAAACGCGGTTCGGGTCGGAGAGGGAGTCGTACAATGGGCGGGAGGGGGGTTAGGTGTTCATGTGGTACAGCCGGCCGGTCTTCAACAAGTACTTGGCGCAATTGCAGACCAGCGAGGTGGACTGCAGCGAGAAGGACTGCATGGAGGCGCTGCGCTTGACCAGCGACGAAATTCGAAGGTATCCGATGAAGCAGCAGTACCTCAAGCAGTTTGCAGGCCCGCAGTGCTATCCGCACGTCGATCCGCGGTCCAAGGGGAACAGGCTGCACGCGAACGAGAGTGCGGGGCAAGTGCCCGGCGAGGATCAGGGGGCCGACGGCGGCGGCGGGCCAGGGGGGTGCGCGGGCGCCGACGACGGGGCGTCGCACTTGTTTTGCATGCGGAACTGGGCGCAGTGCGATCGGTGCCATTGCTGGCGCCTGCTCTTGCCTGCCTGCGCTGCGCGTGCGCGTGGGGATGAGTACTATTAGGTTCGCGACACCGACCTGGACTGGGAGGAGTGGTTGAGGGGGGCGGCGGCGCGGTGCGCGGGGGCGGTGGCTGCGTCGGGGGACCAGGGCGCTGCGCTCGGGGGAGAGGGCGGCGACGCCGCGGGGGATGGGCCGCAGGAGGACGGCGTCGCTGGGGACGTGCGCCGGCGTGGTCGGAAGCGGCGCCTGGGCGCAAGACGTCGCAGGAGGAGCGCGACCGGGCGGAGGGCGCTGAGGCGAGTCTTGCGTCGGAGGATCAAGGCGCTGCGCGCGGCGGCGAGGGCGACGACGCGGCGGGCGGCGCGGTGTGCGAGGGCGGCGGTGCGGGGGGGCGCGCGGGGGGCGCGGGAAGCGGCGGTTGGGGCGCAAGACGTCGGAGGGGGAGGCCAACGGGGAGGCGCGCGGGGGCCGCGGGAAGCGGCGGCTGGGCCGTAAGACGTCCGAGGCGGAGGCTGCCGGGGGCGGCGCGGGGCGCGGCGCGGGGAGGCGGCGGTTGGGGCGCAAGATGTCTGAGGCAGAGGCGGCCGGTGCCAGTGTTGCGAGTGGGGCTGACGATTGCGGGCGTGCTGGCGAGGGCGCGGCGGAGGCGGCGAGGCCAGCGAAGCGCAGGAGGCTCGGGCGCAAGACGTCCGCCGAAGAACGCGCTGAGGTGAGCGGCGCGGGGCGCGGGGCCGCGGGAGAGGCGCGCGGCGGCGAGCTGTTCGCCGAGATGGCGGAGGTCTCGGCGTCGGAGCATGACGACGCGCGGTCTGCGTCGGACCGCGAGGTCGCCTCGGAGGACGACGTGGCGCTGCCGGGCGAGGTGCGCGCGGCGCTCGACGCGGAGCTCGTGCGCCTCGATGGTGCCGGGCCGCTGGCGGAGGCAGACCTGGCGGCGTCGCGAGCGGCAGAGGGCGCGGAGGGGCGCGCGTCGCGCCGCGCTGCCTTGACTCGAAGCGGGGGTGGCCCTGCGCGCGCGTGGGCAGTGGCGTCCGTGCCGCACTTGAAGGAGAAGCGGCTGCGGCAGCTGGTCGATGCCGCGCGCGAGTATTTGGTGTCGCGGCGAGGGTGCGTTCGGGCAGCCGTGCGCTTCCAGGGGTCCGACGGGGACGCGCTGTGGGGTGCGCTGATGGAGCCGGGGCAACCGGGCCGCTTCGGGCGCGCGTTGCTGCAGCTGGAGGGTCGCGCGCAGGGTCGCGACCCCGGCGAGGCGAGCACGGGGTGGGAGGAGGTGTCCGTGGAGGAAGACTTCCGTTGGCGCTCCCAGTGGCCTCGGGTGCGCTTCGAGTGTAGCATGCTGCAGACGCCAGTCGTGGGGGAGGGTGGCGCGACGCAGTGGCGCGCGGTGCGGTGCTGCGATGAGCCGGGTGGGGGAGATGCGGACGACTTCCAGGCTCTGTGGCAGCGCGAGTCTCGCGTTGCGTTGGGCTTCGCGGCGAACGTGGTCCCGGGCGACGACGTGGTCGTCTTGCCCGTGGAGCGGCCTGCAGGGTGGCGGGGGCCCGCGGATATGGCGGGCGCGTGGTGGCGGGGCCAGGGCCCGCGCGAGCGCAGGGCGGAGGAGGGCGAGGACCCGGGCCGCGTCTGGGTGGGCCAGCACCAGGAGGACGCGGGAGTGGCGGGGCTGCTGGCCGAGGGCGGCGCGGGCGAGCGCACTGCAATAGAGGGCCTCGACGCGCTGCGGCAGGCCGCTGCCCAGGGCGCCAGGGGGGCGGGGCGCGGAGGTCGGGGGAGAGGGCGCCGAGCGAAGAAGCGCGGCCGCTACGGCGATGCTCTGCGGGTGGAGATTCGGACGAGATGGGCTCCAGGGGGGGTCCCCGCGAAGGAGGGGCCTGCCGCTCGGGAGGGGTTCGTGTTCGGGGCCATGCCCGAGACGCAGGAGTGGGAGTTCAAACCGAAGGGGCGCGTTCGCAATCGTGCGGGCTCGTTCGCAAGGGAGGTTCTGCTTGACCACCGAGCGCGCCTGGCTGCGGGAGAGGTGCACCAGAAGTGCATGCTGCTGGCGCTGAAGACAGTGCCGCTGCGCGTGGCGAAGTTCGACGTGCAGCTGCGCGACGCGTCCGTGCGGGCGGTGCAGGCGGCGCAGGCGATCCTGACGCGGATGGTGAAGTTCACGTGCCACGAGTGCCAGGAGCGGTTCCCGGCGTTCCACCCGGCTTTCGAGCCTCCGGAGCAGCTCGCGGAGGAGATGCTGCTGCTGCGGCGCGGCGGGGACGGGCTGGCCGCGTGCAGCACGGAGGTGGCCGAGTGGGACGAGGTGCCGCCGCGCGACCCGCCGGACGGCTTCGCTCTTGAGTGCAGGGGCGTGTGTATGCGGTGCAGGCAGGACCTGGACAAGCAGGCCGCGGCCGCGGCCACGGAGGACGACCTGTATCAGGTGGTGGGGCTCCGCACCGCGCAGAACCACATGGACCCGTGCTTCCGCTTCCCGTCCGATGACCTGCGCGAGCTTTTCGACCCGGCCACGCTCACGGAGAGCCTGCTCATTGCCCTGGACCACATGCAGGTGCACCTGGCCACGGTGTCCCGCACGGGGCTGCGCAAGTTCCGCAAGAACATCCTCTCGTTCCCCCAGGATGTGGCAGGGTTCTCGCGGCGCCACGAGCTCATGAAAGGGTTCCGCGTGGGGGACCGCGTGAACTCGGCGCGCGGGCCCGGCGAGCGCCCCGACGACCCGCGCCGTCCCGAGCGCATGGCCGCGGGCTGCACGGACGAGGAGCGGCAGCGCTGCGGCGTGGACCTGCACGGGCGCCTGGTCTTCCCAGGGCGCGTCGTGGAGGTGCTGCTCAGCGGGGACGTGATCATCGAGTACGATCATGGAGGCAGGGGGAGGGAGCTCCAGGAGAACGTGGAGCCGCGGGTGGTGCTGCCCTGGCACCCCCGGAAAGTGCCCTACAGCTTGATGTTGCGGCGGAATGTAGGGTTCGGGAAGGAGGTCGTGGAGGGCCTGCACGTGCGCTGGCGCTACTGTGGGCACGTGCTCCGGGCGTTGTGTGCGTTTGCGGGCACGTATGGGCCCTGGCGCCTGGGGGGGACTGCGGACGAGCCCATGCACAAGTACTACGACCCGCGCCTGTTTGACGTGCTCCCGGACGACGAGATCCTCGCGTCCTACGCGCCGAGAGAGAGCGAAGACGGCGTCCTGCCGTCGGGGGGCGAGGCCGGGGGGCCGGAGGAGCTTGGGCCCGTGACGGAAGCGGAGGCCATTGCTCGGGATTGCGTCCCCTGTGGCGTCAACGTCGTCACGCCGCGCCAGTTCATTGCCGCGGGCTTCGACGTGCACTTCGTCGGGCCCCGCGACGACGCCGGGCGCGAGCCTGCTGGCCGCGAGGGCGCCGATGCGCGGGGAGGCGACGAGGGCGGCGCGGAGGCCGCGGCCGAGGGTGATGCCGATGCGGCGGCTGACGGGGAGTTCGACGTCGGCGTGGAAGATGAAGCCATGGCCGTTGATCACGACGTGTTCAGTGCGTGGCTCGACAAGGCGCAGATTGAGTATGGTGGGGCAGTGCAGCGATGGTGGACGGGGTTGCAGCCGGAGGCGGAGGGCCAGTTGGAGGGGTTGAAGTTTGGTGACGACGAGACGACGGAGGACCTGTTCGGCCGCCTGCTGGCTGCGGCGCGGGAGGATAACGCCGTGAAGTCCGTGCAGAGGGACCGCGAGGCCGTGGACTGCGTGCGCGTCGAGTTCCTCGTCGATTGGATGCGACCCCGTGTGCAGGGCCGGTTTGCCGGTGCGGAGGGCGGCGTCTCTCGCGAGTCGGTTTTGGACGAGGTGATGCTCGAGCTGGCCATTGCGGGAACGTTCGTGGCAGCTGCGCGCGATAGGGACACGGGGTGCGTCGAGGAGAACTTGCCGGAGTTTGACGAGGACGAGGCAGTCGCGCGGACGGGTGAGCGCTTGATTTACGGCTGGCCCGGACAGAGCGAGGACCCGGTCCCGGCGCGCGCCATCGGGCGTTTCGCGAGGGCGTTCCCGTTGGAGTTTACCATGGGCATCGGCGACCTCTTCGACGACCGTCCCCGGCGGGTGTCCGTGCAGGACTGGGTGCAGCACCTGATGCGCTACCGCACCGGGCAGTTCGTCGGCGGCCCGCGTGGCCAGCGCGTGATGTGGGCCATGGTGAACGTGCTGCTCCTGAACGAGGCGCGGGGCAAGGGTTTTTGGGTGTATCGGACCATGTACAGGCGCGCGGGCCTCGGCGTCCAGGGCCCAAGTGTGATGACGAAGGGCGGGCTCAGGCAAATCCTGGAGAGCGAGGACCGCGTGCGGATCCTGGTGGGCCAGCTCGCGAACGTGGGCCGCGATGTGCCCTCGACCACCATGCACTGGTCGGATGAGTCGAAGAAGTTGCAGAGCACCGTGAAGCACCTGTCCTGGCACCCGCCCTGGGTCGAGGGCACTCAGGCGGACGGCGCCGAGCCGGTCGGCAGGCGGTTCCTCCGCGAGCTGGACCTGCCGACGGGGAAGGGGCGGACTCAGCGCGGGCGTGCGCTTGTGCCGGATGTCGTCGGGCTCGGCCGTCACCCGTCCATGTGGTGGACGCAGAATCCGTTTTACAACGCCGCGTATGACATTCAGCGCATGGGGGGAGGTCCAGGGGCGCGGGCGGCGGGAGACCGTGCTCTGGGGGATTGGGTTGGTGACGGGCGAGAGGAGCGCTTCCGTTTCGCGCGGGACAACCCGGACCTGGTGGCCTACATGATGGCCTTGCGGGTGGAGCTGAACAAGCGGATGGTGATGCCCGCCGTACTGCCCCACTCGGAGCAGTTCAAGTACATGGCCATGGCCAGGGCCGAGTGTGGCGCGGGTGGCAATCTGCATTACCACGGGTTCAGCGTGGGGCTGCCTGGGCCGGCGGTTGCGCGGGTTCGCGCGGACGTGGACGGGGAGGGGGAAATGCTTCCGCCGAGCGTGGCGAGTGACGTGGCGGCGTGCCTGCCCTCGCTTGAGGCAGGACCGCTGGCCTGGCCCCTGCAGGAGCGGAGGCGTTGTGGTGCTGCCCTCGCTGCCCTGGAGCAGGTCCTGCGCGCCGTTGCCGGCCGGCCTGGCCAGCGTGCGCCGCGGGCTCCTGCGGGTGAGGGCTCTGCGGCTTCGGGATCATGTAGTGAAGATGGCGCAGGCGACGACGAGGATGAGTTCGTGGGCAGGGCTTCTGCGCTCCTCGACGACCTGGTGGATCGAGGGTGGCTGGTGCTCGTGCAAGGGGAGGAGGGCGTCCGCGGCCAGGGGGCGGAGGCCGACGTTGCTTTCGAGCGCGTCGGGCCAGAGGATCCAGCGCCGGAGGACGAGGCGGGGGGTGATCCCGTGGAGGACGTTCAGGATGGTGATGGCGTTGAGGGCCGCGGTGCTGCTCGGGGGTCGAGACCTGCCGGGGTCCCCCACGGGGCCCGCGGGCAGCGACTAGGGGGTGCTGGTCTCGACTTCGGCGTGCTGAAGCCGGAGCATGAGGACGTCGCGCTGCAGAGCGTTTTGGAGAAGCGGTTCTATGAGTTCTTCGGGCACGTTGTCTCGGAGTGGAACCCGTGCTACGACGACGCGGGCGCGTGCAGGTACACGTGGGACGACGAGGTTGGCGCCTTCGACCTGGGCGTGGAGATGGAGGGCGAGGCTGTGCGCGAGACGTCGGAGGGCCGGGCGGTGCGTAGCGTGCCCGCTTCTGCGCCGGAGTGCTTGAACTTGCGGAAGGTTCTGGACGAGGCCTTTGCGTCCGAGGCGTTGGGGAAGTTGGACGTGCAACCCGTTCGGCGACTGGTGGCTGCGCTGGTGAACAGGGTGGCGCGGCACACGAAGCATGGCATGGGGCCGCCGCGGCTCGGGGTTTACGCGTGTGCTCGCGGAAAGGAGGGGTGCGTGTTCTGCCGATATGATTTCCCGCGCGACAGGTGGGGCCGCGTCGGGCCCCGGCCGTTCCGCATGGAGAAGGGCCGCCGGGAGGGCCACTGGCAGGCGGTGTTTCCGAGGAACGACAGGCTCTGCCATAGTTACGAGGAGCACGTGCTGTTGGCCAACATGGGGAACATTGACTGGCGTCCCGTTCTGAACTTGTGGGCGGTCGTGGAGTACGTCACGAAGTACGAGACGAAGGCGCCCAAGGGCTCGCGGAAGATCAAGGAGGTGCTCGACGACGCCGTCAACGAGGTCTGCGCTTACGTCCCAGAGGGCGAAGGGACTGATTTCCTTCGGCGCTCCATTCAGAAGTTCTGTGCTCGGATGCTCGGGGAGCGGGACTACCACTGTTACGAGGTGGCGCTGCTGGGGTTGCGCCTGCCCATGGTTTTGTCCATGCTGCCCGTCGTGACCCTCAACACGACGGGGGCCCGCGCGCTGAAGCCTGCGTCTGCGCTGCGGGACAAGGCAGATGACGAGCCTGTGCAATGGGATAGCAAAGTGGACAAGTTCGACAAGCGCCTGGAGTTTGTGCGTCGGCAGCGTGCCAGGGGGGACGAGTCCATCTCGGTGGAAGAGGTGCGCGATGTGTAGTTGTTCGAATTCTATTGGAAGTACGCTGTGTACCGCGGGAAGCTGAGGCGCGGGAACCCTGCGGTGTGTCTGCAGGTGACCCCTGGCTATAGCGCGGAGTGCGCGAACGTGCAGCACGCCTGCCACGAGGCGTACGCGCGGGCGAACGTCATCGCGCACTGGCGGCACATGGCGACCGCGGACCGCAAGGCATGATCGAACAGGAGATGCTGAGGGACGTCCGGCCGGTGCCGGCGGCTTGCATTGGGGCCACGGAGTTCGTTCAGCCTTTGGCGGGCGGTGCTGGCCAGGATGCTGGAAGCGAGCGGTTCCTGGGCGTGCAAGATCTCTGGCTCAAGTCGGGGGGAAGGGCCTGGGGGGGGGCAGAGCGATCAGTATTGGGGGCATATGATGATGGAGATGCTCACTGACCCCATGCTCCGCCAGTGGGTTCCGGCGTGGGTCGTGGAGCAGTACGAGCGCGCGAACCCGTTCTACAAGGAAGTGCTCGGCGCCATCCTGGAAGACGGGGTCGCTAGCAACCGGGAGCTGCTGCGCCGGACGCGACGCGAAAAGGTGAGGCGGCATGAGGCGGGCCAGCAGGGGCGGGGCGCGGGGGCAGAGGAGGCGGCGGGCGGCGCCGGGGGGCAGGCGTCCGATGATGGCTCTGGGCGCGGCGACGATGACAGAGACAGCGAGAAGGCGGAGTCGGGGGAGGAAGTGGAGGACTTGGTTGACAGACTCGTGCTGCGCGGGGACGAGGACCCGAACGAGGAGGCTCGGGATGCTGTCTTACGCGAGGCGCGGCCGGGGGAGGGCGCTGAGTCTGCTGCGGCCGCGGGGGAGGCGTCCGAGTGGGAGCGCCGCCCAGACGATGAGCGCGTCAGCGCGGCAGGCCCTGCTGTGCAGGCGGCGGACGTGCGCGTCGGGGATGTTGCGGGCGATGAGGTGCGCGGCAGGGTCCGGGTGAACCCCAAGGACTTCAATGGGTTGAACGAGGCGTGCAATGTGTCGACGAGCGAGAGAGGGCGTCTGGAGAAGCTCCGGGATGAGTGGTACGGAAAGGCCAAGGTAGGCGACGGGGCCGAGGTCGTCGAGCGCGCCGATCTCGACCCCTGGCAGAAGTTCGCCCACGACGTCGTCATGGACGACCGCCATTCGGAGGCCGACCCGTTGAGATTGATGGTCACGGGCGTGGCCGGCACGGGGAAATCGCGCACCGTGCGCAGTTTCGTAGCCGCGAGGCGAAAGCGGGTGCGGCAGTTTGCCCCGAGGACGAGGCTGATCAAGATCGCCGCGGCGTGCGCGAAATCCGACGAGGGCCTGAAGAGATTGATGAGGAGGAGCGGAATTGCTGCTTGCTCGCCGCTCCCACCGGGTGCGCCTCGTTCCAGTTGACATATGGCGCGACCACCCTGCACAGGGCGTTCGGTGTGCCGGTGGGATATTGCGGCCCTTGGGTACGCAAGGACGGGGACCGGTTTCAAAAGACGCAGACTCGACTGCGTCAGGCGAGGTTGTTTGTGTTGGATGGGATGAGCATGATCGGGCGGCAGATGCTGGGCAAGATCGAGTTCAAGGTGCAGGATACTCTTGGTGTTGCGGCGAAGCGGGCGGCGCAGGGTGCGAGGCCAGTGTATCTCGGTGGGAAGGATGCCGTGCTCGCAGGGGATCCGCAGCAGGCGACGCCAATCGGCGATGACCCCCTGTACCGGATGGGCGCGTATGGGGGGTCTGCGAAGAACAAGCCCAGGGGGGCAGAGCGGGCCCCCGACGACGCCTGGAGCACGGACAGGTTAGTGAATAATGGGAGTTTCGTGCGCGATACGTTGTTCATTTGTCTTTTTTTTGGTTTCTGTGTTTATATTATTTCTTCTTATTTTTATTCGTTTTTTTCGTGCGCGATACGTTCCAGGACGTGGCCGTGCTCCGGCGCGTGCACCGGTGGCGCGGTGAGAAAGAGGGGCTGTCGAACGAGTGGCAGGCGGAGTACAGGCAGGATGCTGATCGCTTTTTGGAGGTCACGAAAGGCATGCCCCAGTGCACCTGGGAGCAGCGGGATCTTGCGTGGTTGAGGCGCCGGAACAGGTCGGTGCTGCAAATGACCAAGGAGGGGAGGGAGGAGCTGGCGGCCTTCGAGACGGCCCCGCTGCTGATGGACGGCAGGAAGGATCGGGCCTCGGGTGAATGTGGCGCCGATAGAGTGAACATGGAGAGGTTGTACCAGGTAGCCGCTGCGAGTGGTAAGCCCATCGCGGCGTTGCGTGCCTACCACGACAAAAAGGAGAAAAAGCAGAAGTCTAGGCCAGACCAGATGGCGTCCGAGGACTTCCGCGGACTCGAGAACGAGCTGTACGTCTGCGAAGGGGCCCGCGTGCTGTTGACTCAGAACCTCTGGGTTGAGGCGGGGCTCATGAACGGGGCGATGGGTACGCTGCGCTGCTACATGTGGCCCGAGGGCGCCGACCCGCACAATGGCGCTCGGCCGGATTTGCAGGCGCCCCTTTGCGTGTTCGTCGAGTTCGATGATATCGATCTAGGGACAGACGGGCAGGGTCGGCCGCGGTCGTTTTTCCCGGGAGACGAGGAGCAGCGGAACTGGGTGCCCATTTGGAGGCAGAGAGTGTCTTCCACCATGGAGGAGGGCGTGTGGCGCGAGAACTACCCGTTGCAGCTGGCATGGGCGTTGACGCACTGGAAGGCGCAGGGGATGACGTTGGCGAAAGTCCGCGTGCACCTGTCAGCGAAGACCGCAGCCGTTGCAGGGATCGGTTTCGTCGCCACGACGCGTGTGAAGCATCCCTGGGACTTGGTGTTCGAGGAGGACCTGCCGGAGTATGCGGACTTCATGAGGGCCAGGCATACGACTGCGTTCCGGGAGCGGCGACGCTTCGAGTTGCGACTGGAGGCTCGCGCTTCCCGCACGTTGCGGAAATACGGGTACTGCGAGGCGGACTGCTGGACTGAGGAGGAGAAACGCGCGGCGGATACATTGCTGGGTCGTTTGAAGACCGTTGCCGCGGCTCAGGCGGAGAGGTTGAGAGGGGCGGGCAGAGTGGTGGATGAGGACACATGGCTGTGGGGTGAGGAGGGGCCGCCTTTCGCGTCCGAGCTCGACAGCGCCGGTGCTGCCGAGGCTGGAGAGGACGACGTCGCGGCGCGGCGCCTCCGTGCCGTGGCCGAAAGGCTTCTGGACCGGAGGCGGGTGCGCTTCGCGACGCGGGAGGAGAAGGGCGCCGCGCGGGATCTGCTTGTTGATGTAGGTGCCCTCGCTGCTTGTGCGTCCCGGGAGGATTTGCGCGAACGTCTGACGGCTGCTGCCGGGCGCCTGACGCATGAGTCTTCGGGTTCGGGTGACAGGGAGGGGTTCCTGCGCGGCGTGGTCGACTTGATTGTGGAGCGGTGGGAGGCGTCTGGGGCGTGGGATGAGCGAGTGTTCGATTCCGGGGCTCCGAGCATGGGCCCGCTGCATATGAGCGCCGTGAAGGAGGCCATGGGCGCGCTGGTGCCCCCGCGCCTGCATAAGAGTTTGGATAAGGCGGCGAAGAGGATGAAGGACGCGTTCGGGGACGTCCGTGGTGGCTGCGCGCTGCGCATGGACAAGTGGGTCGTGAACGTGCGAGCGGAGAGCGCGCTGGCAGAGGGCAGGCTGGAGGGCCAGGCGCTGGAGTTCTTCGTGAAGGTGGCGAGGCAGTTGTGCGCGGGGTTGGGGCTGCCGACGACTGTGGCTTCGGCAAAGGTAGGCCGGCACGTTGGTGCGGAGGAGACCCCGGAGCATTTTGCCCGGATTTCGCACAATTGGACGAGCGTGTGGGATGCGAACTCCGTGAGTGACAAGCAGGAGTTGCTAATGGTCGTCGCCGTGGACCCACTGAGCGGATCTGGTGTCGCACAGGATTGGATGTTTGTGAGTGTTACGTCTGGTCGGCCGGGGGAGGCGCTCGGGCGAGCCGAGTCTCTCGCAGTGCGCGTGCACGATCGGGCCCGCAGGGAGGACGTGGCAGGGCGAATCGCCCGGAATATCGACGCACTGCTGCGACCGCTCGGTGCCAGTGCTGGGCGGCGCCCGCCGGCGGTGGAGTTCGGGGACGCGCCGCGCGTTCGTGTTCCTTCGCAGAGGATCGACTGCGCGCTCGGGCTTCTGCTGGGCCGTGTCGGGCGCCTGGCGAATGCGGGCGTGCTGGATGCGTCGGCGGAGTCCTTCGTGCCTGACGTGTGTCGCGTGCTGCGGGGCGCGTTCGCGTCGGTCCGGGCGGGCGTCGGCGCGCGGGGGGCGCGGGATGTCATGGAGTTGTTGCTTTCGGAGCAGGAATGCCGCGACGTTCTGGGCGCGTTCGGCGTCGTGCCTCGCGCGGGAGCTTCGGCGCCCAGCGCGACGGGCGCGAGCTTGCCGAGGGCGGCTGTGCCAGGGGAAGCGGCGGGTGAGGCTGGCGAAGAGGAGGGCCTGGAGGGCGCGTCGACGTTGTCGTTTGCCACGTGGAATATCGCTGGTGGGCATCGCTCGGCCGTGGCGCCGCCCTCCTGGAGCGACCGCGACCAGCGCGCGGCGGTCCTGGGCGAAGTGCTCCGTGGGAGGCAGGCGCGCGGGGTTGATGTCGTTGCTCTGCAGGAATGCGAGGGCGAGGAGGCGTACAAGGAGCTGGAGGCGGAATTCCAATTGGTTGGCGTGGCCCATGCGCACGAGTCCAGGGGGTACGTGCACCTGTACGTGAGGCTCGGTCTGCGCGCGGAAGGCAAGGCTTTGTCAGGGGAGGACCCGTGCGTGCTGTGCCGGGTCGAAGTTCCCGTAGGCGGGGGCGCGGGCGGCGCGGGGTGGGTGAACGTGGCCGCGGTCCACATGCCCGCGGGTGCGGCATGGGAGCGGCGTCACGCGATACTTCGGAAGATTACGAGGACTTGCGCGGAAGGTTGCGACCGGCTGCTCATTGTGGGCGACATGAACAGCACGGACTCCCAGGTGCAGGCCGCTGTGGAGCAGCTGCGTTTGAAGGACACCTGGTCCGAGGGTCGTTCTTGGGGCTGCCCCGGGAACAAGTTTTACTCGGGTCTCGGCGAGAGGGGGGCTGTCGGACAGAGACGGGACCGGGTCATGTTCGGGGCGGAGCTTTGGGCGGAGGTGCATTTGGTAGGGAAGGGGAAAGTGTTCTTCGAGTGCTGCGAATTCCATGTGTCAGACCACTTTGGGCTGTTCGGGTATGTGCGTGCCCACGCGTGCTTCGGTTCTCGCGAGCATAAGATGAGGGCCCTGGCGCAACGCTGCCGGCTCGCGCTCCAGGCGACGCGCGATCGGTCGCACTGGCTGGAGGGTGCCGAGGTCCAGAATCGGTTGCAGCAGGGGCGGGAGGCTGCGGCCTTGGCGAGGCAGCAGGCGCAGGACCGAAACCGGGAGGCGTACTTTCGAACGCAGCAACGCGAGGCAGCCCGAAGACAGCGCCGTCGGGAAGAGCTGGTGTCCGCGGCGTTCGGGCCGCAGAGTTTGTTCGCGTCGGAGCGCCCGGCTCAGCCTCCGCCGAGCCATGGAGAGATGGACGTGCCTCGCGTGGATGGTATTCGCGCGGCTTCGTGGGACAGCGTGAGTAGCGTGCCCGTCCGTGGGATGCCGCGGCCTGGGCATTCTTGCTACGTGGTCAGCGTGACGCAGCTGATGCTGCGGACGCCTGCCGTCTGGGAGTGGCTTCGATGGCACGCGGAGGGCGATTGCGAGGAGCGGGCCAGTGGGCGTTGCTGCGTCTGCGGGATGTGGGACACGCACAATCAGTTGGTGTCGCGACGCTGGCAGGGCGGACCCGTGAGCGTGCGGCGGCGAACGAATGTTGATAGCGAGGACGTTTTCCTCGGGCAGCCCAGTGAGTTCGACAACAAGTGGCAGCAGCATGATGTGTTTGCGTATTGGGGTAAGCTGATGTCGGCTGCGCGCCGCGGAGAGGAGTTGGCCGGACGCTTTGCGTCGTGGGACCCCGAGAGCATTCGTGCGACGAACATGCGCGTGACGCACGTGGATCGGATGTTCGGGTTGGTGATGGAGAAGCGGCAGAAATGCCGTCAGTGCGGGCACTTGTCCGTCTCGTACGAGGCGGAGGATGTTCTGAAGCTGCGGGTCCACGCGCGGCCCGGCGGGCCGAGGATGTTGTCGGAAATGTACTCCGACTTTTGCGCGCCTGAACAAGTTGAGAAGAGCTGCCCAGCGTGTTGCCGCGCGGATGCCGACCGGGTTTGGCACGACCAGCAGACGCGACTCACGGGCGTGCCGCGCGTTTTGGTGTTTCAATTGAGGAGGGGCCATGAGGCGCGGCAGCCCGTGTGGGTCGAAGAGCAACTGAGGCTGCATGGGCTTCCCCAGATGCAGCTGGTTGGCGTTGTGTACCACAATGGGCAAACAGTGCATACCGGTCACTATACGACGTTGTGCCGCGTCCCTGACGGGGGCTACGTTTTGTTTGATGCGCGGCGCAGGATGCGAGGCGAGCCGGCGCACGTGAAGCCGAAGGAGGCGTACATGGCGGTGTACTGTCGCATGGGGCGCAGTCAGGGGCAGAGCGCCGACGCGGGGGCACCAGGGGTTGGCGGGGCGCCAGATGAGCAGAGCGGTGGAGGGGGGGGCGGGGCAGGCATCGGGGGTGTGGGAGCTGGGGGGAGTGAGGTGACTGGCGTCGGTGGCGGTGGCGCCGGCGGCGCGAGCGCCTCGGGTCTCGGCGCGCGTTGCCGCGCTGCGGGGCGGCAGCCTGCAGAGGTCGCGGCGGAGAGCGAGGCGGGGTCGAGCGTGCGGGCGCCGGTGCCGGTCCGGGCGGTTGCCCCGCTTACGCCGGAGCGCGAAGGGGGCGATGGTGTCCTCAGCTCGCCGGCCACGGCCAGGCGCGTGCGGCGGAAGACTCCGGCTTCGCCGTCCGGGGAGATGCGCGGCGTCGATGCCGGCGGGGTCGCCGGGGGTGGCGCGGCGACGGCGAAGGGCGGGGTGCTCGGCGCCGCGCGTGCCGTGGGCGCGGCGGGCGGCCCGGGCGCGAGCGGCGGGGTCGCTGCGGGGTTGGGCTCTGTGCGCGGCGGAGGAGGGGGAGGGGGAGGAGGAGGGGGAGGTGCGGGAGGAGGAGGGGGAGGTGTGCGAGGAGGTGGAGGAGGGGGTCGAGGGGGGTGGGCCGCGGGCTCGCCCGTCGGGGCTGCGCCGCATTCCGCCGCGAGGCGCGCGCGGAGGAAGAGGGCGGCGTCGCCGTCTGGCGCGGGCTGCGCCTCCGCTGGCGACGGAGTCGGTGGTCGCGCCGAGACGAGGCTGGGTGGCGGCGCCACTGGCGCGGTAGAGTCTGGGGACGTTGGCGGAGGGAACGATGGTGCCGCTGGGAGAGATGCGCGAGGTGGGGGCGGCCTTGCGAAGCTGCGTGCGGGCGGCAAAGGCCGCGGCAAAGCGGGGGGGCACGCGGCTGCGTCGGGCGACGCAGAGGTGGCTGTGGAGGAGCCGGGAGTCTGCGCGGGGAGGGGATTGCCGGGGGCGGCCAGGGCGTCCGCGCCAGGGGGGAGAAAGCCGGAGACTGTGCCAGAGGCAGTGGCTCCGCGCAGGTCTGCCCGGCTGGCGGCGCAAGCTGCGCCTGGCGCGGTCGCGGGTGAGGGGGCGGGGGCGGGCGAGGGCGCGTTTGTTCGCGCGGGGGTGCTGCTGCGCCCGAAGCGCGTGGAGCGGGCGGAATCTTCGCGCGGAGGCGGCGCCGACCGAGTGGTGACAGGTTTCGGTTCAGACAGGGTCGAGGACTTGGCTGCTTTCCAGCGCGGCCGCGCTCGGGCGGATGCGACGCGCGCGTCGCAGCGGGTGTCGGGGGGGACCCGGGGGTTGGCCGTGGACATGCTGGGGAATGAGCTGGATCGGTCGGCGGGGTCCGCCTGGCATTCGGGCCGATAGGACAGGGCTGGGCAAGGATTTTGGGTTTCGAAGAGGGAATGAAGGGGAGGAGTGTGTGTGTGTGTGTGTGTGCGTGCGTGCGTGCGTGTGTGTGTGTGTGTGTGTGTGTGTGCTGGCGTGTTGTGTTGTAGTGTGTGTGTTGTGTGTGCGTGGGGTGGGGGGAGGGGGGGGGGGATGGGGAATTGGATGGGGGTGGGTTGGGGTTGGGGGGGGGCTGAGGGAGGGCGGGGGGGGGGGGGGCTGAATAAAGCAAGGCTGTGCTGCGAGTTGCGACGGACTGGAGCGGAGGCATGGCTGGCCCGTAGTGCGGCGGTCCATCCCCCCTCTGGAGCGATGGCGAGGGAGAGGGGGGTGCGTTGGTTGGACAGTTCTGATTTCTCCGCGCTGCGGCGCCGATCGAGTGGTTGCATGGCAGTAGGTCAGCGAGGAGAAGGATGGGAGGAATGCGGCTGAATCCAGCGGCGTTGCCCGTGTAATGTGATGTGATTGTGTGTGCTTGTGTGTGGGTTGCGTAGTGTCTGTTGCGAGTTTGTGGTGTGGGTGTGGGTGTGGGTGTGGGTGTGGCTGTGGGTGTGGGTGTGGGTGTGCGTGTATGGATGTGTGTGCCTGGGTGTGTGTGTGTGGGTGCGTGTGTGGGTGTGTGTATGTGGGTGTGTGTGTGTGTGTGTGTGTGTGTGTGTGTGTGTGTGTGTGTGTGTGTGTGTGTGTGTGTGTGTGTGTGTGTGTGTGTGTGTGGGCGTGTGTGTGTGAGTGTGTGTGTGTGTGTGTGTGTGCGCTCACGGCGCTGGCGCCGCCTGCGCCCCCCTCCCCTCCTCCCCCCCCCGCCCTTTCCTCCGGCGCTCCGCGAGGGCGGAGTGGTTGGAGTGGAGGGAGGGCCGGCCCCGAAATGGGGCGGTGCCTCCCCCCTCCGGAGCGCCGGCAGGGAGGGCGGGGGGGGGGGGGGCGCGCGGAGGCGGCAGAGGGTCGCGGGGGTGGAGAGCGCTGACCAGCGTGGGGATCGGTTTGTAAGGGCGACGTCATCAGTGTGTCCGTGTCCGTGGGTGTTGTGTGTGTCTGTGTGTGTCTGTGTGTGCTGTGCGTCTGGGAGGTGTGTATGCTCGTGTGTGTTTGTGTGTGTGCGTGCCTGTGTCTGTCTTTGTCCGTGTGTGTATGTGTGTGTGTGTGTGTGCGTGCGTGCGTGCGTGTGTGTGTGTGTGTGTGTGTTTGTGTGTGTGTGTGTAAGTGTGTGTGTGTGTGTGCGTTTGTGTGCGTGTGTGTGTGTGTGTGTGTGTGTGTTAAGTTGTGGCGCGTTGCGTGTGTGTGTGTTGTGTGTGTTTTGCTAGTCTTGTATTGCGTTTATGTGCATAGTGTGTGTTGCGTGTGTGTATGCGTGAAAGTGTGATATGTGTGTGCGCGCGCCTGTGTGTGTGTGTGTCTGAGTGGTAGTGTTGAGTGTGTGCATGTGTGTGATACGTGTGTGTGTGTACGTGTGTGTGTTCTGCGTGTGTGTATTTGTGTGTGTGCTTGATGCGCGTCTGTGTTGTGTGTGTGTGCGTGGGATGTTTATCTGTTTGCGTGTGTTGTGGGATGTGCTTATGGATTGTTTACGTGTGCGTGGTATTGAGCATGTGCACGCGCGTGTGTCGTTGTGTGTGTTCGGGTGCGTATGTGCGCGGCGTATGTGCGTGGTGTTGTGGGTGCCGTGGGTGTGTGCGTTTGGTTTTTGGTGTGGTGTGTGTGTGTGTGTGTGTGCGTGCGTGCGTGGGTGTGCGTGTGTATGAGTGCGTTTGTGTGCATGTGTGTGCGTGTATGTGTGTGCGTGTGTTTGTGCGTGTGTGTATGTGTGTTTGTGTGTTTGTGCGCGTCTGTGTGTGTGTGTGTGTGCGGGTGTGTTTATGTTTGCGTGTATGTGCTTGTGTGTGTGTGTGTGTGCGTGTTTACGTGTGCGTGTATGCGCATGTGCTTGCTTGCGTGTGTGTGTGTGTGTGTGTGTGTGTGTTCGGTTGCGTGTGCGTGTGTGTGTGCGTGTGTGTGCGTGTGTGTGTGCGTGGGTGTGCGTGTGTGCGTGTGTGTGTGCGTGCGCGCACGGTGCTGGCGCCGCCTGCGCCCCCCTCCCCTCCTCCCCCTCCGCCCTTTCCTCCGGCGCTCCGCGAGGGCGGAGTGGGCGGAGTGGAGGGAGGGCCGGCCCCGACATGGGGCGGTGCCTCCCCCCTTCGGAGCGACGGCGGGAAGAGCGGGGGGGCGGGGCGCGCAGGGGCGGCAGGGGGGTCGCGGGGGCGGAGAGCGCTAACCAGTGTGGGGATCGGTGTGTAAGTGCGACGTCGTCAGTGTGTCCGTGTCTGTGGATTGCGGGTGTGTGTGTGTGTGTGTGTGCGTGTGTGTGTGTGTGTGTGCGTGTGCGTGTCTGGCAGGTGTGTGTGGGCGCGCGTGTGTGTGTGTGTGTGGCTGTGTCTGCGTTTGTTTGTGTGTGTGTGTGTGAGCGTGTGTGTGTGCGTTTGTGTGCGTGTGTGCGCGCGCGGTGCTGGCGCCGCCCGCGCCCCCCCCCCCCCCCTCCCCCCCCTCCCCATCCTCCCTCCCCCCCGGCGCTCCGCGAGGGCGGAGTGGTTGGAGTGGAGGGAGGGCCGGCCCCGACATGGGGCGGTTCCTCCCCCCTCCGGAGCGCCGGCGGGAAGGGGGGGGGCGGGGTGCGCGGGGGCGCGAGGATTTCGCGGGGGATTGAGAGCGCTGAGCAGCGGGGGGATGGGTTTGTGAGTGCGAAGGCGTCGGTCCGTCTGTATCTGTAGATGTTTGCGTTTGTGTGTGCGTGTGTGTGTGTGTGTGTGTGTGTCTGGCAGGCATGTGTGTGTGTGTGTGTGTGTGCGTGTGTGTGTGTGTGTGGCCGCGTCTGTGTGTATGTGTGTGTGTGTGCGTGTGCGTGTGGGTGTGTCTGTGTCTGTGTCTGTGTTAGTGTCTGTATGCGCGCGCGCGCGCGCGTGTGTGTGTGTGCTTGTTTTTTTTTTTTGTGTGTGTGTGTGTGTTTGAGTGCGTGTGTGTGCGTGTGTGTGTGCGTGTGTGTGTGTGTGTGTGTGTGTGCGCGTGCGTGTGTGTGCATGTGTGTGAGTGAGGGGTGCCGGTGCGTGAGTGAGCGCGCGTGGTTGTGAGTGCGTGCGCGCGTGAGATTGTATTTATTCGCGTGCGCGCGTATGTGCGTGCGCGCGCTCGTGCCCGGTGCGTTGCCGCGCCGGCTGACGTCGATCCTAATTTCGCATGCTTGTCCATCTGTACATGTCTACATACAGGTGCGCTGCCACGGAAGCATCGCTCTCGCGCGCTGGAAGACGCCTTGAAACTCATACATGTATGTGTTCATTCTATTATTGGAAATAAATTCACCGTGCGCATTCCAGAGATATGCATGGACTTATGACACGTGGCTAGGAGCTCTACGAGGTCCCCGGCGGTAACCAGGTTGACGGTTTACCGCCGGCGCCCAGTTTGCGTGTGTGTTTGCGTGTGTGTCTGTGCGTGCGTGCGTGTATGCGTGGGCGTGTGTCAGTGGCCTTATGCTATTACACTGCCCCCGCTATCCGGGTTTTGGACGCAGCAAGTCCGACCAGAAAAGAAAATGTGATAACTATTGGTCGGTTTTACTAAGATTTGACAGATATTTGAAAATTCATTTTGAGAAAGCAGATTTTCACTCCGAGGATTGACATATGAACTTTTGTTCCCTCAGCAGCTCAGCCCTCTAGAGCCATTTTTAGTACGAGTTCACTTGGAGGAACCGACTTCATGTTGACTCCAAAAATATCAACTTGAAGTTTTTCTAGAAAAGCTCCAAGAAAAATCTCGACGGACCTTTCGCTGACTTTTGGTCGGTTGAAAATTTTGTTCTCGAAATTTGACCATTCGTTAGAACTCTAGTATTTTTTCCCGTCATATTCGATCTTATTCCCGCTCGCCATTTTGATCTCGGCTCGATCGGGTAGCTTTTACTGCCGAAATGCGTCCCGGCGGGAACGACCGTTTCCAGTCATCTTGATACGCGTAGTCGGTATTTTCTACTTAACTCGAGCTGTAGGGCTGGTAAGCACGCCCATTGCACTCAGAATCACCAGACGCGTTCGCTTGTTGAATCGAGAGGTCTGAACTCGGTCTGCTAGCCGAGCTAGGTCCGCAAACCTATTGCTATCATTCGAGCTAACTTGTACGCGTGGTGGGTATTTTGTACTCAATTCGAGCTGCAGGACAGCTACAGAGCTGGTAAGCACATCTATCGCATTCAGAATCATCAGGCGCGTTCGCCTCTTGACTCGAGAGGTCTGAACTCGGTCGAGCTAGGTCCGCAAAACTATTCGTATTATTCGAGTCATCTTAACAAACGCTCTCGGCTTCTGTATTTAACTCGAGCCGTATGGCAGCTACAGAGACTATAGTCACAGAAATCGATTGGGAATTATCGGGCGCGCTTCTCGCTTGTCGCGAGCTCTGAACTGCCTGCTGCTCGAGCTAGGTTCGCGAAACTATTCGTTTCGTCTGAATGATCGTGAAAATTGCTCTTAATTTTCTGCACTGAATTCGTGCTGGGGGACGGCTACATTGCTGCGGGTCATAGCAATCGATTTGTACACATCGGGCGCGTTTGTTGGTCGATTCGATAGCTCAGAACTTGGTCTGCTGCTCGAAACAGGTCCGCGAACCTATTGTATCATTCGAGGCATCCTGAGAGATGCTGTCGGTTTTCTGCACTTAACTCGGGCTGTAGGGGGGCTGCAGGGCTGGTAGTCACATGAGTCGATTCGCAGACATCAGACGCGTTCGCCTGTCGCATTGAGAGGTCTGAACTTTGTCTGATACTCGAACTCGGTTGCGAAACGTTTGTTTTTTTGTTAGAGTCATCTTGAGAGGTCTGAAATCGCTTGGGCTGAAACTAGTCGTTCTCTGGATTTTTTCCCACACTATATACTGTCAGGAAGCTCTACGAGTCCTTCGGCGGAAAGAAAGGTTGACGGTTTACCGCCGGCGCCCAGTCCTCAGCTCTCCAAGCGCTTCCTGTCCCAAATCACGGGAACTTTGTTTTTTTTTTTTTTTTTCTATTTTTTTTTTTTTTTTTGTGTTTTTTTTTTTGTATTTTTTTTTTTTTTTTTTGTTTTTTTGTTTTTGTTTGTTTTTTTTTTTTTTTTGTTTTTTGTTTTTGTTTTTTTTTTGTTTTTTTTTTGTTATTTGTCTTTTTTGTTTGTTTTTGGGGTGGAAGCGCGAAAACCCGGATAGCAAAGCCAAGCGCGGAACGCCGCACGGGGACCTCTGCCAGGCCGCCTGAAAGGATGCGCGGGACGCTGGAAACCTCGCAGGAGACGCTTGCAGGGGCGCCGTTTTCGATGCGTGGGGCCCTGCAAAGCGCGCAAGGAGGATCTGCCTAGGAGCCTGGAAGAACTGGAAGAACTGCCGAAGCTCTTCCGAAGCTCTGCCGAAGCGCTTCGCGCACCCTGGAGCCACGCGTATTGGGAAACGCTAGGAAGCCACGCCCGCGGACCCGCTGCCGGTTCCGGCGAGTTGCTCCGGCGATCGTGGACCGGCGGAGGTGGGCGTGTGCTCCTTACCACCCACCGCCGGCTTCTTACCTCGTAGAGCTCTTCGACGAGATGAGCTAAGAGGAATTCGGGCAGGGTGGAGCTAGTTGGACGAAAACCGACCAAAAGAGACAATGTGTTAACCTGGGGTCGGTTTTTGAAAATTTGTGCAAGATTTGACAATTCGTTTTTAGAAAACGGATTTTTCTCACATACAGTAAGCTATGGCGCACCTGCTGGTAAAATTTTCAGGGCTCTAGGGGCAATATTACTGTCAAAAGACTTGCAGGAACCGACTTTGCCTGCAGTGCAGTTTGGCAGGTGACGTTGGTTGGCTTTACTTAACTCGAGCTGTCAGCAAGCTACAGACCTCTCACGCACACCAGTCGATGCAGAATGATTTGGCGCGTCACACTGGAAGCTCGAGAGTTCCTAGAAATGGCTGAGTCAGGAGTTATGCTCGAAATACTGTCTCTATGTATGCGTGTTGCGAACGGTGTTTCGATGATAACTCGAGCTGAGTGCATGCTATGCATGCCAGGTACATTCCAATCGGAGTAGCGACATGCGAGACATCGAATGGGAGCCTCGAGAGTGCCCAAATTGATTAGAATTTTCAAAATCAATGAAAAATATCGATTTGTACAATTTTGTATTTTTTGTGTCGGATGTTTTTTTCTAATTTATATCGATCTATGGGTGACCTAGAGAGTTCTGGTGCATTTTTTGTCGACGCAGAATGGTCTCGCGCTCTCACTGAGAGCGCGAGACTTCATATGAAGAGCTTCGCTGGGAGTGAGAACTTTGGTCCAGCCGGCCGAGGCGGACAATGTGACAACTTTTGGGTGGTTTTGCAATTTTTTGAAAGATATTTGACAATTCATTTTGAAAAAGCAGATTTTTACTCCGAGCATTGAGATATAAACTTCGTTCCCTGATCAGCTCGGCCATCTAGAGTCATTTTCAGTACCAGTTCACTTGAAGGACCCGACTTCATGTTGACTCCGAAAAAATCTCAACTTGAAGTTTTTGTAGAAAAGCTCCCAGAAGAGCTCCGCTTTGATGCGAGCTTTATCTCACGGATTCAAGGAGCTCTACGAGGTTCCGGCGGTGACCAGGTTGACGGTTCACCGCCGGCGCCCAGTAACTCGTAGAGCTTCCCTTAGCTAGTTCTAGCTGGAAGCTAAGAGTAATTCTGGCGCGCCCCAGAGCTAGTAACTCGTAGAGCTTCCCTTAGCTAGTTATAGCTGGAAGCTAAGAGTAATTCCGGCGTGCTGGAGAGCTAGTTGGCAAGAAAAATCTCGACGGAACTTTTGCTGACTTTTGCTCGGTTGAAAATTTGGTTCTCGAAATTTGACCAGTCGTTAGAGCTCTAGTATTTTTTCCCGTGATATTCGATCTTATTCCCGCTCGCCATCTTGATCTCAGCTCGATTGGGTAACTTTGAAGGCCAAAAAGCACTGTGGCGGGAACGCCCGTTTCGAGTCATCTTGATACGCGCTGTCGGTTTTCTGAACATAACTCGAGCTCTAGGGCAGCTACAGAGCTGGTAAGCACAGCTAATGCATGCAGAATGATCAGGCGCGTTCGCCTGTTGAATCCAGAGGTCTGAACTCGGTCTGTGAGCCGAGCTAGGTCCGCAAACCTGTTTGTATTATTCGAGTCATCTTGATAGACACTCGGTTTTCTGTACTTGACTCGAGCTTTAGGGTCGCTACAGTGCTGGTAAGCACACCTATCGCACTCAGAATCATCACGCGCGTTCGCCTGTTGAATCCGGAGGTCTGAACTCGGTCTGCTAGCCGAGCTAGGTCCGCAAACCTGTTGGTATTATTCGAGTTATCTTGATAGACGTTCTCGGTTTTCTGTACTTAACTCGAGCTGTAGGGCAGCTACAGGACTCATTGTCACAGACATCGATGGGAAATCACCAATGGCACGCGTCTGTTGAACCGAGAGGTCTGAATTCGGCCTGCTGCCCGAGCTAGGTTCGCGAAACTGTTCGTATTGTCCGAATGATTTTGAGACGTGCTCTCAATTTTCTGCACTGAACTCGTGCTGGGGGAGGGCTACAGTGCTGCAGGCCACATATATTGATTTTCACACATCAGGCGCGTCTTTCGGTCGATTCCAGAGCTCGGAACTCGGTCTGCTGCTCGAACTAGGTTCGCAACACTATTATATTATTAGAGTCGATACTGTCGGTTTTCTGCATTAACTCCGGCTGTAGGTGGGCTTTAGGGCTGGAATCGCATGAGTGGAATCGCATGATGTCGCATACAGAGGTCTGAACTCGGTTTGATACTCGAACTGGGTTGCGAAACTGTTTGTTTTTTGTTAGCGGTATCTTGAGAGGTCTGAAATCGCTTGGGCTTAAAACAAAGTCGTTCTTTGGAGTTTTTTCCCACAGTATATATTGTCAGGAAGCTCTACGAGTCCCCCGGCGGTAAGAAAGGTTGACGGTTTACCGCCGGCGCCCAGTAACTCGTAGAGCTTCCCTTAGCTAGTTCTAGCTGGAAGCTAAGAGTAATTCCGGCGCGCCCCAGAGCTAGTAACTCGTAGAGCTTCCCTTAGCTAGTTATAGCTTCTTCTTATTATTTGTGGTTCATCTTATTTTTGGAAGCTAAGAGTATTCCGGCTGTGCTGGAGAGCTTTTTTTTAGTTGGCAAGAAATCTCGACGGACCTTTTGGTGACTTTTGGTCGGTTGAAAATTTTGTTCTCGAAATTTGACCATTCGTTCGAGCTCTAGTATTTTTTCCCGTGATATTCGATCTTATTCCCGCTCGCCATCTTGATCTCAGCTCGATCGGGTGAATATTACTATCGAAAAGCACTGTGACCGGATTGGCCGTTTTGAGTCATCTTGATGTGCGCTGACGGTTTTCTGAAAATAACTCGAGCTTCAGGACAGCTACAGAGCTGTAAGCACAGCAAATCGATGCAGAATGATGATGCGCGTTCGCCTGTGAACAGAGGTCTCTCGAACTCGGTCTGTGAGCCGTCTAGAATCGTGGAACTGTTTGTATTAGTCGAGTCATTGAGAAGTTCACTCTCGGTGTTCCTGTTACTTGACTCGCGCTTTAGGGTGCGCTTTATCAGTGCTGGTAAGCACACCTATCGCACTCAGAATCATCACGCGCGTTCGCCTGTTGAATCAGGAGGTCTGAACTCGGTCTGCTAGCCGAGCTAGGTCCGCAAACCTGTTGGTATTATTCGAGTTATCTTGATAGACGTTCTCGGTTTTCTGTACTTAACTCGAGCTGTAGGGCAGCTACAGGGCTCATTGTCACAGACATCGATGGGAAATCACCAATGGCACGCGTCTGTTGAACCGAGAGGTCTGAATTCGGCCTGTTGCCCGAGCTAGGTTCGCGAAACTGTTCGTATTGTCCGAATGATTTTGAGACGTGCTCTCAATTTTCTGCACTGAACTCGTGCTGGGGGGAGGGCTACAGTGCTGCAGGCCACATATATCGATTTTCACACATCAGGCGCGTCTTTCGGTCGATTCCAGAGCTCGGAACTCGGTCTGCTGCTCGAACTAGGTTCGCAACACTATTATATTATTCGAGTCGATACTGTCGGTTTTCTGCATTAACTCCGGCTGTAGGTGGGCTTTATGGCTGGAATCGCATGAGTGGAATCGCATGATGTCGCATACAGAGGTCTGAACTCGGTTTGATACTCGAACTGGGTTGCGAAACTGTTTGTTTTTTGTTAGCGTTATCTTGAGAGGTCTGAAATCGCTTGGGCTTAAAACAAAGTCGTTCTTTGGAGTTTTTTCCCACAGTATATATTGTCAGGAAGCTCTACGAGTCCCCCGGCGGTAAGAACACGAAAATCTCGACGGTCAAACGTGCGTTCGACGTCCTCTCTATCCCTCCCTGGCTCCAGTACGGTGTGCTCGTGCCTATGCCGTGCGAGGTCACTTCGCTTCTCTTCCAGGGCTTGCAGCTGCCAGATGTGGGAATTGATACCCACATCAGGACAGGTGGGAACGACAGCCCCTCCTTGTGGAACCTGATAGTCGTTGCGATGTGGGCTCCTTTATTAAAGCTTTGGGATGAGCAGGGGATTGGGTTTCATTGTCTGGATCCAAACTCGGTGGGAGAAGTTTCGGCCTCGGTTCCTGTACACCACTTGCTATATGCCGACAACATCTTTATCTTGGGATCTTCGGAGGATGAGTTTAGGCGACAGGTAGGAGACATGACAGAGACTCTGCGGGGATGGGGATTCGAATGGAAGATCGAGTCGCTCGAGGTCGCGTTTATCGGTTTCTCGGAGAAGCCAAAACATCCTATCCTGGTTCGGGGTCAGGATCAGATGGTGCCGTTCAAAGTAGTTGACGAGATGAATGTCTTGGGGAACAGCATATACTGTAGCTATAGGGAGGCACACCAGGACCTTCGGCGGCGGATCGGGGCCGCGCGACGAGCCTTCCATGCGCATGCAGCTTATTTTAGATCAAAGGCAGTCCCGTTTTCGGCCAAGTGTAGGAGTTATATCACTCGGGTTCAGAGCATTCTCATATATGGAAGTCAAGGTATTAGTTGGGACAGGGACTCCTTGCAGAGCCTGAATGTCTTTGAGGGAAATTGTCTTTACCAGATGACGTCACCCCAAAAGCCAGACTCCGAAAGTTGGGTTGTTTGGAAGCCAGCTCGACTCAGAATTGCTAGACGGATGTTCTTTGAAGCAAAGTGCCAGAGTGCAGTGCAGAGAGTTCTTTATTCATTGTGGCAGCTTGGAGCTGACATAGCATCATATTTTGGAGCTAATGTCGACAGCGGATATCAGATTCCTGAGTCGGAGCTGAGCCCAGGAATGGTCGAGGGCTCTCTAGTTACCAATGGGATGGGGGAGGTCTCTTCAGTTACCAATGGGATGGGGGCTGTCTCTTCAGTTACTAGTGGGATGGGTGCAGTCTCTTCAGATATGAATGGGATGGGTGTGGTCTCTTCTGATATGCATGGGATGGTCTCTCCAGTTACCAGGGGGATGGATGTGGTCTCTTCAGTTACTGGTGGGATGGTGGGAGTCTCTTCAGTTACCAGTGGGATGGGTGCTGTCTCTGATATGCATGGGATGGTCTCTCCAGTTACCAGTGGGATGGGTGTGGTCTCGTCAGTTACTAATGGGATGGTGGGAGTCTCTTCAGTTACCAGTGGGATGGGTGCTGTCTCTGCAGTTACTAATGGGATGGGCGCAGTCTCCTCAGATACGAATGGGAGGGGCGCTGTCTCTTCAGATATGCATGGGATGGTCTCTTCTGCTATGCCCTCTGATAGGGCCTCTTCTTCTCGAGATGTTGAAGTTCCCTGTGAGCGGGGGGGGCCTAGGGATTCCCCCAGGCCCCCCCCGAAACGTCGGAGGGTGGCTGTTCCTGGACATGGACAACAGACGGTGTATCCTCGTGCGCATCGTGACGCACGCCGGCTTCTGATGTGCTGTACCCCGAGGTGGGAGGAGAAAAGGACACTGGAGTCAAAATATTGGCGTTCACAGTGGAAGTGGAAGGAGGCCTCGAAACTGACACGATTAGGCAGTACTAAGGGGCAGGCGACGGGTGAACATCCGTGGTGTTTCATGTTCCAGACGATATTTCCCTCGTTTGTGAATCTGGAGGATCGGTGGTGGAGGGCGTGCTCTTTCTCTTACTCTGACTTCGTTCAGTATTGCAGGCAGTTCCTGGAAGCGTGTACTTTGGGGTCTCTGTTTGACTTGTTTGTTGTCCGTGGAGGAACTGGAGGGAGAGGAGACTACATAAAGGAGAGGGGGGAGGAGATGTTGGCTCGTCCGTTGTCGGCGAAGGAGTCCGAGAAGCTGGCCCAGAGATTGGCCTCGAACAATGAACAGGAGCCGACTTGGGATCTGAGTGATGATGGGATCGGTCTCGAGCTGACGGGCGATTCGATTCTTATCTGTAACTGGATCAATGGTCTCTGGAAGGTTGAGGGAGGAGAAGGAGGAGATGGGGCTTCTTATCGTAGGCGGGTGGCAAATATTATTTCTCTTTTGGAAGAGTTGGAGGAGGAAGGAATACGACCCCCCTAATGGGGCAACGACTTCATTCGACACATATATCGAGAGAGTAACACAGTAGCTGATGAACTTACCCACTTAGCACGGGAAGGCCAGATATTCAGAGAGCTGTTCCACCACCATATCTTTCGTTCTGATGTCCGAGACAACTTTCGAGTTATTGGCCTCCGCGGATCCTTCGACGGAGGAGTGTGTGCCCAAGGTGTGGGCGTTGGCTGGTTTCTGCAGATTGGATATATTCCTCGATTCCATGACCCTTACCCTGACCCTGAGCATAGAGATAAGAGAGCTCGTGTAGTCTCCCTCTTCCCCCAAGCCTCCTCTCCTTGTCCAATCATATGGGAAGTAGTAGGGCGTTGTGCACAGGCACTCCCCTCCCATAGCAGTATCACTGACGCTGAGCTTTCGGGTCTCGAGGACCTCTAGCGGGCCGCAGCCCAGGTGGCCCAAGACCTCCAGCTGCAGAGAGACTAGGTAGGCACTTAACGGGCGCTGGGGCGCTCGGTGCCTGGTCAGCCTCCCCCCCCCAAAAAAAAAACACGGTTGACGGTTTACCGCCGGCGTCCAGTTTGGTGACTTTGGGTCGGTTGAAAAATTTGTTCTCGAAATTTGACCATTCGTTAGAGCTCTAGTATTTTTTCCCGTGATATTCGATCTTATTCCCGCTCGCCATCTTGATCTCAGCTCGATCGGGTAACTTTGAAGGCCCAAAAGCACTGTGGCGGGAACGGCCGTTTCGAGTCATCTTGATACGCGCTGTCGGTTTTCTGAACATAACTCGAGCTATAGGGCAGCTACAGAGCTGGTAAGCACAGCGAATGCATGCAGAATGATCAGGCGCGTTCGCCTGTTGAACCCAGAGGTCTGAACTCGGTCTGTGAGCCGAGGTAGGTCCGGAAACCTGTTCGTATTATTCGAGTCATCTTGATAGAAACTCTCAGTTTTCTGGTCTTAACTCGAGCTGTAAGACAGCTACAGAGCTGGCAAGCACATCTACCGCAGTCAGAATCATTAGGCGCGTCCGTCTGTTAAATCTAGAGATCTGAACTCGATCTGCTAGCCGAGCTAGGTACACATATTCGTATTATTTGGATCATCTTGATAGGCGCCCTCGGTTTTCTGTCCTTAACTCGAGCCGTAGGGCAGCTACAGAGCTCGTAGTCACAGAAATCTATTGCAAATCACCAGGCGCCTTTGTTCGTTGACTCGAGAGCACTGAACTCGGCCTGCTGCCCGAGCTAGGTTCGCCAAACCATTCGTATTGTTCGAGTCATCCTGAGAAGTGCTGTCGGTATTTCGTGCTGGGGGGAGGCTACAGTGCTGCTGGGGACAGCAATCGATTTAGAGACCTAGGCGCATCCGCCTGCGGAGACCAGAGCTCGGAACTCGTCTGCTGCCTGAATTAGGTCTGTGAAACTACTGTTGTTGGAGTCATCCGAGGTGCTGTCAGTTTTCTGCACTCAACTCGGGCTGTAGGGGGGCTGCAGGGCTGGTAATGATAGAAGTCGACTCGCAGACATCAGACACGTCTGCCTGTCGCATTGAGAGGACACAAAATATTTACTATGAGTCGGAATGTTGGTAGGTCCTCGGTGTTCTCAACTTCGTCGAGCTGGAAGATCTACGAGTCTCCCGGCGGTAACCAAGGTTGACGGTTTACCGCCGGCGTGCAGTAATTCCGGGGAGCTGGAGAGCTAGTTGGCAAGAAAAATCTCGACGGACCTTTTGGTGACTTTTGGTCGGTTGAAAATTTTGTTCTCGAAATTTGACAATTCGTTAGAGCTCTAGTATTTTTTCCCGTGATATTCGATCTTATTCCCGCTCGCCATCTTGATCTCAGCTCGATCGGGTAACTTTGAAGGCCAAAAAGCACACGGGCGGGAACGGCCGTTTCGAGTCATCTTGATACGCGCTGTTGGGTTTCTCAAGATAACTCGAGCTTCAGGACCACTACAGAGCTGGTTAGCACAGCTAATGCATGCAGAATGATCAGGCGCGTTCGCCTGTTGAATCCAGAGGTCTGAACTCGGTCTGCTAGCCGAGCTAGGGTCGCAAAGCTGTTCGTATTATTTGAGTCATTGTAGCAGACGCTCTCGGTTTTTCGTACTTAACTCGATCTGTAGGGCAGCCACAGAGCTGATACTCACAGAAATCGATTGAGAATTATCAGGCGCGTCCGTCTCTAGAATCAAGAGCACTGAACTCGGCCTGCTCCCCGAGCTAGGTTCGCGAACCTATTGGTATTGTTCGAGTCCTCTTGAGAAGTGCTCTCGGTTTTCTCTACTTAAATCGTGCTAGGGGAGGGCTACAGTGCTGCTGGTCACAGGGATCGATTTCGAGACATCAGGCGCGTCCGTTCGTCGAACCGAGAGCTCGGAACTCGGTCTGCTGCTCGAACGAGATTCGCGCAACTGTTGTATTATTCGAGTCACCCTGAGAGGTACTCTCGGTTTTCTGCACTCAACTCAGGCTGTATGAGGGGGCTGCAGAGCTGGTAATCACAGGAATCGATCCGCAGACATCAGACGCGTCCGCCTGCCGCATTCAGAGGTCTGAACTCGGTTTGATACTCGAGCTCGATTGGAAAACTGTTTGTTTGTTTTGTTAGAGTCATCTTGAGAGGTCTATAGTGGCTTGGGCTGAAAAACTAGTCGTTCTCTGAAACTCTTTTCCACATTATATATTGTCAGGAAGCTCTACGAGTCCTCCGGCGGTAAGAAAGGTTGACGGTTTACCGCCGGCGCCCAGTTGGTCGACCCGACCAGAACGGACAATCTGACAACTTTTCGGTGGTTTTGCGATTTTTTGAAAGATATTTGACCATTTATTTTAAGAAAGCAGATTTTTCGTACCTGTAGACACGAGGGCCTCAGCATCTTAATATGAGCTCTGTACATGGACTTTTACTATCGAAACACTTGGCGAAACCAACTCTATCTCGACATGAAAAAAATCATGTGTTTTGATTTCCGAGAAATTCTTCCAGAACCCTCTCTTCTGGTAGTGAACACTCTTACGCGTGTTAGGAGCTCTACGAGGTTCCCGGCGGTGACCAGATTGACGGTTCACCGCCGGCGCCAGTTATTGCTGGAAGCTTAAGAGTAATGACTCGTAGAGCTTCCCTAAGCTAGTTGCTGGAAGCTTAAGAGTAATTCGAACGCGGTGGAGAGCTAGTTGGCAAGAAAAATCTCGACGGAACTTTTGGTGACTTTTGGTCGGTTGAAAATTTTGTTCTCGAAATTTGAACATTCGTTAGAGCTCTAGTATTTTTTCCCGTGATATTCGATCTTACTACCGCTCGCCATCTTGATCTCAGCTCGATCGGGTAACTTTGAAGGCCAAAAAGCACTCTGGCGGGATCGGCCGTTTCGAGTCATATTGATGCGCTGACGGTTTTATGAACATAACTCGAGCTCTAGGGCAGCTACAGAGCTGGTAAGCACAGCTAATGCATGCAGAATGATCAGGCGCGTTCGCCTGTTAAACCCAGAGGTCTGAACTCGGTCTGTGAGCCGAGCTAGGTCCGCAAACCGGTTCGTATTATTCGAGTCATCTTGACAGAAGCTCTCGGTTTTCTGTACTTAACTCGAGCTGTAAGACAGCTACAGAGCTGATATTTACATAAACTGATTCATAATCGTCAGGTGCGTTTGTCTGTCGAACCCAGAGCTCTGAACTCGGTCTTCTGTTCGATCTAGAATCGCGAAATTATTCGTATTGGTCGAATCATCTTGAGAAGTGCTCTCGGTTTTCTTCACTCAACTGAGAGGGGGCTACAGTGCTGGTTGTCATATGAATCGATTTAAAGAGATCATGCGCGTCCGCCCGTCGAATCCAGAGCTCGGAACTCGGTCTGCTGCCCGAACTAGGTTTGCGAAACTATTGTATTGTTCGAGTCATCCTGAGAGATGCTGTCGGTTTTCTGCACTGACCTTGGGCTGTAGGGGGACTGCGGGGCTGGTAATGACAGGAGCCGATTCGAAGACATCAGACGCGTCTGCTTCTCGCATTCAGAGGTCAAAACATATTTACTATGAGTCAGAATGTTGGTAGGTGCTGTCGGTTTTCTCAACTTAAGTCGAGCTTGGAAGCTCTACGAGTTCCCCGGCGGTAACCAAGGTTGACGGTTTACCGCCGGCGCCCAGTTCCGGGGAGCTGGAGAGCTAGTTGGCAAGAAAAATCTCGACGGACCTTTTGGTGACTTTTGGTCGGTTGAAAATTTTGTTCTCAAAATTTGAACATTCGTTAGAGCTCTAGTATGTTTTCCCATGATATTCGATCTTATTCCCGATCGCCATCTTGATCTCAGCTCGATCGGGTAACTTTGAAAGCCAAAAAGCAGGCAGGCGGGAACGGCCGTTTCGAGTCATCTCAATACGCGCTGTCGGTTTTCTCAAGATAACTCGAGCTTCAGGACACTTACAGAGCTGGTCAGCACAGCTAATGCATTCAGAATGTTCAGGCGCGTTCGCCTGTTCAATCCAGAGGTCTGAACTCGGTCTGCTAGCCGAGCTAGGGTCGCAAACCTATTCGTATGATTCGCGTCATTGTAGCAGACGCTCTCGGTTTTTGTACTTAACTCGATCCGTAGGGCAGCCACAGAGCTGATAATGACAAATTGATTGAGAATTATCAGGCGCGTTTGTCTGTTGAATGAGGAGCTCTGAACTCGGCCTGCTCTCCGAGCTAGGTTCGCGAACCTATTGGTATTGTTCGAGTCATCTTGAGAAGTGCTCTCGGTTTTCTGTACTTCAATCGTGCTGGGGGAGGGCTACCGTGCTGCTGGTCACAGGAATCGATTTCGAGACATCAGGCGCGTCCGTTCGTCGAACCGAGAGCTCCGAACTCGGTCTGCTGCTCGAACGAGATCCGCGAAACTGTTGTATTATTCGAGTCATCCTGAGAGATACTCCCGGTTTTCTGCACTTAACTCAGGCCGTATGGGGGGCTGCAGAGCTGGTAATCACAGGAATCGATCCGCAGACATCAGACGCGTCCGCGTGTCGCATTCAGAGGTCTGAACTCAGTTCCATACTCGAGCTCGATTAGAAAACTGTTTTTTGTTTTGTTAGAGTCATCTTGAGAGGTCTATAATCGCTGGGGCTGAAAAACTAGTCGTTCTCTCAAATTCTTTTTCACATTATATATTGTCAGGAAGCTCTACGAGTCCCCCGGCGGTTTGAAAGGTTGACGGTTTACCGCCGGCGCCCAGTTGGCCCAGCCGGCCGAGGCGGACAATGTGATAACTTTTGGGTGGTTTTGCGAAAATTTGAAAGAAATTTGACCATTTATTTTGAGAGAGCAGATTTTTACGCCGAGCATTGGCATATAAACTTCTCTCTAACAGCAGCTCAGCTCTCTGGATGCATTTTTGCATAAGTTGACTTCCAGGAACTGAGCGAATATGAACATCGAAAAAGTCGAATTTGAAGATTTTCGAAAAATCTCAATTTTTTGATTCTGTGTCGATTCTCTGCGCTCCTAACCAGTGAGAGAAGCTCTACGAGGTTCCCGGCGGTGACCAGGTTGACGGTTCACCGCCGGCGCCAGTAATTCCGGCGCGCTGGAGAGCTAGTTGGCAAGAAAAATCTCGACGGAACTTTTGGTGATTTTTGGTCGGTTGAAAATTTGGTTCTCGAAATTTGACCATTCGTTAGAGCTCTAGTATTTTTTCCCGTGATATTCGATCTTATTCGCGCTCGCCATCTTGATCTCAGCTCGATCGGGTAACTTTGAAGGCCAAAAAGCACTCTGGCGGGATCGGCCGTTTCGAGTCATCTTGATACGCGCTGACGGTTTTCTCAACATAACTCGAGCTTCAGGTCATCCACAGAGCTGGTAAGCACAGCTCATCGATGCAGAATGATTAGGCGCGTTCGCCTGTTGAATCCAGAGGTCTGAACTCGGTCTGTGAGCCGAGCTAGGCCCGCGAACCTATTCGTATGATTCGAGTCATCTTGACAGACACTCTCGGTTTTCTGTACTTAACTCGAGCTATAAGAGAGCTACACAGCTGATATTTACAGAAACTGATTCAGAATCGTCAGTTGCCTTTGTCTGTCGAATCCAGAGCTCTGCACTCGGTTTTCTGTACGATCTAGAATCGCGAAATGATAGTCATCTTCAGAAGTGCTCTCGGTTTTCTTCACTCAGCTTGCGCTCTGATGAGGCTACAGTACTGGTTGTCATATGAATCGATTTAAAGAGATCATGCGCGTCTGCCTGTCGAATCCAGAGCTCAGAACTCGGTCTGCTGCCCGAACTAGGTCCGCGAAACTGTTCGTATTGTTCGAGTCATACTGAAAGATGTTGTCGGCTTTCTGCACTTAACTCGGACTGTAGGGGGACTGCGGGGCTGGTAATGACAGGAGTCGATTCGCAGACATCAGACGCGTCCGCTTGTCGCATTCAGAGGTGAAAAACTATTCACTATAAGTCAGAATGTTGGTAGGTGCTGTCTGTTTTCTCAACTTAAGTCGAGCTTGGAAGCTCTACGAGTTCCCCGGCGGTAACCAAGGTTGACGGTTTACCGCCGGCGCCCAGTTCTGGCGCGGGGTGGAGCTAGTTGGCCGACCCGGCCAGAACGGACAAAGTGACTCGCAGAGCTTCCCTAAGCTAGTTGCTGGAAGCTTAAGAGTAATTCCGGCGCGCTGGAGAGCTAGTTGGCAAGAAAAATCTCGACACAACTTAACTCGTAGAGCTCTCCTTAGCAAGTTATTGCTGGAAGCTTAAGAGTAATTCCGGAGCGCTGGAGAGCTAGTTGGCAAGGAAAATCTCGACGGACCTTTTGCTGACTTTTGGTCGGTTGAAAATTTTGTTCTCGAAATTTGACCATTCGTTAGAGCTCTAGTATTTTTTCCCGTCATATTCGATCTTATTCCCGCTCGCCATCTTGATCTCAGCTCGATCGGGTACCTTTCACTGCCAAAAAGCGTCCCGGCGGGAACGGCCGTTTCGAGTTATCTTGTCACGCGTTGTCGGTATTTTGTACTTAACTCGAGCTGTAGGGCAGCTACAGAGCTGGTAAGCACACCTATCGCATTCAGAATTATCAGGCGCGTTCGCCTGTGAAATCCAGAGGTCTGAACTCGGTCTGCTAGCCGAGCTAGGTCCGCAAACCTATTCGTATTAATCGAGTCATCTTGACAGACGCTCTCGGTTTTCTGTACTTAACTCGAGCCGTAGGGCAGCCAGAGGGCTGGTAAGCACGCCTATCGCATTCAGAATCATCAGGCGCGTTCGCCTGTCAAATCCAGAGGTCTGAACTCGGTCTGCTAGCCGAGCTAGGTCTGCAAACCTATATTCGAATTATTCGAGTCATCTTGACAGACGCTCTCGGTTTTCTGTACTTAAATCGAGCTGTAGGCAGCTACAGGGCTCATTGTCACAGACATCGATGGGGAACCATCAGTTGCGTTCGTCTATTGAAGCGCGAGCTCTGAACTCGGCCTGCTGTCCGAGCTAGGTTCGCGAAACTATTCGTATTGTGCGTATTATCGAGAAATACTTTCAATTTTCTGCACTCAACTCGTGCTGGAGGAGGGCTACAGTGCTGCGGTTCACAGATATCGATTCCCACACCTCAGGCGCGTCTGTCGGTCGATTCCAGAGCTCCGAACTCGGTCTGCTGCTCGAACTAGATTCGCGCAACTATTCTAGTATTCGAGTCGATACTGTCGGTTTTCTGCACAGAAACTCGGGCTGTAGGGGGGCTGTAGGGCTGGGAATCAGATGAGTGTTTGCAGACATCGGACGCGCCCGCCTGTCGCATTGCGAGGTCTGAACTCGGTTTGATACTCGAAATGGGTTGCGAAACTGTTTGTTTTTTGTTAGAGTCATCTTGAGAGGTCTGAAATCGCTTCGGCTGAAAAACTAGTCGTTCTTCAAGTTTTTTCCACATTATATACTGTCAGGAAGCTCTACGAGTCCCCCGGCGGTAAGAAAGGTTGACGGTTTACCGCCGGCGCCCAGTTTGGTGACTTTTGGTCGTTTGAAAATTTTGTTCTCGAAATTTGACCATTCGTTAGAGCTCTAGTATTTTTTCCCGTGATATTCGATCTCATTCCCGCTCGCCATCTTGATCTCAGCTCGATCGGGTAACTTTGAATGCCAAAAAGCACTCTGGCGGGATCGGCCGTTTCGAGTCATCTTGATATGCGCTGACGGTTTATCAACATAACTCGAGCTTAAGAACATCTACAGAGCTGGTAAGCACAGCTAATCGATGCAGAATGATCAGGCGCGTTCGTCTGTTGAATCCAGAGGTCTGAACTCGATATGTGAGCCGAGCTAGGTCTGCAAACCTATTCGTATTATTCGAGTTATCTTGACAGAAACTCTCGGTTTTCTGCACTTAACTCGAGCTGTAAGACAGCTAAAGAGCTGATGTTTAGAGGAACTGATTCGGAATTGTCAGCTGCGTTTGTCTGTCGAATCCCGAGCTCTGAAATCGGTCTTCTGCCCGATCTAGAATCGCGAAATTATTCGTATTGGTCGAGTCATCTTGAGAGATGCTCTCGGTTTTCTTCACTCAACTTGCGCTGAGAGCAGGCTACAGTGCTGGTTCTCACATTAATCGATTCGAAGAGATCATGCGCTCCGTCTGTCAAAGCCAGCGCTCGGAACTCGGTCTGTTGCCCGAATTAGGCCTGCAAAACTATTCTATTGTTCGAGTCCTCCTGAGAGATGTTGTCGGTTTTCTGCACTGATCTCGGGCTGTAGGGGGGCTGCGGGGCTGGTAATGACAGGAGTCGATTCGCAGACATCAGACGCGTCCGCTTGTCGCATTCAGAGGTCAAAACATATTCACTATGAGTCAGAATTTTGGTAGGTGCTGTCAATTTTCTCAACTTAAGTCGAGCTTGGAAGCTCTACGAGTTCCCCGGCGGTAACCAAATATGAATGGTGCTGCGGACCCAAATAAAGAGAACAAGCGACCGAGGAATGGAGGTGATATTCAAAAACAACGTGAGGAGTTGATGAAAACTGCCACCACTGGGTTTGAGCGGTTCGTGATGGATCATTTCTTCAAAGCAGAGGATAGTAAGGAGGAGATTTTACAGACCATTCAGAACACAAATAATCATATCAAATCCGTGGAGAATACACTGCAGAAGCACGATGACAGAGCTAATAAGATGGAGGAAAGGATGAATAAGTTTGAAGAGGCCCTTCGTCAAGCGCGTAATGGAAGTGGTGCTGGATCAGACGTTTCTCGTTCTACGGCAGGTGGAGGTAGTGGAGGCGGTGGACCGCCTGGCTTATCTTTCAGTTCGCGTTTTCAGGATTTCACACCGACATACATTGAGTTGAAGGGATGGGTCACGAATTGGTCTGATCATGGCGCGCGGGCTGAGCAACTTTTAACGTGGAGTGATTGCCAAAAACTTATCGACAATTGCTTGGAGCGATGCAACCAATTCGAGAAAGATGCAGTCGATCGTGAAGCAACGGAGCGTATCAATTCGGGCAGGTATATGGTATGCAGTGTCAAGATCAAATTCAAACCAGATACTAATAGGGACTTGCTTTGGACGATTAAAAAGAAGTGGGATGCAATCATTAAGAATACGGTGGATGGGCACAATGGTTTGCCTTTACGCGCAGTCTTGGTAGTGGGCCTTGCGATTCAGTTTCCAGGAGCAAACCTTCGTGTTCAAATCGAGTGCGCACCTTGGAAAAGGGATCACGTAAAAGCAGTTGCGAGGTTTTGCGGAGCTTTCTGAGCGATGACACAACAGCACGCTCATATCGAAGTGAGAGGAGAAATTGGACCACCGCGATCGTTGATATGGACCGTCGCCAGTGGTGCTGTGCGTCCCATCAATATTGCAACATTCACTTCAGCTCGTTATACTTGGGAGGTGCATGAGCCGCAGTGGCAGCAGGTTGTCAGCGCATTTCCTACGGTGGCGGCGGTCACTAAGCAGTCTGCTTGCTTGTTATTTTTGTTTTTTGCTGCCTTTGTTGTGCATGTAGTGTTTTTTTGTGTTTTTCTGTTTCTGGCCTTGAATTGCACACTTGCTCGCTAGTGCTTGTTTTTGTTTTGTGTTTGATATGCTTTGCTCTCTGTGGACTAGAGAGTGAGGTCAACAGACGCCAATGACAAAAACGATATTGGAGTAAGGGACTTCGTATCGGAACATGGAATGTGGGTAATTCGGGTGTTTCCACTTCACGTGGGACCGAGGTTCTAACATCTCTGAGGAAGATAGGAGCCTCTTCAATTTTCGGTTTGCAAGAGTGTGTTGAGTTCTTGCTCAGGCTGAATTAGATAGGACCTCGGTTTGGCATCTTAACAAACCTTCAGGGATAGACGTGCAGGTTTGTTGTATGCCAATGGGTGGGCCTCACTTCCTGCGCGAAAGCGTACAGCCGCGATAGATTTGTCTTGGTGTGTTTGGACCGGAGGCGTCTCAGGTGATGATCATTATGGTCAGCTTATTTTTTCCACATCCATGCTCGCGACAGTGTGATCTTGAATCGCAGAAATGCTGGGGAGTTGGAGGTTCAGATCCGTCTCTTGAAGCAGAAATTTCGTCAGGCCAGCTTTTGTCGTCAGGCCAGCTTTTGTTTGCTTGCGGATGCCATTGTTGAGTTGCCACCACTTGTTCAGCTTGAGGTTGCAGGTCAGGGTTATGCTTCCACTGGGACGGGGACGAAATCATGGAGGAGGACGGGATCTGAGGGGAAGGCGGAGAGGGAGAGAAAGGATAGGAGGCAGATGTTGACGGATAACTTGCTGACCTTATGAAGACCTGGGGATTGTTGGCTGCCAAACTCGTTCCGACCGTTCGGTTCGCCCGACCTGGGAGACTGGGGAACAAGAGCGAAATCGTTTCTCGGGACTCTTGATCGATGAGGAGAGTCTGAGACTATGTGATGGTTCCGATGGGGTGGGAGGTGCAGGAGTGTAAGATTGATTTCAAGTATCGCAGCGGTGGAACTCCATAATCGTAGTAGAATTGCCGATCATGCTTCTAGTTAATGCACAGTACGACAGCCCAGTCTGGCAGGGACTGATTGGAAAAGTGAGGTGTGCATAGGGGAACATTCTTTGGTTGGGATGGCGGCCTCAGAAGTATGCGGACGAGATGATAGGGAGGGACAGGGTTGACCTCGAGTTTTGTGGTGGCGTGTTTTGATGGATGTGGTTTCCCTCGGTGCGTCGACGCGACCAAAGGGAGGACCGAGACCGTCCTGTTATTTTGAAAGCATTTACGACAGGAGGATGGGATTTCTTCACGGCGTCAGCGCCCGGCCTCGGGGCGCTACTCGCCCGCCTGAGCTCACGCGTCTCGAAGAGCGGATTCGGTCCCTTCAGAACGGTCCAGAGAAAAAGGAACTCAGAGCAGCTGCCAATGTTTGGAGGAGACAGTATCGGCGTGATCTTCTTGAATGGGCTGTACCCCCGACTCGTCGTAAGATTCGACATCGTATCAAACATGTGGTGGTTGATGGATGGGAGACGGAGGATAGATATATCTTGAAGGAGAAGTTGGAGGAGCATGTTAAGGGGAAGGTCACATCACAGCGTAGGAGGGAGGAGAACAGCAACTTGATGGAGGAGATCAGGAGGAAGGCAGAGGAGGAGATCAAGGGTGGATTTTTTTCTTTCCATAGTTTTTTTGTTGTGTAGTCCTCGTGCGATTTGTTGACTCTGTAGTGTTGGTTGTTGTCTGAAAGACGATCTGCTTTACCCAGCTATGACTATCCATTTCACCCATTTGCTTTGTTTGTTGGTGTTTTTGTTTTTATTCTGGCTTGAATATTCAGATTCCTTTCGTAATTGCTATGGTTCTTTGCTGAGGGGTGACTGGGACTCCTTTGTGTGGTTAGACTTGGCTGTGGCTTTTTTCGGCTGTGGCTTTTGTTGTGTATTTTCTTTTGGCCAGATCGTTCGAAGTATTACGATGTCGATATGTTGTGCAGCGAGGGCTCGTCTTCGAACGCGACGTGCAACAGGACCTGATCGCGTGCCTTGTGAAATGCTCAAGCTTCTCCCATGGTGCACACTTCGGCATATTCAACAGGTTTTCGACTCTCTCTTGAAGCTGGCTGTCCAGTACCCTGTTCGATGGAGGGATATACTTATTGCATATATGCCTAAACTAAAGGGGATAACGAACTTGGCGGATGCTCGACTCTTGTGCTTGCAGAATAGTATAACTCGTTGGTTCTCGGCGTGTGTGGTCATCCTGGTCGAGCAGCACGTGGAGGCGTCTAAGCTATTTCATCCTCTGGGCCTCTATGGGTTCCGTCAGGGTCACAGCACATCTCATATCACGAGTAGCCTTACTAATATGTGTATGCACGGGGACAAGTGGGGAAAGCGAGAGTGTCTGTACGTTGCGGACATGGACATATACCAGGCCTTTGACAACTGCACGATACAGAACGTTCAGAAGGGTCTAGAGCATGCACGTGTCCCTGCATATTTACAGCACGCGTTTCTGGATCCGTTATCGCATAGCACGGGCTGCCTCTACTATGATGGGTTGGAGATTGATAACATCCAGTGGGACACCTGTATCAGGACTGGAGGCCCAGAAGGGCCCTTGGGCTTTAACCTCATTATTGCTGCCATGTGGGGTGACGTTATCCATAATTGGGACGTTCAGGGCCTGGGGTATGCGGTTGATTTCGGGACGGAGCATCGGTCGGTGGTGAATCATTTTATCTGGGCAGATAACGTGTACCTCGTCAGCCGTAGCCGTGAGGAGCTTACTCGAATGGTAAGAGATTTGACACTTCCACTTTGCAGTTTCTCGATGCGATGGAAACCCACATCGCTGAAGTACATGGTGTGTGGAGCTCCCGCTGTCTTGGATGAGGACGGGAACATTCCACGTTCGATGGATCTGAAAATCCCGATTTTCTCTGATGCATGTGGTGGGGGGAATGCAGTGCAGCAGATTGATGAGTTATGTTACCGTCGGGTCGTTTCTATGGACGTACTTGGCACGCAGCTGCATAGTGAATATAATTGTCCTGTACATCGTGATGTATCCTTTCGCCTGGACTGTGCTCGCCGTGCATTTTACTCCCAGGCAGGGTATTTCAGGTCGAATTGTATCCCCCTCAAGGATAAGCTTCGGAGATACCAGGATAGAGTCCAGAGCTTGGCTTTGTACGGTATGGAGACCACCACTGCAGATTCTCATACTCTTTCGTTTCTCCATTCCTTCGAAGGGAAGTGCCTGAAGATGATGATCTCGTCTCGGAAAGGGCCGATGGAAACGGAGCAAGCTTATCAGGAAAGGAGGTATCATGTTGCACGGGATCGTTTCTTAAAGGCTGGGTAGCCCTCTCTTGTACAGCGTTATCTGATGTTGCACTGGAATTTCGCAAAAGACATTGCAAGTTTCGCAAATAGCATGATTGTTGAGAAAGTGATCGACTTGAAGGCGGCTGAGAGGACATGGCGCGATTCCCGTATGGCGTGTTTGTGTTTTGGACCGTACTCTGATCGCAGTCGCACACTTATGAGTGAGACGATGAGACACTTTGGCAACTGGTCGGAGGCTTCTTCCTACAAACGTCGCTGTCGAGGGACGGAAAGCATTGGCCAGAGATCATGGCAATATACATTAGCTGAGTTTTTCGGGGATGATTGGTGGGTTCAGTTCACAGGTTCCCAGCTTGGATTTATGCAATATGTCACGCACCTTTGTACACAGAGCATGCTTCGATGTTTCCAGGAGGTGTCGACGTGTGGACCTGTGAGTTCGCCCGCCTACTTGGCGCCCTCAGTGCATGGTGAAATTCAGGTAAGCACGGATGATAGTCCGATGGCTGCTGAGAAACTTGCAAAGCGCATTGCCCTTCATAATATGAAAGCAACTCGTTGGAACCTGGAGGCCCCTGGAATCCCTCTGGAGGTGGTGGGTGACTCGCTCCTCGTGGTTAGCTGGGCTACGGGACGGTGGCGTGCAGATAATAGATCATATGCTGATAGAATATCGTAAATAATCAATACGCTTGATGGGCTTTGTAGCTGCTATAATATACGACCTCCAGCGGCGGGGATGGATCTAGTTCGTCATGATTTTCGGGAGTGGAATACTCGAGCCGACGTCCTTACACACCAGGCCCGAGAGGGCCAGATATTTAGTTCAGAATGTAGTCCGTTTACACATGATTATGAAACAGAATTTTACGTTGCTGCTGCTATTCGGGCTGGTTTCGATGGCGGCGTGTCGTCTGAGGGATGTGGGTGCGGTTGCTGGATAGACATAGGCCTCAAACCACGGTTTTGGGATCGACGGGACCCCGCTCAGCTGATATGGAAGTCAGTTTTTGAGAGGGCTTGGCTTATTTGTCCAACTACAACTGTTACTGATACAGAACTCAGTGCTTTGGAGTGCATCGTGACTGCGCTCCCACAGGCAGCTCTATGGTTACCACAGACTTGATAGTTGCAGTTTCTCAATTCGTTGTTTCTTTCCCTGACTATTATATACTCAGCTTCGCTGAGAGTTCTCCATTTCTCTTGCATGATTAGTTGACTGCATTTTGAATCATTTCTGTGTGCGTTTTGCTCTTTCGCTCATATTTGTGATTGATGATTCATCGCAGCTTCGCTGCTTCTGGGTTGTCTTGACTTTATGTTCGAATAAGAGCTTTCGCTTCCTGAAGACACCTGACCTCGTGCTTGCTCGTGGCCCTAGGGCCAGTAGGAGCCTCGCAAAGCCGCAAAAACCAAGGTTGACGGTTTACCGCCGGCGCCCAGTGGTAACTTTTGGGTGTCTTCGCGAATATTTGAAAGACATTTGACCATTTATTTTGAGAAAGCAGATTTTTCGCACCGGTAGACGACTACGAGGGCCTCTGCGTCTTAATATGAGCTCTGTAGATGTTTTTTTACTATCAAAACACTTGGCGGAATCAACTTCATGTCGACATGGAAAAAATCACGTTTACTCATTTCCGAGAAATGCTTCCAGAAACACTCCTTTTGATGCTGAGCAATCTTACGCGTGCCAGGAGCTCTACGAGGTTCCCGGCGGTGTCCAGCTTGACGGTTCACCGCCGGCGCCAGTTCCGGCGCGCTGGACAGCTAGTTGGCACGAAAAATCTCGACGGAACTTTTGCTGACTTTTGGTCGGTTGAAAATTTTGTTCTCGAAATTTGACCATTCGTTAGAGCTCTAGTATTTTTTCCCATGATATTCGATCTTTTTCCCGCTCGCCATCTTGATCTCAGCTCGATCGGGTAACTTTGAAGGCCAAAAAGCAGGCAGGCGGGAACGGCCGTTTCGAGTCATTTTGATACGCGCTGCCGGTATTTTGTGCTTAACTCGAGCTGTAGGGCAGCTATAGAGCTGGTAAGCACAGCTATCGCACTCAGAATCAATAGACGCGTTCGCCTGTTGAATCCAGAGGTCTGACCTCGGTCTGTGAGCCGAGCTAGGTCCGCAAACCTATTCGTATTATTCGAGTCATCTTGACAGAAACTGTCGGTATTTCCTACTTAACTCGAGCTGTAGGGCAGCTACAGAGCTGGTAAGCACACCTATCGTATTCAGAATGACTAGGCGCGTTCGCCTGTTGAATCGAGAGGTCTGAACTCGGTCTGTGAGCCGAGCTAGGTCCGCAAACCTATTCGTATTATTCGAGTCATCTTGACATAAACTCTCGGTTTTCTGTACTTAACTCGAGCTGTAAGACAGCTACAGAGCTGATATTTACAGAAACTGATTCAGAATCGTCAGTTGCGTTTGTCTGTCGAATCCAGAGCTCTGAACTCGGTCTTCTGCCCGATCTAGAATCGCGAAATTATTCGTATTGGTCGAGTCATCTTGAGAAGTGCTCTCAGTTTTCTTCACTGAACTTGCGCTCAGAGGGGCTACAGTGCTGGTTGTTATATGAATCGATTTAAAGAGATCATGCGCGTCCGCCTGTCGAATCCAGAGCTCGGAACTCGGTCTGCTGCCCGGACTAGGTTCGCGAAACTATTGTATTGTTCGAGTCATCCTCAGAGATGCTCTCGGTTTTCTGCGCTGACCTCGGGCTGTAGGGGGGGCTGCGGGGCTGGTAATGAGAGGAGTCGATTCGCAGACATCAGACGCGTCCGCTTGTCGCATTCAGAGGTCAAAACATATTCACTATGAGTCAGAATGTTGGTAGGTGCTGTCGGTTTTCTCAACTTAAGTCGAGCTTGGAAGCTCTACGAGTTCCCCGGCGGTAACCGAGGTTGACGGTTTACCGCCGGCGCCCAGTTGGCCCAGCCGGCCGAGGCGGACAATGTGACAACTTTTGGGTGTTTTTGCGAAAATTTGAAAGATATTTGACCATTTATTTTGAAAAAGCAGATTTTTACGCCGAGCATTGGCATATGAAATCCTCTCTGACAGCAGCTCAGCTCTCTCGATGCATTTTTGCATGAGTTGACTTCCGGGAACTGAGCGAATATGAAAATCGGAAAAATCGAATTTCAAGATTTTCGAAAAATCTCCATTTTTTCATATGTGTCGATTCTCTGCACTCTTACTAGTGAGAAGAGCTCTACGAGGTTCCCGGCGGTGACCAGGTTGACGGTTCACCGCCGGCGCCAGTTGGCCGACCCGGCCCCGACGGACAATGTGCGAACTTTGAGTCGGTGACTCGTAGAGCTTCCCTCAGCTAGTTGCTGGAAGCTTTAGAGTAATTCCGGCGCGCTGGAGAGCTAGTTGGCAAGAAAAATCTCGACGGAACTTTTGCTGACTTTTGGTCGGTTGAAAAATTTGTTTTCGAAATTTGACCATTCGTTAGAGCTCTAGTATTGTTTCCCGTGATATTAGATCTTATTCCCGCTCGCCATCTTGATCTGAGCTCGATCGGGTAACTTTGAAGGCCAAAAAGCACTCTGGCGGGATCGGCCGTTTCGAGTCATCTTGATATGCGCTGACGGTTTTATGAATATAACTCGAGCTCTAGGGCAGCTACAGAGCTGGTAAGCACAGCTCATGCATGCAGAATGATCAGGCGCGTTCGCCTGTTGAACCCAGAGGCCTGAACTCGGTCTGTAAGCCGAGCTAGGTCCGCAAACCTATTCGTATTATTCGAGTCATCTTGACAGAAACTCTCGGTTTTCTGTTCTTAACTCGAGCTGTAAGACAGCTACATAGCTGATATTTACAGAAACTGAATCAGAATCGTCAGTTGCCTTTGTCTGTCGAATCCAGAGCTCTGAACTCGGTCTTCTGCTCGATCTAGAATCGCGAAATTATTCGTATTGATCGAGTCATCTTGAGAAGTGCTCTCGGTTTTCTTCACTCAACTTGCGCTGAGAGGGTGCTACAGTGCTGGTTGTTATATGAATCGATTTAAAGAGATCATGCGCGTCCGCCTGTCGAATCCAGAGCTCGGAACTCGGTCTGCTGCCCGAACTAGATTCGCGAAACTATTGTATTGTTCGAGTCATCCTGAGAGATGCTGTCGGTTTTCTGCACTGACTCGGGCTGTAGGGGGGCTGCGAGGCTGGTAATGACAGGAGTCGATTCGCAGACATCAGACGCGTCCGCTTGTCGCATTCAGAGGTCAAACAATATTCACTATGAGTCAGAATGTTGGTAGGTGCTGTCGGTTTTCTCAACTTAAGTCGAGCTTGGAAGCTCTACGAGTTCCCCGGCGGTAACCAAGGTTGACGGTTTACCGCCGGCGCCCAGTTGGACGAACTTCGTGAGAGTAACTCGTAGAGCTTCCCTGAGCAAGTTATTGCTGGAAGCTTGGGAGTAATTCCGGAGCGCTGGAGAGCTAGTTGGCAAGAAAAATCTCGACGGACCTTTTGGTGACTTTTGGTCGATTGAAAATGACTCGTAGAGCTTCCCCAAGCTAGTTGCTGGAAGCTTAAGAGTAATTCCGGCGCGCTGGAGAGCTAGTTGGCAAGAAAAATCTCGACGGAACTTTTGGTGACTTTTGGTCGGTTGAACATTTTGTTTTCGAAATTTGACCATTCGTTAGAGCTCTAGTATTTTTTCCCGTGATATTCGATCTTATTCCCGCTCGCCATCTTGATCTCAGCTCGATCGGGTAACTTTGAAGGCCAAAAAGCACTCTGGCGGGATCGGCCGTTTCGAGTCATCTTGATACGCGCTGACGGTTTTATCAACATAACTCGAGCTAGGACATCTACAGAGCTGGTAAGCACAGCTAATCGATGCAGAATGATTAGGCGCGTTCGCCTATCGAATCCAGAGGTCTGAACTCGGTCTGTGAGCCGAGCTAGGTCCGCAAACCTATTCGTATTATTCGAGTCATCTTGACAGAAACTCTCGGTTTTCTGCACTTAACTCGAGCTGTGAGACAGCTACAGAGCTGATATTTACAGAAACTGATTCAGAATCGTCAGTTGCGTTTGTCTGTCGAATCCAGAGCTCTGAACTCGGTCTTCTGCCCGATCTAGAATCGCGAAATTATTCGTATTGGTCGAGTCATCTTGAGAAGTGCTCTCAGTTTTCTTCACTGAACTTGCGCTGAGAGGGGGCTACAGTCCTGGTTGTCATATGAATCGATTTCAAGAGATCATGCGCGTCCGCCTGTCGAATCTAGAGCTCGGAACTCGGTCTGCTGCCCGAACTAGGTTCGCGAAACTATTCTATTGTTCGAGTCATCCCGGGAGATGCTGTCGGTTCTCTGCACTGACCTCGGGCTGTAGGGGGGCTGCGGGGCTGTGACAGGAGTCGATTCGCAGTCATCAGACGCGTCCGCTTGTCGCATTCAGAGGTCAAAACATATTCACTATGAGTCAGAATGTTGGTGGGTGCTGTCGGTTTTCTCAACTTAAGTCGAGCTTGGAAGCTCTACGAGTTCCCCGGCGGTAACCAAGGTTGACGGGATCCGGCGCTAAACCGTCAACCAGGTTACCGCCGGGACCCTCGTAGAGCTCTGAATAGACAAGTCATATCAGAGATAACAGCAGAAAGACGCTTCTGAATACTAGCTTCAAAAAAAAAAGAAATCTTCTTTTCCGTCGTACAGAATACTGGTTCCCCGCAGTCTTTTGATCGATATAATATAGTTAGAGCCCTAAGAATTGCACCATCGAGCGCGCCATAATTCACTGCATAGAATAAAAATTCGAATTTGAAAAACGAATTTCAAAATCTCTCGCTATCTTCCAAAAACCGACCCCAGGTTACCACATTGTCCGTCCGGGCCGGGTCGGCCAACTAGCTGCACCCCGCGCCCGAATTCCTCTAGCTCATCGGTGTCGAAGAGCTCTACGAGGTACGGTTTACCGCCGGCGCCCAGTACCTCGTAGAGCTCTTCGGCATCGATGAGCTAGAGGAATTCCGGCGCGGTGTGGAGCTAGTAACTCGTAGAGCTTCCCTTAGCAAGTTATTGCTGGAAGCTTTAGAGTAATACCTCGTAGAGCTCTTCGTCATACCTCGTAGAGCTCTTCGGCATCGATGAGCTAGAGGAATAACTCGTAGAGCTTCCCTTAGCAAGTTATTGCTGGACTGGAAGCTTAAGAGTAATTCCGGGGAGCTGGAGAGCTAGTTGGCAAGAAAAATCTCGGCGGACCTTTTGGTGACTTTGGGTCGGTTGAAAATTTGGTTCTCAAAATTTGACCATTCGTTAGAGCTCTAGTATTTTTTCCCATGATATTCGATCTTATTCCCGCTCGCCATCTTGATCTCAGCTCGATCGGGTAACTTTGAAGGCCAAAAAGCAGGCAGGCGGGAACGGCCGTTTCGAGTCATCTTGATACGCGCTGTCGGTTTTCTCAAGATAACTCGAGCTTCAGGACAACTACGGAGTGATCAGCACAGCTAATGCATTCAGAATGATCAGGCGCGTTCGCCTGTTGAATCCAGAGGTCTGAACTCGGTCTGCTAGCCGGGCTAGGGTCGCAAACCTATTCGTATTATTCGAGTCATGGTAGCACACTCTCTCGGTTTTTCGGACTTAACTCGATCTGTAGGGCAGCCACAGAGCTGATAATCACAGAAATCGATTGAGAATTATCAGGCGCGATCGTCTGTTGAATCAAGAGCTCTGAACTCGGCCTGCTCCCCGAGCTAGGTTCGCGAACCTATTGGTATTGTTCGAGTGATCTCGAGAAGTGCTCTCGGTTTTCTGCTGCTGCTCACAGGCATCGATTTCGAGACATCAGGCGCGTCCGTTCGTCGAACCGAGAGCTCGGAACTCGGTCTGCTGCTCGAACGAGATCCGCGAAACTGTTCTATTATTCGAGTCATCCTGAGAGGTACTCTCGGTTTTATGCACTTAACTCAGGCTGTATGGGGCTGCAGAGCTGGTAATCACAGGAATCGGTTTGCAGACATCAGACGCGTCCGCCTGTCGCATTCAGAGGTCTGAACTAGGTTACATACTCGAGCTCGATTGGAAAACTGTTCGTTCGTTTTGTTAGAGTCATCTTGAGAGGTCTATAATCGCTTAGGCTGAAAAACTAGTCGTTCTTTGAAATTCTTTTCCACATTATATATTGTCAGGAAGCTCTACGAGTCCCCCGGCGGTAAGAAAGGTTGACGGTTTACCGCCGGCGCCCAGTTCGGGCGCGGGGTGGAGCTAGTTGGCCCAGCCGGCCAGAAAGGACAATGTGGCAACTTTTGGGTGGTTTTGCGACAATTTGAAAGATATTTGACCATTTATTTTGAAAAAGCAGATTTTTACGCCGAGCATTGGCATATGAACTCCTCTCTTGACAGCAGCTCAGCTCTCTCGATGCATTTTTGCATGAGTTGACTTCCGGGAACTGAGCGAGTATGAACATCGAAAAAATCGAATTTCAAGATTTTCGAAAAATCTCCATTTTTTGATTCTGTCTCGATTCTCTGCACTCTTACTAGTGAGAGGAGCTCTACGAGGTTCCCGGCGGTGACGAGGTTGGGGCAGAGCTTACCTCCTGCCCTGCCTGGCCTCGCCGCTGGGGGTCCCCTCGTTTCGAGCTGCATCGTGCAGAGAGGCGGCTTTTGGTTCCCCATACTGTACACGGTATCTCAGTGTTGGTTCTGCCTGAGCACCGTACGCTTTCATTCATTATCAGAGTGCATACTGCTTCTTCAGTCTGTATTGTCGGAGGGCACAGTGATTGTCCAGATTATCGTGCATAGGTGCAGACTCGACGGAGCGCTCGAGAACACATTGTTGCTCATTGACGCTGTTCCTCGTTCAGATTGTCGGTGAACACATCGTCTTGTGGCAGCAGCAGAGCACACTGGACACTTTTCCCTTGAGCCAAACAGGCCGGTAAACAAATCTACCTCGCTCTGCCGGCCGTCTGATTGTCGGTGAACACATCTTCGGCAAAACGGCATCCGATACTCAGTGGAGCCCCTCGTGGGTGAGTGGTAGGCTTCCTCCCAGCATTCTTTCTGACACAGACACAAGCATGGCTACTCAGGTGGCTGCGCCAGCTGCGCCAGGTGGACCAGCAAATGTAGCAAAGAATGGACAGGAAGCGGAATTCGAGAGGTCGGTTCGTCATCGGGGGGATCAGGGAACGCAGGACGATGACGCACTGCAGGCGGCACGACAGGCACTCGACAAAGCGAAGACACAGAGCCTGTTGACGGCCAGCGAAGCTCCCCCCTGGTTTCAGAATATGCATAATGAAGTGATTGCAGGGCAGGCAGTCACACGTCAAGAGGCACGAGTGATGAGATCAGAGATCAACCGCATTTCCAATCAGCAGCAGAAGACAGATACACGGATGACGGAGTTAGAACGGCAGTTTCAATCGCTGCGCTCCAATCCGACAAGCAACGCCAGTGTTTCAACCACAGCAGGGGCCTCACTGGGGCCTGGTGGTGCTCAAAGACTTCACTGGAATCGCAGCTTCGTGGAGCTCACTGGATGGACCAACTGGAAAGGCACGACACTTCAGAGATCTCAATCGATGATGCGTGACAGTGATGCCACTCAACTCATCATCAATGTGAAGGCCATGCTTCCCCAGGAAATCAGTGCCAAGTCCGATGACCTGGGAACCCTGCGGCTCAATGGCAATCGCATCATGATGAGCTCTGTTAAACTGAAGTTTGTTGCAGGCACTGAGGACTCAGTCTTTTGGGAAATCAAGCAGATCCTGGAGGATGCATTTACGCCTGATGCGGAGCGCTCGACCACGCAGCTGGCCCGCACCCCACCACCGAGAGCCACCATGTTTGTCAACCTGGCCACGGCGCCTGATACGGTCAAGGTCAGACTGGAGGCTCCCCCCTGGAAGAAGGACCATATCGCGGCCTGCGGACGCTTCTACGGCACGTGGCGTGAGATGATTGGAAACAACCCCAACATGGACATCAAGGCAGAGACGGGGTCGGGCCAGGGGGTCAGCTCCATCTGGTCCAAGCCCTCGGACCCTTCACGCCGACCGGTGGAGGTTGCCGTATTCAGGATCTCCACAGGTACCTGGACTGTTCATCGTGATACGTGGGACGGTGCGATCAGACACAATACCAACATCTCGTGCACGTACGAGGATTTCACAACGGCACTCAACCGTTGACGGGGCTCAAAGGGTTCCAAGGGTAGGTCGCCTGGCTCCCTACTCGTGCAGCTTGGGACTTTGAATATCAATAAACTTGGAAAGAGCCAGGATAGGGGATTCAGTTGCATGCGATTGCTTACTACACTTGGGGTCAATATCGTATGTCTTCAGGAGTGCCAGCATCTCGCACATAATTCAGAGTCTTTTAGAAAGTTGGGATGGGAATCGTATCTCTCAACTTGCATGCTTGCTGGAGTGGCCATCAGGGGGCCGCAAAGGCACAACATCAAAGCTAGCTTCCAGTACAATCGGGTTTCTATTGTTGTACTTGCTCGTCCGTGTGTTTTCTTAGTATCAGCGTATTTTCCACATGCAGATCGTGAGGATGCGTTGGAGGTCCAATCTGAGATGCTACTCAATATTAGGAATGCTTTCACAAGCTTCACCTCTACACACGGGTCGGGATACAAACTCGTGCTAGCATGTGATGCGAATGTGGAGCTCACGCCTGGACTGAACACCAGGTTCGGCATCCACACAGGCGAAGCTTTGTCCATTGCCATGCACAGAGGGTACGGAGTGAAGGGGGACCATGAGCAAAGAAGGTGGAGGGAAGATCATCTGAGGGAGGAGATGGAGGGGTTCATGCAGACGATGCGGCTTTGTGCAGTCAACACGCTCGGAACTCAGAGAATGCCCACATTTGAACCTCTCGGCAGACGAGTTGGGCCAAGAGTTCAGCGAGTACTAGACTATGTCATGGTGCCAACTTGCTGGCACGATTCCATTGTAGATCTGAAAGTGGACATGCTGTACGAAGCACCAGATGCCCGCTTCAGTGATCACGCTTTGCTCTCCGTGGAAATAGAGGTGGAATCCAGGCCCCCCTCTCGGTGCCGACCAGCACCTAGACATCACAGTGCACACAAGCAGTTCGAGACACATCGGGAGGAGGACATGTGCAGAGTGATGACTGACGTGCAGTTTCCCCACAAGCGCCCCGAGGAGCTCGCCCAAACCATCAGGGATCATGCTCTCCCCCTCCTATGTGCCCCGCGGTATCGTAGGCCGCCCCCGACGAGGGCCCCACAGCAGGCCCTTCTTGAGAAACAAGTTCGTGAGCTCAGAGGGGATCCTCAGGCACGTCGTGAGGTTAGACGACAGCTTCGTCCCCTACAGGCCGAATACAATCGACAGAAAGCTGAGTTCTCGGTGGAACCTACGAGGAGAGGGAGGAGGACGAGAGTGCGCAAGCTGAAGGTGGAGGGTATCGTGACGGAGGACAGGGAGGCGTGGGAGGAGGAGGTCAAGGCACATGCGGCACGCACTATGACATGTAACACGGAGCGTGAACGTAACATATTACTTGTACGCAATCTTCGTGCTCGCGCTGCTCTCCATAGCCACGCAGAGGCTCTCACACTCACGCCATCTATTGTTTATCGTGCGCGCGCACACCTTCGCAGTGGCAAGGCCTGCGGGCCGGATGGGGTCAGTATTGAGCTGTTGAAAGCATTGCCCTGGCGCTGTGTTCGCAGAATCATTGCAGTATTTCAGGATATTTTCTCAGGGGCAAGACGTACCCCCAGTTCGTGGTGTGATGTGTACTTGAATTTGATGCCAAAGATGTCGGAGATGAACTCTCTTGAGGATACTCGTAATCTTATTGTGTCTAACACCCTGGGGAAATGGTACCTCACATCAGTGACGCTGTTGATTGAGGAGAGGATTGCTCTTTGGAAAGGCAAGCTCGGGTTGTACGGCTTTGCAGGAGGTAGACACACTTGGGAGATCGCTGCTGCTCTCAAGGGTATCGCCCAGCACGCATCCATCTGGGGCAAGGACCAGAGCGCGTGGATTGCATCGGCGGATATTGCACGGGCATTCGACAATGTGACCTTGAGCACGCTTGCACGGGCGATGGATAAGCTTGAGATACCAGCACGCCTGCAGTACGCTTTGCTCGAGCCGCTCGTCGAAACGAATTGCACGATCCTCTTCGAGGGTATCGAGCTTCGTGGTGTGTCTTGGGATAAAAGCTTGAGAACAGGGGGAGCAGAGAGTCCGCTGGCCTTCAACATCGTGACGGTGGCCATGTGGGCCAGCGTTGTTGCCTCCCTTGACGCCCGCAAGATAGGATATGAGATCCCCAACCCTCATGACCCCAGCACCTATCATATATACAATCATGCACTATGGGCTGATAATCTTTATCTTGTGGGGAGGGGCCCTACGGAGATCCAGGACATCGTCAATGTATTCACTGTGGCCCTAAATGATTGGGGGATGAGTTGGAAGGCGTCGTCTTTGCAGGTCCTCCGTTGTGGCACTCCTGACAGGACACCAATTTGGGCTCAGGTTGGGGACCAGCAGGTATCGTTCAAACAGGTTGAGTCACTCAATATCTTAGGCAGTGTAGTCTCCAGCAGCTTTCATGAGGGCCACGCAGATCTCCAACATCGTCTCAAATGTGCACGTGGCGCTTTCTTTGCTCAGATATCATATTTTGGATGCAGGGCTGCACCGTTGAAGCACAAATATCGACGATATCAGTATCAGGTTCAGTCGAGGCTCCTGTTTGCGGGAGAAGTCATCACGCTAGATGCCGAGGCCGTCCGTGCTATTCACGCTTTTGAAGGCATGTGCTTGCTTCGTATGTGGTGCCGACGCAAGCCATCCGACGTCACATGGGGTGTTTGGAGACCCCAGATGCTCCACAAGGTACGCTCGCACTTCGCCAGCGGGAGCTTCCCTTCGGCCGTGCAGATGATTGCATGGAAGAGCTGGACGATGATGCTGAGTGTTCGCAATTATATTCTTTCTGACCCACGTGCGCGGTGTTCACCTACCGCAGACGTGGCGACACCGAGGACTGACGACGGGGCCGAGCCTTCACAGAAAAGAGTCCGATTTGAGGGACCATCATCACAACCATTGGAGCAGAATATGACACATATTGCACAGGATGCCGATTCTTTGACACATAGACTGGAGGTTATCTCTCAAAACCTGGCACAACGTATCAATATTCAGAGAACGGACATCAATAGACAGAATCTCAAAAGACGCAGGCTCTCAGGATTGAGGCTAGGTTTTGGAGGTACAATATCGGGGAGTCAGACGGCGACCTCTGTGCTTGCTTCTGAGCCTTCCGTCTCCCCGCCTCCTGCATGCAGTATGGCCCAATCTCAGGAGAATCGTGCATATGTTGATTCTCGCAGAGGCCTTCTGATGTATAATGTTGAATGGACTACGCGCAGGGATACTCTGAGTGAATGTCTTCGTCTGCATGCAAATCGCACGCAGGCATCATCTGGCAAGAGAATACGCAGTGGACCTGAGAGCGTGGGTCAGAGGAGCTGGCAGTATCCATATATATTATCATACGGAACTATGTGGTGGCAGGCTGTGGTTCCTTCATACAGAGCTTTTCTCGACATGTGGCAGAATATATTATGCACATATAATAAAACAAAGACCTTTGAGTATTTCGTTCAGAATTGGAAAGGGACCGCTATCCAGAGTACGCCGCCAGAGGAGATCGGACAGGAGGGACGTGCACAGAGTGAGAAAGAGGCCGCGAGGATGGCCAAGCGTCTGGCCACGATCAATGAAAGACAAACCGTGTGGGACATCATCAGCCCTGGGTTTGCAGTTGAAATGAAAGGGGATAGCATGTTAGTACACGCATGGTTGACGGGACGATGGCGGTGTCGAAACAAACAATATCAACGCCGCATTGATCAATGTATTGATGTCATGGAACGAAACGCTAATGAGTTGGGGATTAGATGCTCTGGGCTGGGGAGAGATCTGTACAAACATGAGTATAGGGAGGATAACACACGGGCCGACGAGCTTACACACCTGGCCCGTGAGGGCCATTGCTTCTACAATGAGTATGAATACAGATTCAACTTTGAAAGCTATCTTCAACCTATCGCCTGTCGTGGTGCCTTCGACGGGGGTGTGTGCAGCAAAGGGACGGGATGTGGGTTCTGGCTTCAGATCGGGCTTTTGAATCTCGATTACGATTGTAATAAGAGTACTCCTTATTCCCCTCTTCTTTCCTCCTCTCCTTACTCTGTGCCCTCCAATACCCCCCTCGTTTGGAGGGATGTGTGCGAAGCCGCGTGGTGCCTTGAGGAAGGTGCTACGATAACCGATGCCGAACTCAGTGCTGCTGAGGCGCTCTCAAGCGCTGTTGTGCATTTGGCACGACAGATCCTCACCGCCAGCTGACCCTGCTGGACGAACGGTGCGAAAACCAATAAAAACCAGGTTGACGGTTCACCGCCGGCGCCAGTTCAACCATTCGTTTCTGCTCTAGTATTTTTTTCCCGTGATATTCGATCTTATTTCCGCTCGCCATCTTGATCTCAGCTCGATCGGGTACCTTTTACTGCCAAAAAGCACACTGGCGGGATCGGCCGTTTCGAGTCATCTTGATACGCGGTGCCGGTATTTTGTACTTAACTCGAGCTGTATGACAGCTACAGAGCTGGTCAGCACAGCTAATCGATGTAGAATGATTAGGTGCGTTTGCCTGTTGAACCCAGAGCTCTGAACTCGGTTTGCTAGCCGAGCTAGGTCCGCAAACCTATTCGTATTATTAGAGTCATCTTGATTCGTACTGTCGGTATTCTGAACTCAACTCGAGATATAGGACAGCTACAGAGCTAAGCACGCCTCATCGACTCAGAATGATCATGCGCGTTCGGCTGTTCCAACCAGAGGTCTGAACTCGGTCTGCTAGCCGAGCCAGGTCCGCAAACCTATTCGTATTATTCGAATCATCTTGACAGGCGCTCTCGGTTTCCTGTACTTAACTCGAGCTATAGGACAGCTACAGGGCTGATACATTCAGAAACCGATTCAGAATCATCAGTCGCGTTTGTCTGTCGAATCCAGAGCCCTGAACTCGGTCTGCTGCCCGATCCAGAATCGCGAAACTGTTCGTATTCTTCCAGTCATCTTGAGAGCTGTCGGCTTTCTGCACTTAACTCGGGCTTCTTGCACTTAGCTCGGGACAGCAATCGATTTGAAGACATCAGGCGCGTCCGGCTGTTGAAGCTAGAGCTCGGAACTCAGCCTACTCCCTGAACTCGGTCCGCGAACCTGTTCGTATTGGTCGAGACATCCTGAAAGATGCTGTCGGTTTTCTGCACTCAGCTCGGGCTGTAGGGGAGCTGCAGTGCTGGTAATCACAGGAATCGATTCGAAGACATCAGACGCGTCCGCCTGTCGCATTCAGAGGTCTGAACTCGGTCTGATACTCGAGTTGGGCTGAAAAACTATTCGTTCTCTGCAATTTTTTTCGACATTATGTGTTGTCAGGAAGCTCTACGAGTCCCCCGGCGGTAACAAAGGTTGACGGTTTACCGCCGGCGCCCAGTCGATGAGCTAGAGGAATTCCGGCGCGGGGTGGAGCTAGTTGGCCCAGCCGGCCGAGGCGGACAATGTGGCAACTTTTGGGTGGTTTTGCGATTTTTTGAAAGATATTTGACCATTTATTTTGAGAAAGCAGATTTTTCGCACCTGCATACGACTATGAGGGCCTCTCTGTCTCAGTAGGAGCTCTGTAGGCGCGCTTTTAGTATCAAAACACTTGGAGGAACCATCTTCATGTCGACACGAAAAAAACATCAATTTTTCTCTTTTTCGAGAAATGCTTCCAGAAGTTCTCTCTTTCGACTGCGAGCTCTCTTACGCGTGAAATGAGCTCTACGAGGTTCCCGGCGGTGACCAGGTTGACGGTTCACCGCCGGCGCCAGTTCCGGAGCGCTGGAGAGCTAGTTGGCAAGAAAAATACCTGGTAGAGCTCCTCGGCAACGATGAGCTAGAGGAATTCCGGCGCGGGGTGCAGCTAGTTCGCCAACCCGGCCCGGGCGGACAATGTGGTAACCTGGGGTCGGTTTTTCGAAGATGGCGAGAGATTTTGAAATTCGTTTTTCAAATTCGAATTTTTATTCTATGTAGTGAATCATGGCGCTTTCGATGGTGCAATTCTGAGGGCTCTACCTACAGTATTTTGATTAAAACACTACGGGGAACCAACATTGTGTACGACTGAAATTGAGATTTCTTTATTTTTCCAGCTGGTATTGAGCAGGTTTTCTGCTGTTATGTCGGAACCGACTTGGCCTATTGGGAGCTCTACGAGGCCCCGGCGGTAACCTGGTTGACGGCTTACCGCCGGCTCCCAGTCTCGACGGAACTTTTGGTGACTTTTGGTCGGTTGAAAATTTGGTTCTCGAAATTTGACCATTCGTTAGAGCTCTAGTATTTTTTACCGTGATATACGATCTTATTCCCGCTCGCCATCTTGATCTCAGCTCGATCGGGTGAATATTACTATCGAAAAGCACTCTGGCGGGATCGGCCGTTTTGAGTCATCTTGATATGCGCTGACTGTTTTCTGAACATAAGTCGAGCTCTAGGGCAGCTACAGAGCTGGTAAGCACAGCTAATGCATGCAGAATGATCAGGCGCGTTCGCCTGTTGAACCCAGAGGTCTGAACTCTGTTTGCTAGTCGAGCTAGGTCCGCAAACCTGTTCGTATTATTCGAGTCATCTTGACAGAAATTCTCGGGTTTCTCTACTTAACTCGAGCTGTAGGACAGCTACAGAGCTGATACGTACAGAATCTGATTCGAAATCATTAATGGCCGTTTCCTGTTGAATCCAGAGCTCTGAACTCGGTCTGTTGTCCGATCTAGAATCGCGAAACTATTCGTATTATTTGAGTCACCTTGAGAGTCGTTGTCGGCTCTCTGCACTTAACTCGGGCTGTAGGGGGGCTGCATGGCTGGTAATCACTGAATCGATTCGGAGACACCAGGCGCGCCCGCCTTTCGAATCGAGAGCTCTGAACTCTGTCCGCTGTCCGATCTAGAATCGCGAAAATATTCTTATTGCTCGAGTCATCTTGAGAAGTGCTCTCGGTTTTCTTCACTCAAATCGCGCTGAGGGGGGGGCTACAGTGCCGATGGTCACAGAGTTCGATTCGAAGACATCAGGCGTGTCCGCCTGTTGAATCCAGAGCTCGAAACTGGGTCTGCTGCCCGATCTAGAATCAATCGCGAAATTATTTATATTGTTCGAGTGACCCTGAAAGATGCTGTCGGCTTTCTGCCTTTACTCAGACTGTAGGGGGGCTGCAGGGCTGGTAATGACAGGAGTCGATTCGCAGACATCAGACGCGTCAGCCTGTCGCATTCAGAGGTCAAAACATATTCACTATAAGTCGGAATGTTGGTAGGTGCTGTCGGTTTTCTCAACTTCAGTCGAGCTAGGAAGCTCTACGAGTCTCCCGGCGGTAACCAAGGTTGACGGTTTACCGCCGGCGCCCAGTTGGCCGACCCGGCCAGAACGGACAAAGTGGTAACTTTTGGGTGGTTTTGCGAATATTTGAAAGATATTTGACCATTTATTTTGAGAAAGCAGATTTTTCGCACCTGTAGACGACTATGAGGGCCTCTGCTTCTCAACATGAGCTCTGTAGATGCGCTTTTACTATCAAAACACTTGGCGAAACCAACTTCATGTCGACATGGAAAAAATCACGTTTTCTTATTTTCGAGAAATGCTTCCAGAAGCCCTCTCTGGTGATGCTGAGCACTCTCACGCGTGCCAGGAGCTCTACGAGGTTGCCGGCGGTGTCCAGGTTGACGGTTCACCGCCGGCGCCAGTTTTGTTCTCGAAATTTGACAATTCGTTAGAGCTCTAGTATTTTTTCCCGTGATATTCGATCTTATTCCCGCTCGCCATCTCGATCTCAGCTCGATCGGGTACATTTTACTGCCAAAAAGCGTCCCAGCGGGAAGAGCCGTTTCAAGTCATCTTAATACGCATTGTCGGTATTTTGTTCTTAACTCGAGCTGTACGGCAGCTCTAGAGCTGGTAAGCACGCCTATCGCATTCAGAATTTTCAGGCGCGTTCGCCCGTTGAATCCAGAGGTCTGAACTCGGTCTGCTAGCCGAGCTAGGTCCGTAAACCTATTCGAATTATTCGAGTCGTCTTGACAGACGCTCTCGGTTTTCTGTACTTAACTCGAGCTGTAGGGCAGCTACAGAGCTGGTAAGCACACCTATCGCATTCAGAATTATGAGGCACGTTCGCCTGTTGAATCCAGAGGTCTCAACTCGGTCTGCTAGCCGAGCTAGGTCCGCAAACCTATTCGTATCATTCGAGTCGTCTTGACAGACGCTCTCGGCTTTCTGTACTTAACTCGAGCTGTAGGGCAGCTACAGGGCTCATTGTCACAGACATCGATGGGGAATCAACAGTCGCGTTTGTCTATTGAACCGAGAGCTCTGAACTCGGCCTGCTGCCCGAGCTAGGTTCGCGAAACTATTCGTATTGTTTGAATCATCTTGAGAAGTGCTCTCAATTTTCTGCACTCAACTCGTGCTGGGGAGGGCTACAGTGCTGCGGGTCACAGATATCGATTCACACACATCAGGCGCGTCTGTTGGTCGATTCGAGAGCTCGGAATAGGTCCGCGAACCTATTCTATTATTCGAGTCGATACTGTCGGTTTTCTGCACTTAACTCGGGCTGTAGGGGCTGCAGGGCTGGGAATCACATGAGTGCATTCACAGACATCAGACGCGCCCGCCTGTCGCATTCAGAGGTCTGAACTCGGTTCGATACTCGAACTGGGTTGCGAAACTGTTTGTTTTTTGGCTAGAGTCATCTTGAGAGATCTGAAATCGCTTGGGCTGAAAAACTAGTCGTTCTTTGGAGTTTTTTTTCACAGTATATACTGTCAGGAAGCTCTACGAGTCCCCTGGCGGTAAGAAAGGTTGACGGTTTACCGCCGGCGCCCAGTTTTGAACATTCGTTTTGAGATCTGGTATTTTTCGCGTCGCTAGTGAATCCTGAGGTCTGTAGCTGCAGTATTACTATCAAAACACTTGGCGAAACCGTGCTTTGATATAAACATAACGTGTATTTTCGAGTTCTTTGGGGTCTTCATCCGGACTCTACCTGCATGTGTGCCGAGCAGCGCCGTGCGAGAAAAGAGCTCTACGAGGGTCCCGGCGGTAATCTGGTTGACGGTTTACCGCTGGTTCCAGTTCCGGGGAGCTGGAGAGCTAGTTGGCAAGAAAAATATCGACGGACCTTTTGCTGACTTTTGGTCGGTTGAAAATTTTGTTCTCGGAATTCAACAATTCGTTTGAGCTCTAGTATTTTTTCCCATGATATTCGATCTTATTCCCGCTCGCCATTTTGATCTCAGCTCGATCGGGTAACTTTGAAGGCCAAAAAGCAGGCAGGCGGGAACGGCCGTTTCGAGTCATCTTGATACGCGCTGTCGGTTTTCTCAAGATAACTCGAGCTTCAGGACAACTACAGAGCTGGTCAGCACAGCTAATGCATTCAGAATGATCAGGCGCGTTCGCCTGTTGAATCCAGAGGTCTGAACTCGGTCTGCTAGCCGAGCTAGGGTCGCAAACCTACTCGTATTATTCGAGTCATTGTAGCAGACGCTCTCGGTTTTTCGTACTTAACTCGATCTCTAGGGCAGCCGCAGATCTGATAATCACAGAAATCGATTGAGAATTATCAGGAGCGTTCGTCTGTTGAATCAAGAGCTCTGATCTCGGCTTGCTCCCCGAGCTAGGTTCGCGAACCTATTGGTATTGTTCGAGTCATCTTGAGAAGTTCTCTCGGTTTTCTGTACTTAAATCGTGCTGGGGGAGGGCTACAGTGCTGCTGGTCTCAGGAATCGATTCCGAGACATCAGACGCGTCCGTTCGTCGAACCGAGAGCTCGGAACTCGGTCTGCTGCTCGAACGAGATCCGCGAACCTGTTGTATTCGAGTCATCCTGAGAGGTACTCTCGGTTTTCTGCACTTAACTCAGGCCTTATGGGAGGCTGCAGAGCTGGTAATCACAGGAATCGATCCGCAGACATCAGACGCGTCCGCCTGTCGCATTCAGAGGTCTGAACTCGGTTTTATACTCGAGCTCGATTGGAAAACTGTTCGTTTGTTTTATCGCTTGGGCTGAAAAACTAGCGTTCTCTGACATTTTTTCCCACATTATATATTGTCAGGAAGCTCTACGAGTCCCCCGGCGGTAAGAAAGGTTGACGGTTTACCGCCGGCGCCCAGTTGGCCCACCCGGCCAGAAAGGACAAAGTGGTAACTTTTGGTCGGTTTTGCCATTATTTGAAAGATATTTGACAATTCATTTTGAGAAAGCAGATTTTTCGCACCTGTAAACGCATGTGAGGGCCTTTGCGTCTTAATATGAGCTCTGTAGGCGCACATTTACTATCAAAACACTTGGAGGAACCAACTTCATGTCGACATGAAAAAAATCCATGTTCAATTTTTTGAAAAATGCCTCCAGAAGCTCTCTTCTTCGACTCCGAGCATTCTTACCCGTGGAAGGAGCTCTACGAGGTTCCCGGCGGTGACCAGGTTGACGGTTCACCGCCGGTGCCAGTCAGTGCGTGTCCTCTTTGCTCTCCTGGTTTTGGACGCTACCAAGTGTTTCAAAAAATTGCAGAGAACGCATAGTTTCAGCCCAAGCGATTTCAGACCTCTCGATGCAACAGCCGAGGCTGCAGGGCTGGTAATAACAGAAGTCGATTGGCAGACATCAGACGCGTCCGTCTGTCGCATTCAGAGGTCAAAAACTATTCACTATAAGTCAGATTCTTGGTAAGTGCTGTCTGTTTTCTCAACTTAAGTCGATTTAGGAAGCTCTACGAGTCCCCCGGCGGTACCCAAGGTTGACGGCTTACCGCCGGCGTCCAGTGAATGATATTTGACTTCATTTCGAGGAAGCAGATTTTTCGCACCTGTGGGCGACTATGAGGGACTCAGCGTCTTAATACCTCGTAGAGCTCTTCGTCGTCGATGAGCCAGAGGAATTCCGGCGCGGGGTGGAGCTAGTTGGCCGACCCGGCGAGAAAGGACAAAGTGCTAACTTTTGGGTAGTTTTGCAAATATTTGAAAGATATTTGACAATTCATTTTTAGAAAGCAGATTTTTTCGCACCTGTAGACAACTTTGAGGGCCTCTGTGTCTTAATACGAGCGCTGAAGGCGCACGGTTACAATCAAAACACTTGGCGCAACCAACTTTCATCGATATGAAAAAATGAAGATTAATTTTTTCGAGAAATGCTTCGAGAAGCTCTCTCCTTCGACAGTCTCACACGTGAAAAGAGCTCTACGAGGTTCCCGGCGGAGACCAGGTTGACGGTTCACCGCCGGTACCAGTAGATCGTAGAGCCCTTCGGCATCGATGAGTTAGAGGAATTCCGGCGCGGGATGGAGCTAATTGGCCCAGCCGGCCGAGGCGGACAATGTGACAAGTTTAGGGTGGTTTTGAAAAAAATTTGAACGATTTTTGACTATTCATTCAAGAAAGCAGATTTTTGCGCGTCGCATTGTTATATAGACTTCTCTCTGACAGCAGCCCAGCTCTCTCGATGCATTTTGCCATGAGTTGACTTCCAGGAACTGAGCGAATATGAAAAGCGAAAAAAACGAATTTGAAGATTTTCGAAAAGAACTATTTTTTTTTTCACTCTGTGTCGATTCTCTGCACTCTTACCAGTGAGAGGAGCTCTACGAGGTTCCCGGCGGTGACCAGGTTGACGGTTCACCGCCGGCGCCAGTATGAGCTCTCTAGACGCACTTTTACTATTCAAAGACTTGGCGGAATCTTCATGTCGACACGAAAAAAAAATATGTTTTCTCTTTTTCGAGAAATGCTTCCAGAAGCCCTCTCTTTTAATACTGAGCACTCTCATGTGTGTCACGAGCTCTACGAGGTTCCCGGCGGTGACCAGGTTGACGATTTACCGCCGGCGCCAGCGTGGCATTGCGTAGCATAGCACAACATAGCAGAGCATGGCAAAGCATAGGTTCCCCACAAAGTGGGAAACCTATAGTGTAGCATAGCAGAGCATAGCAAAGCGAAGCAGTCGGGCGGGCGGACCCTAACGGGCGGGTCGGGTCGGGTCGGGCGGACCCTAACGGGCGGGTCGGGTCGGACGGGCGGGACATTAAAGTATGGTGCGTGTACACTTGACACGCGTGAACCCTGACGGGCGGGTCTGGTCGGGTCGGGCAGTCTCGACGGAACTTTTGGTGACTTTTGGTCGGTTGAACATTTTTTTCTCGAAATTCAACCATTCGTTAGAGCTCTAGTATTTTGTCTCGTGCTATTCGATCTTATGTCTGCTCGCCATCTCGATATCAGCTCGATCGGGTGGATATTACTATCGAAAAGCACTGTGCAGGATCGGCGATTTCGAGTCATCTTGATACGCGTTTTCGGTATATTGGACTTAACTCGAGATACAGCACAGCTACAGAGCTGGTAAGCACAGCTAATCGATTGAGAATCATCAAGCGCGTTCGCCTGTTGAATCCAGAGGTCTAAACTCGGTCTGTTAGCCGAGCTAGGTCCGCAAACCTATTCGTATTATTCGAGTCATCTCGACAGGAAATCTCGGTTTTCCCTAGGACAGCTATAGGGCTGATGTTTACATAAACCGATTCAGAATCATCAGTCGCGTTTGTCTGTAATCCAGAGCTCTGAACTCGGTCTGCTGCCCCTGAACTCGCGCTGAGGGGGGCTACAGTGCTTGTTGTCACTGGAATCGATTTGAAGAGATCAGGCGCGTCCGCCTGTCGAATCGAGAGCTCGAACTCGGTCTGCTGCCCGAACTAGGTCCGCGAAACTATTGTATTCTTCGGAACGTCCTGAGGTGCTTCGGTTTTCTACACTCAACTCGGGCTGTAGGGGGCTGCAAGGCTGGTAATGACAGAAGTCAATTCGCAGACATCAGACATTCAGAGGTCACAAAATATTCACTATGAGTCGGAATGTTGTAGGTGCTGTCGGTTTTCTCGACTTAAGTCGAGCTAGGAAGCTCTACGAGTCTCCCGGCGGTAACCAAGGTTGACGATTTACCGCCGGCGCCCAGTGCAGAAACCGTTTTCGTGCGTCGAAATTTCTCGAAACGGCCCAGAGTTCCAGCAAGTGTTTTGATAGTTATATCACAGCTACGGACCTGAGAACTTGACTGGCAGATGCGGCATAACCTGCTACAAGTGGGAAACATACCAGTTCTTCTCGTCACATTGTCTCTTAACGTCGGATCGGCCAACTAGCTCCGCTGTGCGCCAGAATTCCTCTAAGCTCATCTTGCCGAAAAGCTCTACGAGGTACTAGCTCGACCCTGCGCCCAAATTCCTCTTAGCTCATTGCCGAAGAGCTCTACGAGTTGTGTGCTCCGACGATCGCCGTGCAAGAAAAGAATTCTGCGAGGTTCCCGGCGGTAAGTAGGGCTCTTCGCTGGGGGCTCCCCTGCAGCGCTTCCGAAGCGCTGCCACTAGGCGCCGGCGTGAGCCGTCAACCTTTCTCACCGCCGGGGGACTCGCAGAGCTTCCTGAGCATATATAATGCCGATATTCGTATTGTTCGAGTCATTTTGAGAGATGCTGTCCGTTCTCTACACTTAACTCGGGCTGTAGGGGGGCTGTATGGCTTGTAATCACTGGAATCGATTCCGAGACATCAGACGCGTCCGCCTTTTGAATCCAGAGCTCGTGATATTCGATCTTAATCCCGCTCGCGATCTTGATCTCAGCTCGATCGGGTATCTTGACTGCTAAAAAGCGCTCAGGCGGGATCGGTCGTTTCGAGTCATCTTGATACGCGCTCTCGGTATATTGGACTTAACTCGAGATACAGCACAGCTACAGAGCTGGCAAGCACAGCTAATCGATTCAGAATAATCAGGCGCGTTCGCCTCTTGAACCCAGAGGTCTGAAATCGGTCTGCTAGCCGAGCTAGGTCCGCAAACCTATTCGTATTATTCGAGTCATCTTAACAGACGCTCTCGGTTTTCTGTACTTAACTCGAGCTACAGGACAGCTACAGAGCTATCACGTACAGAATCTGATTCAGAATCATCAGTGGCCCTTCTCTGTTGAATCCAGAGCTCTGAACTCGGTCTGCTGCCCGATCTAGAATCGCGAAACTATTCGTATTGTTCGAGTCATCTTAAGAGATGCTGTCGGTTCTCTGCACAAAACTCGGACTCTAGGGGGGCTGCATGGCTGGTAATCACTAAAATCGATTTGGAGACATCAGGCGCGTCCGTCTTTTGAATCCAGAGCTCCGAACTCTGTCTGCTGCTCGAACCAGGTCTGCGAAACTATTCATATTGTTCGAGTCATCCTGAGAGCTGCTGTCGGTTTCCTGCACTTAACTCGGGCTGTATGTAGGGGCGGGCTGCAGGGCTGGTAATCGCAGGAATCGATTCAGAGACATCAGACGCGTCCGCCTGTCGCATTCAGAGGTCTGAACTCGGTCTGATACTCGAGCTAGGTTTACCAAACTATTCGTATTGTTCGAGTCATCTTGAGAGGTGCTATCGATTTACGCGCGTGACTCGGGCTGTAGGAGAGCTACAGAGCTCGTACAGAAGACAATCCAGAAGCATCGGGGGCGTTCGGCTGTTGCATCCGAGAGGTTTGAAATTGCTTGGGCTGAAAAACTATTTTTCTGTGTAACATTATATGTTGTCAGGAAGCTCTACGAGTCCCCCGGCGGTAACAAAGGTTGACGGTTTACCGCCGGCGCCTAGTTGAAATTATGTTCCCAGAATTTGAACATTCGTTAGAGCCTTAGTATTTTTTCCCGTGATCTTTGATGTTAGTGCGACTCGCCATCTTGATGTCAGCTCGATCGGGTGAATATTACTATCGAAAAGCACTGTGACGGGATCGGTTGGCGAGTGCTATGTTGGTAGGTGCTGTCGGTTTTCTCAACTTAACTCGAGCTATAGGCAAGCTACAGAGATGGCAAGCACAGCTTTCGGATTCAGAATGATGATGCGCGTCTACATGTGGCGGGATAGTGTTCAGCGCTGGATATGTAAGAAGTTATGATCGAAAAACCTCTTTGCATGAGTACTACACTTGATTGTGTGATTTGGTTTCCTCAACTTAACTCGAGCTGTAGGGCAGCTACAGAGCTCTTAGGCACAGCAGACGACGCAGAATCATCATGCGCGTCTGCTTATTGCTTATCATCGTCCACGACACTGTTCGTATTGTTCGAGTCATCCTGAGAGGTGCTGTCGGTTTTCTGCACTTAACTCGGGCTGTCGGGGGGCTGCAGGGCTGGTAATCACAGGAGTCGATTTCAGACGCGTCCGCCTGTTGCACTGAGAGGTCTGAACTCGGTTTGATGCTCGAGCTGCATTGTCAAATTATGCGTTTTGTTAGAGTCATCTTGAGGGGTGCTGTCGATTTACGCACGTAACTCGGGCTGTAGGAGAGCAGAGAACTCGCACATAAGACAATCCAGAAGCATTGGGGGCGTTCGGCTGTTGCATTGAGAGGTCTGAAATCGCGTGGGCTGAAAAACTATTCGTTCTCTGCAATTTTTTTGGGGCATTATATATTGTCCGGAGGCTCAAGACATCTCGGCTCTAGGGCTCCTGGATCCCACAGGAGCTCAGGGGGTGTCGGCGCCGCGGGGAAGCGGCGCGGCGGCCATCGCTGCCATCGACGAGTACGGCATCTTCCAGGCAAGCCAGGCCGCCTGCTTTGTGTGCTGTAATTTGTTGTTTTGTTGTCGTGTGTGCAAAGACGGACGGGTACGACTTTTCAGTGCTTGCGAGACGTTTCCAGCTGGAGGATATTTCCCCGACTGTACCATATTTGCAGTACTCACAGGATTACGGACAGAGACCAGATTCTGCTGTTGAGAGGGCATCTCGGAAAAGGCAAATTGAGGATACCGAGCAGATTGTTCGTGACCTTCCATTGGACGGGAGATTGAATACTGCCGACTCCACTCCAGATAGTGATAGCCATTGTGTTGTCCCACCTTCATTCGTGCATATGAATACAGGACTCATGAATATGATGCAGACTCCTTCCAACGCAGCTGTGGCGGGAGCTACAACCAACGGAGGGCGTGCGGGAGGGGCTCCAGTAGGTCAGGTCAGTCCTGGAGGTCAAGGATCTGGAGGCGCTCCTGTTGTTCCTAGAGGCCCAGCACCACAAGGTGCTCTAGGGGGACCCCCAGGTATGCCCACGGAGGCACAACAGGCGGCGGCCCAAGCGGCTGTTGTCCCTGAAGGTGCTGGGGAGCGTCAGGGTATGCAGGGTGTTAGCGACGACGCCCAACGAAATGTCAAACATCGTGTCAACGGTCCTCACGAGGCACTCTTGGGAGAACTCGAGGAGAAGCGAAAGAAACTCAGTGTGGTCTCGGGCGAGGCCCCATCCTGGTTCAAGGCCTTCGCGGAGCTCAACGTGCTTGAGAGCAAAGTTAGGCAACAAGAAAACGTCGAAATCAGGGCCGATATTCAGAGCATCTCGAATCGTCAGGAGGCTTCCGACATCAGGATGAACAACTTGGAACGACAGTTGCAGGATATCAAGAAGAACCCCAGTGTGGTATCAGGTGCAGCCTCGGCTACGGCACCTTCCTACGGAGGGGGCCCACCAGGACTCTCAGGACCCTCCCGTTTCAGTCCCAGCTATGTAGAGCCCACAGGCTGGACAGACTGGAATGGGACAGCGGTTACACGTTCGGCCAGTATGATGAGAGACACGGACGGTGCACAATTCATCACTAATTTGAAGACGGCCATCGCAGCAGAGGATGAAGCTAGGATCGATTACGAGGGCACATTACGTATGAATGGGAGTAGAATAATGTTGAGTACGATCAAAATCAAATTCATTGTAGGAACCGACTCTTCGACATTATACAACGTGAAGCGTGCTTTTGATGATGCTTTAACTCCGAATCCCCAAAGGAATGCGGCTCAGGTTTCGAGGTCACCTCCAGATTATGACAGCATGTTCCAGGGCATGTTACAACGACCCAGTCGGGTCCGTGTACGCATAGAGGCCCCACCTTGGAGACGTGATCATATCGGGGCTGTGGGGCGCTTCTAGGGGACATACCGCGAGTGTGCCAACAGTGAGGCTATGGAGATCAGGGGGGAGACAGGATCGGGACCCAACGGACGGAGCACAATGTGGACTAAGCCGCAGGACCCTCAGCATCGACCCGTGGAACTGGCATCCTTTCGTATCAAAACGGGGTGGACAGTGGAGCGCGAGATCTCGGAGGGTGTACTTGTGCGAAGCGGTGTGACGACTACATACGACACATTTGTTACGAGTCTTGCCGGCAGGGTGTGACGGTGCAGAGGTGCCAGTCGGGCTGGCGGCCCCGCTGCCCAGCATAGGCTAGACACCCAGAATCTTATGAAACAAGGGGCTACAGCAGATCGGGGGTTTGCTTGCATGAGGGCACTTCTGTCTCACGGCTGTGAAGTGTTCTGTTCGCAGGAGTGTGAACACTTACCGTCCAATTCAATTCAGCTGCTTGGCTGGCACCTAGTTTTTTCAAGTGACAGGAAGGCTTCCATAGCTTTGAGGGGGAAGTCTTGTCACAACATAGTTCGCTCTTGGAGTAATCATGCTCGTCTTGTTATTGTGTGCTTGCGTCATCCGTGCATCTTTCTTGTCCCTGCGTACTTTCCGAACAGATCGGAGAAACGTTCATTGGAGGTGGCTTTTGAGATGCTGAAAACAATCGAAACAACTTATCGGAGGTGGAAGGAGGAGTGCAGATACACATGTGAGCTTGTGATTGCAGGGGATTTTAATGTTGAGCTTGCGCCCGACATCGCCTGTTCAGGAGGCACGGTGACTGGAGGTGCTGTGCAGATTCTCGACGGGAGGGGATATGGGAATGATACGGAGGATAGACGGTGGGAGGAGGACATGTGGCGATCTCAGCTGCAGGAGTGGCTGTGTCGGATGCGCTTGCTGGCAGTCAATTCTCTTGGCTCGCCGTACTCTCGGCAGCCGACCTTCGTGCATCGTGCGAATAATGCTCGACGCAAGTCTGGGGCGAAGACTATTGCGCCAAAAGTGCTTGACTATCTCATGGTCCCACAATCCTGGGAGGGTGACTTGGTTGAATGCCGAACGGATTGGATCCCAGAGACCCCGACTACCAACTTCTCGGATCATGCTTGTGTCTACGCCGAGTTCCATAGGCAGAACCCTCAGGTCACGAAGTATCAAGGCCCCCCTAGCCACCACACAAGCCACAAAGAGTTCCAATCGTATCGGGAGGAGGCCCAATTTCAGGTCCTGGCGGACGTCCAGATCCCGACGGTGCCCCCGCAACGTCTTGCTGAAACGATTGCTGGACATGCGTTACCGCTCCTCACGGTGAGGGCCCCCAGGTACTCTCGAGGGCTCCCGCCGAGTAGGACTCCCCAGCATGCCGACCTGGAGGTACAACTCAGAGAGGCACGTGCTAGGAAGGACAGAGCGTTGGCTCGGGACCCTCGACGTCGCATCAGACCGCTGGCGCGGGAATATCGCCGACGGAAGGTGGAGTGGGAGGCGCTACCATCTAGGAAGGGGAGGAGGACGCGTGTGACGGAGTTGAGGGTGACGGACACTGGGGGAGGGGATATGGGGCCTACGACTATGATGACGGAGGACAGGGAACTGTGGGCGGAGGAGGTGGAGCGATCTGCTGTGCAGAGTATGACTTGTGATGACTCCAGAGCCCGCAATCGGGAGCTTGTGTCCACACTGCGTCGCCATGCATCTCAATCTACAGCCTCTTGTAACAACACACTTACGATTACATACTCTACTATTCTGCAGGCGCGGAGCAGGCTCCGAACAGGACGGGCCTGTGGGCCCGATGGCATCTCGGTTGAACTTCTCAAGTCTCTTTCGTGGAGGTCAGTGCGTGCTATTGGTAAGGTTTTCTCTGATATATTCAACGGGCTTCGCCCGACGCCAAGGGAATGGCAGGAATTATGCCTAACACTTATGCCGAAAACGAGCAAACTAGAAACATTGCGACAAACAAGGAACCTGCTGGTCGGAAATACCTTGGCCAAGTGGTATCTTACGTGTGTGACGATTTTACTGGAACGATGTGTGGAACCTTTCATGAGTGATATGGCGGTTTACGGTTTTACTAGCGGACGACGTTGCTGGGATATTTCATCGGCCATGAAATGTATTGCACAACATGCTTCCACATGGGGGCGAGATCAAACGGCGTGGCTCCTCAGCTGTGACATCGAGCGGGCGTTCGATGCTGTGACGTTGCCGGCAGTCTCGAGAGCGATGACGGCCCTTGGGATCAGTGCACGGTTACAGTATGCGTTGTTGGAGCCTCTCTCATCTACTTCATGCACGGTGCTGTTTGAAGGAGTGACAATCCCCAACGTGCAGTGGGATAGGTCGCTCCGTACTGGGGGTACCGAAGTACCTATCGCGTTCACTATTGTCACTATTGCTATGTGGCGTGATGTGATTGCTCGCCTGGATCAGCGCGGTGTCGGAGTCGAGATGCCATGCCATGATGATCATTGTCGGTATGCACGCTGGAATCATGCTCTCTGGGCTGACAATATCTTTCTGGCCGCCAAGTCTGCATCGGAGGCGCAGGGAGTGGCCACTGCCTTCACTACTGCTCTCAGGGATTGGGGGATGGAGTGGAAGGAGGAGAGTCTAGAGATGATGGTGTGTGGTACTCAGTACACTGATACGGTCACGGTTCAGATTGGCTCGCGGACTGTACCTTTCAAGCAGGTTGAGAGTTTGAATGTGCTGGGGTATCAGATTCCCAGAAGTTTCATTTCTATCCACACGGATGTGCAGGAGCGCGTCCAGCAGGCCCGAAGTGCATTCTTTGCGCAGGTGCAGTATTTTACGTGCAGGGCGCTGCCTCTGGTGAAGAAGTTCCGTCGATACCAATCGACTGTGCAGAGCCGTCTTTTATATGCAGCAGAGGCCATCACAATTGATAGTGAGTGTGTGAGGGTTATCCACGCGTTCGAGGGTATGTGTCTTCTGAGATTGTCAGGGAGGAGGAAGCCAGGAGATGTGGGGTGGGAGGTATGGCGGCCAGCTGCACTGACACGAGTCAGGACAATCTTCTGCGATGGGGGTTTCCCGTCGGCTGTGCAGATGCTGTGTTGGAAGAGCTGGGGCATGATGCGCTCCACGAGGCAATGCCTACTATCTTTGGAGGAGGACAGGACGGCTAGGACGGAGGTAGAGGTGGAGGAATCAACGACTCAACGTGCTAAACGTGTTCGCTTTGCGGATGGACGGGGGGAGGATGTACCTGCAGCGACTGTGATGGAGGTGGAGGGGAGGATTACGGAGATGGAGGGGCGGCTGGAGGACCTTTGCTCGCAGGTTGCCTGTTCCATTGCCCGCTCACAGCCGATGCCCTCTGGAGAGGGAGCTGCCCACGCTCTCAGAGGCGAGCCGCTTGCCGTCTCAAAGGGGAGGAGGGCCTTTCGAGACTCCCGACGTGCGCTTATGATGTACAATGTTGGCTGGGTCACGGCTCGCGATGCAATAACAGAGGTTCTACGACAACACGGCAACAGGGCCTTATCTAGCACGGGCAAGCGGCTTCGTGGAGGCCCTGTGTCTGTGGGCGGTCGGTCTTGGCAGTTCCCCTACATTCAGTTCTTTGGGGAAAAGTGGTGGGAGTCTGTACGGGGCGATTGGGTTCAGTTCTTGGAGGTATGGAAGCAACTCCTTACACAATACAACAAAACTAAGGTCTATGATTACTTTGTGGTGTCTTGGAAGGGCTCTCCAAATGGACCTCGAGGCTCCCCTGAGGCTCGAGAGAAGGCCGATACTGAGGCGGTCGACATCGCGACCAACCCTCTGCACCCCAAGTACGACCCCAAAGAGTCCGCCAAGCTTGCAATGCGTTATGCTATGATCCAGGAGCGTGCGACTGTGTGGGATATATCCTCAGAGGGTTTTGCTGCTGAGTTCAAGGGTGACTCACTACTTATCTGCTCCTGGCTACAGGGGAAATGGAGATGTGAGAATCGTGGCTACTGCAAGAGGACAGCTGCCATGATTGATTGTACCTTTGAGCTCGCTGCGTGTTTCAATCTGAGGCCTGCTGCCTTGGGGCGTGAGATATGGAGACATGAATTCAGGGAGGACAATACATGAGCGGATGAATTGACGCATGAGGCCAGATGTGGCCGCACATTCTACAGAACTCATTGTTATCTATATCCATTCGAAACTTATCTCTTACCGTTCGCTATCAGGGGAGGCTTTGATGGCGGGGTTGACCAGCAAGGATCAGGATGTGGTTTCTGGCTTCAGATCGGCTTAATCAATACTCAGTGCAATCCCAGTGAGATAGGCATCGCTTCCGCGAGAACCGTGGGCCCCTTCCCTGCTGGGCATGAGTTTGCTGTTTCTAGTGCCGTGCCCCTCGTTTGGAGGGATGTGGCCGAGGCCGCGTGGCTCCTTGAAGGAGCTACAGTCACAGAATGTGAATTGTCGGCAGCCGAAGCGCTGCTCAGCGCTGCCCGTGTGCTTCTGCGGGACCTGTTCTCGCCCAGCTGCACTCAGCTGGGAACGCGAGTCCAAACAAAACAAACAAACAAAGGTTGACGGTTTACCGCCGGCGCCCAGTTACATGCGAAAATCGACAGCACCTCTCAAGATCACTCGAACAATACAAATAGTTTCGCGAATTCAGCTCCAATATCAGACCGAGTTCAGACTCTGAATGCAACAGGCGGCGCGCCTGATGTTTCCGAATCGATTCCTGTGATTACCAGCCCTGCAGCCCCGTTACAGCCCGAGTTAAGTGCAGAAAACCGACAGCACCTCTGAAGATGACTCGAACAATACGAATAGTTTCGCGGACCTAGCTCGGGCAGCAGACCGAGTTCAGAGCTCTGAATGCGACAGGCGGACGCGACTGATGTCTCTGAACCGATTCCAGTGATTACCAGCCCTGCAGCCCCCTTACAGCTCGAGTTAAGGCAGAAAACGGACAGCACCTCTCAAGATGACTCGAAGAATACGAATAGTTTTGCGGACCTAGCTCGGGCAACACACCGAGTTCTGAGCTCTGGATTTGGCAGGCGGACACGCCTGATGTCTCCGACTCGATTTCTGTGAGTACGAGCCCTGTAGCCCCCCCCCCCCTACAGCCCGAGTTAAGTGCAGAAAACTCAGAGCATCTCTCAAGATGACTCGAACAATACGAATAGTTTCGCAAACCTAGCTCGGGAAGCAGACCGAGTTCAGACCTCTAGATGGGACAGACGAACGCGCCTGATTCGCAATCGATTTCTGTGAGAATCAGCTCTGTAGCTGCCCTACAGCTCGAGTTAAGTACAAAATACCGACAATACGTATCAAGATGACTCGAAACAGCCGATCCCGCCGCGACGCGTTTTTACAGAAATATTCACCGGATTGAGCTGAGATTAAGAAGGCGAGCGGGAAAAAGGTCGAATATGGTCAGAAAAAATACTAGAGCTCAAACGAATTGTTGAATTTCGAGAACAAAGTTTTTCAACCTACCAAAAGTCAGCAAAAGGTCCGTCGACATTTTTCTTGCCAAGTAGCTCTCCAGCGCGCCGGAACTGGCGCCGGCGGTGAACTGTCAACCTGGTCACCGCCGGGAACCTCGTAGAGCTCCTTCTACGCATTAAAGTGCTCGGAGTCGAAAGAGAGAGCTTCTGGAGGCATTTCTCGAAAAAATCAACATTGTTTTTTTCATGTTCAGATGAAATTGGTTCCTCCAAGTTTCGATAGTAAAAGTGCGCTTCCGGAGCTCATATTAAGATGTAGAGGCCCTCATAGTCGTCCACAGGTGCGAAAAATCGGGTTTCTTAAAATGAATGGTCAAACTGGGCGCCGGCGGTGCACCGTCAACCTTTCTTACCGCCGGGGGACTCGTAGAGCTTCCTGACAATATATAATTTCCAAAAGAATTGCAGAGAACGAATAGTTTGTCAGCCCAAGCGATTTCACACCTCTCGATGCAACAGCCGAACGCCCCCGATGCTTCTGGATTGTCTTCTGTACGAGCTCTGTAGCTCTTCTAGCCCGAGTTACGTGCGTACATCGATAGCACCTCTCAAGATGACTCGAACAAAACAAATAGTTTGGCAAACCCAGCTCGAGTATCAGACCGAGTTCAGACCTCTGTATGCGACCGGCGGACGCGTCTGATGTCTCCGAGTCGATTCCTGTGATTACAAGCCCTGCAGCCGCCCTGCAGCCCGAGTTAAGTGCAGAAAACTGAGAGCACCTCTCAGAATGACTCGATCAATACGAATAGTTTCGCGGACTTAGTTCGGGCAGCAGACCGAGTTCCGAGCTCTCGATTCGACAGGCGGACGCGCCTGATGTCTTTAAATCGATTTCTGTGATCACCTGCACTGTAGCCCCCCAACAGCCCGAGTTAAGTGCAGAAAACCGACAGCACCTCTCAAGATGACTCGAACGATACGATTGGTTTTCGCGATTCTAGATCGAGCAGCAGACCGAGTTGAGAGCTCTGGATTCAACAGACAAGCGCAACTGATGATTCTAAATCGGTTCCTCTAAGTATTAGCTCTCTAGCTGTCCTACAGCTCGAGTTTAGTACAGAAAACCGAGAGCGCCTGTCAAGATGACCCGAATCATACGAACAGGTTTGCCGACCTAGCTCGGCTAGCAGACCGAGTTCAGATCTCTGGATGCAACGCACGAACGCGCCTGATCATTCTGAATCCATACGCTGTGCTTACCAGCTCTGTAGCTGTCCTGTATCTCGAGTTAAGTCCAATATACCAAGAGCGCGTATCAAGATGACTCGAAACGGCCGATCCCGCCTGGACGCTTTTTGGCAGTAAAAGGTGCCCGATCGAGCTGAGATCAAGATGGCGAGCGGGAATAAAATCGAATATCACGGGAAAAAAATACTAGAGCTCTAACGAATGGTTGAATTTCGAGAACAAAATTTTCAACCGACCAAAAGTCAGCAAAAGGTCCGTCGAGATTTTTCTTGCCAACTGGCTATCCAGCGCCCCGGAATTACTCTTAAGCTTCCAGCAACAACTGGGCGCCGGCGGTAAGCCGTCAACCTTTCTAACGGCCGGGGGACTCGTAGAGCTTCCTGAGAATATAATGTCGAAAAACAATTGCAGAGAACGAGTAGTTTTTCAGCCCAAGCGATTTCAGACCTCTCGATGCAACAGCCGAACGCCCCCGATGCTTCTAGATTGTTTTCTGCACGAGCTCTGTAGCTCTCCTTCAGTTCGAGTTGCGTGCGTAAATCGACAGTACCTCTTAAGATGACTCGAACAAAACGAATAGTTTGGCAAAGCCTGCTCGAGTATCAGACCGAGTTCAGACCTCTGAATGCGATCGGCGGACGCGTCTGATGTTTTCGAATCGATTCCTGTGATTACCAGCCCTGCAGCCCCCCTACAGCCGAGTTGAGTGCAGAAAACCGCGAGCACCTCAGGATGACTCGAATCATACGAATAGTTTCGTGGACCTAGTTCGGGCAGCAGACCGAGTCCGAGCTCTGGATTCGACAGGCGGACGCGCCTGATGTCTTCAAATCGATTCTTGTGACCACCAGCACTGTAGCCCCCCAACAGCCCGAGTTAAGTACAGAAAACCGACAGCATCTCTCAAGATGACTCGAACAATAGAAATAGTTTCCCGATTCTAGATCGGGCAGCAGACCGAGTTCAGAGCTCTGCATTCAACAGACACGTGACTGATGATTCTGAATCGGTTTCTGTAAGTATCAGCTCTGTAGCTGTCCTATAGCTCGAGTTTAGTATAGAAAACCGAGAGTGCCTGTCAAGATGACTCGAATAACACGAATAGGTTTGCCGACCTAGCTCGGACCGAGTTCAGACCTCTAGATGCAACAGACGAACGCGCCTGATCATTCTGAATCGATGAGGTGTGCTTATCAGCTGTGTAGCTTTCCTGTCTCTGAACTCGGTCTGCTGCCCGATCTAGAATCACGAAACTATTCGTATTGTTCGAGTTATCTTGAGAGATGCTGTCGGTTTTCTGCACTTAACTCGGGCTGCAGGGAGGCTAGAACGCTGGTAGTCAGAGGAATCGAGTTGGAGACATCAGGCGCGTCCGCCTGTCGAATCCAGAGCTCGGAACTCGGTCTGCTGCCCGAACTAGGTCCGCGAAGCTATTCGTATTGTTCGAGTCATCCTGAGAGGTTCTGTCGGTTTTCTGCACTTAACTCGCGCTGTAGGGTGGCTGCAGGGCTGGTAATCACAGGAATTTTGGAGACATCAGACGCGTCCGCCTGTCGCATTCAGAGGTCTGAACTCGGTCTGATACTCGAGCTAGGTTTGCCAAACTATTCGTAGTCTTCGAGTCATCTTGAGAGGTGCTGTCGATTTACGCACGTAACTCAGGCTGTAGGAGAGCTACAGAGCTCGCACAGAAGACAATCCAGAAACATCGGGGGCGTTCGACTGTTCATCGAGAGGTCTGAAATCGCTTGGGCTGAAAACTATTCGTTCTCTGGAATTCTTTTTTCGACATTATATATTGTCAGGAAGCTCTACGAGTCCCCCGGCGGTAAGAAAGGTTGACGGTTTACAGCCGGCGCCCAGTTCCGGCGCGCTGGAGAGCTAGTTGGCAAGAGAAATCTCGATGGACCTTTTGCTGAGTAGCTCGTAGAGCTTCCCATAGCTAGTTGCTGGAAGCTTAAGAGTAATTCCGGCGCGCTGGAGAGCTAGTGGCAAGAAAAAGCTCGACGGACCTTTTGCTGACTTTTGGTCGGTTGAAAATTTTGTTCTCGAAATTCAACAATTCGTTTGAGCTCTAGTAGTTTTTTCTGACCATATTCGATCTCATTCCCGCTCGCCTTCTTAATATCAGCTCGATCGGGTAATATTTCTGCAAAAAAGCGTCGCGGCGGGATCGGCTGTTTCGAGTCATCTTGATACGCGTTGTCGGTATTTTGTATTTAACTCGAGCTATAGGGCAGCTACAGAGCTGATTGTCACAGAAATCGATTGCGAATCATCAGGCGCGTTCGTCTGTTCCATCAAGAGGTCTGAACTCGGTCTGCTGCCTGAGCTAGATACGAGTAAACAGAAGACTAAGCAGACGAACGATACTACTAATACTAATAATAATACGAAGCAAACACATAATAAAACTACTATTAAGAAGAATCAGACGAAGACGAAACTACTAATGATAATAAGAGTACTAAGCATACGAATAATAATACGAAACATAATATTGCTGATACTAGTAATACTAATATTCATAATCATATTATTCATAATGATAACAGTGATAAGACTAATACGACGAATAAGACGAACACTATGAATACTACGGCTAAGAAGAAGACGAATCAGAAGAATATTAATAATAATAATAATAACAATAATAATATTAATACGAATAATAACACTCATAATAATACTAATCATGATAGTACTCATAATTATATTATTAAGACGAATAAGAAGAATACTAATAATACCAATAATAATACTATTACGAAGAAGAATACTAATAATACTACGAATAATAATAATACGAAGAGAAAGAATAATAATAATAATACTAGTAATACTAATAATAATAATTCGAAGAAGGAGAAGAGGAGGAGGAGGAGGAGGAGGAGGAAACGGAGCACGAGGCGGAGGAGGAGGCGGAGGCGGAGGAGGAGGAGGCAGAGGAGGAGGAGGAGGAGGAGCAAAAAGAGGAAGAAGAGGAATAAGAGGAATAACAGGAATAATAGGAATACTAGAAATACGAATCATACTAATAATACTAATGAAAAACAATTGCTGAGACAAATAATGATAATACTAATCGCAATAATATGAAGAATAACGATAACAATAATAATAAGAATAGTAATACTACGAAAACTAATAATAATATTAACCAGACGAAGAAAGCGAACACTAATTTGGGTAATAATAGTCACGATTCTACGAATAATCATAAGACTGATACTAATACTAACAGTATTCATAATCATACTACTAATAATAATAACACTAATACTAATAATAATAAGAAGACTACTACAAACGAATAATCATAACAATCATCAAACAACTAATACTAATAGTAACAAGAAGAGGAGGAGGAGGAAGAGGAGGAGGAGGAAGAGGAGGAAGAGGAGGAGGAGGAGGAAATCGAGGAGGAAAAGGAGGCATAGGAGGAATGTGGGTCGCGGTGAGCTGTATCTTCAATGCGAGGACCCAACTCAACACATGATGGATGGGAAGTATCGGCTGTCCACTTACACGGGGCATTGGAGGCGTACCGCCAGCAACAAGTAGAAGCGGATCGATATCCGAGGCCGAAGCACAAGGCTATTGTGCCGTCGGGGCGCGGTCCTGACGACTGCAAGCTGTGAGTGGCCCTTTCCCCTCCCTTGTTTTCTGGTCCTGCCCCCCCCGTTATTGTCATCATGGTCCTGTCTTGCTCCTCTTTGTCGTCGGCTTCGTCGTTAGTCTTTTGTCCTCAGTCTCTCTGTCTCTCTCTGTTTCTCGGTGCCCCCTCTTCCCGCCGTAAGCTGGCAGAAGTTCTGCTGCGTTGAGTGAGGAGTTCCAGGTTTCCAAACACAGAGTTGTTTCTATTTAGCCCTGGGTAACTTTTCTGCAGGTGGACAATGCTCCGCAGTTCGGCCTCGCCACACCTCCTTCCATGTGCCATCAAACATGTCGGAATTGACCGATTGCAATGAGAGTGTGTTTCTAGATTGGGTTGGCCAGCGAGTGTTCTACGTGAGCGAGTGCACGGAAAAGGCATAGCGTTGCCGTTGTCTTTGATTTTGAGCCGGACCCTGTTACTGGCAACGAAACATCGTCACGTTGTGGCGGTCGGTTTGCTCATTTGGTGCACTCCATTCACGATGGTGGGACATATATTCCATGTGATGATTATTGGCTTGGTCGCTGGCGACTCGGCCAACACATTGAGGACTGCTTGCATTCATGCATTTAGTGGGCTCCTCGCCGTTTGGGTTCGTGATGAAAAGCTAATTTTTCCACGGGGTGCCGTGGGTCAAGAGGCTGGTGAGATGGACCACCTGCCGATACCCACTGGCAGGATCGTTCTCTCCGTGTCAGACTGTTGAAGGGCATGCGAAGGAGGTTGATATGGAGCACGGAGGGCACACGGGGGATTGGAGGAGTAGGGGAAAAGCACGAGTAAGAGGATCGTTGCTCGTGTGACCCATGCGGTGGCTTATCGCTGCGCAGTATGTTTCGATCAGGACGGGAGCTTGCTGATTGACTAGGTTCACGCTCTAACGCAGGGGGATCTTCGCTGTGCATTGTAGCTCTTTATCATGCGATCAATGGCCTGGTACGGAAGCCGTATTTAACAGCCAGGGTCGCCTGGAGTGTGGTGGCGTTTTTAAGTTTATCGCTTGCTGTCTCAAGTCGTTGCATCCAAGGAGTGGTGGCGATACTACATTGTCGAAGTACCGCACGACGATGATATTGTTCCGATTTGCTTTTGCAAGTGGCCATCCCCATTGCATTGAGTAGAATTCTACTTTCTTATTGCCGTGTTTCAATGCGGTCATTCGCATTTTATTAAGCCCGCAGAGCGGGAGTCACGGCGGGCCCCAGAAGTGAAACGAGAACGCACCTCTCGAAATCAGTGGGTGTTCGAAGGCACTGTTTCGGCGATGGTCGTTACCTATCGTTGCAATTTTTCTTTGGGGTGGCAACTGCGTCTTTTGGGTGGTAGGTTGGAGCTAACAGTGCGCTTTCGGGGGTCCATGAGGCACGAAGTGCACGAGGGGTCTGGCGACTTGAGGATCCTAGGAACAGTCGTGGGGAGCCAGCCGAGGACTTCTGAGGGTCCATGTTGCACGAACCGAGTGAGGGGTGCGCCGACTTGAGGGAACATGGGCCCTCCTCAAAGAGCCAGCTGGGCGGCTCTTGAGGCCCATGACCCATGATGCATCAAGGGTAGTGAACCTCCCAAGAGAATGGAGGTACGACTTTGTATCTGTGCGTGTTCTGCAGGCGTAGCCCAGGACTGCCGATCCACTGTGATCTTCGTACCCCAGTAGCCGAAGCATGCGGACCACTTGTAGGTTTGCGCGTCCCAGAATAATCGTGGGACGGAAGGAAGCGACGCCGTCCTTGGCGCGCATGTACGCATGCACTCGGCGCCACCTAAACATACTAATGCTATGTGTGCGTCACCCCCAACAGGCGACGCGCGCGCCGGGAAATCTTATAGTATATGCTCCGTGCCGGGCGCTTTCGGGAAACGAACTACTACAAGATGGTTGTAGTATCTGTTTGGGTCGGACGCACGCCTTCAAGGAGGCCACATAGTACTAGTTTGTCGTTGTGCGTCCCATGAAGTCTCACCAGCCCTCAATCCCATCATCATTCCGTTATGTGTCTTCGGAGCCCAACGCGGCCAGGGCCGGAGTGGCCCGCTGGCCTGAGCCCGCAGAGCGGGGTTGACGGCGGGCATCCATGGGAACCTTGCACGTAGATTTTGCAGTCGCTGGGTGTTTGGGGTATTCGGCGGTATGCGAGGGGGGGAAGTGACGTAGAAGGCCTTCTTAGAAGGCTGCTGGATTTCTCAGAAGCCCTCGCGCCTTCTGAAAGGTTTTCTGTGTCTTCGGGGAAGGCTCATGACATTTTTCATAAGGCCGCGGGACTCCCGAGCCTTCTGAGAAGGCCTTCTCCTTCTCGCTTCCCTCCTAGGCTCGCCGCCGATGTATGGCTTCGCCGGGTGTCGAAACCACTCGTTGCAATTTTTCTCAGGGCCATCTTAGCGTCCCTGTTGGGCCCAGGCGGTTCTGGAGCCAGCAGACGGCCTCTGGGGGGCCTATTGGGCACCACGCGTGAGAGGGGGGTGCCGAATCGAAGCTCTTTTGAGCCGTCTGAGGGGCAAGCACAGGGTCCCTGGGGCCCTTGGGGTCCAGAGGCACGAGATGCCCAGGAGGTGTGCCGAATGGAGGCCTCAGGGAGCCGTGCTGGGGACCAGCTGGGCTCCCATGCTGCGCGACTTGCGTGTGGGGTGTGTGAAGTTGAGGCCTTGGAGCGCCTACCATTCGTATTCCAGAATCTCTTGGCGTCTCAGGAGAAATCCGCCGGCGGACTGCGTGGAGCTGCTCGTAGCAAGCGTCCATGCATGCAACCTTATCAGTTCTCAACCTTCAGGGTTCAACATGGCGAGGGCCTGCAAGGGGCCAGCCGACTTGAGCCCGCAGAGCGGGAGTCTTGGCGGGCGCCTGGGGGAAACTCGCAGGCAGATTTTGCAATCGCGGGGTGTTCGGTGTATGATTTCGACGAGTGTCGAAAGAACTCGTTTCAATTTCCCCGGGGCCATCTCGGCGTTCCTTGGGGGGCCAGACGGTCGGAGAAACTAACAGGGGGGGCCTTTCGGTGGTCCATGGGGTACGAGGTGTGTGAGAGGTCAGCCGAGGGCCCCTGGAGTATATGAGGCACGAAGTGCGTAGGGTGAATGCCGTAGGGTGAATGCTGAACTGAGGGCTGTCTTGGAACCGCCTTGGGGCCTGTCCCCCACTGGCCTTCGCTGTGGGACCGCTCTTGGGCCCTTTCGGGGTTCTCCTGTAACCCTCTTGGGATTCTCTTGGGGAGTCTCAGGGTCCGCTCAGGGCTCTTTTGGTGCCTCGTTGGGCCCACCACGGAGGCGGAGAATCTTGTTGGAACCTGCAGATGCAGGAATTCCGATCCGACATCATCGAAATATTTGGTTCCCGGCCATCTTGGTAGACCTTTGGGGGTCTCGGCGGCTATCAGGCGCCTCACTGGGGCCTCTCAAGGGCCTTTCAGGAACTGCTGGGGATCTTTAAGTGTTACTCGGGTGCTGTCTTGGACCATCTTAGGGTCATTTCGGAGCGTTTTGGGGCTGTGCTGGGGCCATCTTGGTGCCTGTCTCAAGCTGGCCCCCGCTGTTTGGCCGCTCTCGGGTCCTCTTTGGGCTCTGCTGGAGGTCCTCCAGGAGGGGTTCGGAGCCCTCTCGGGGCTCTTGTGCGGCCCTCTTGGGGCCACGTCGGGTCCCGAGAAGCCCATTGATTCGCATGAACCGCTTGGGAGCGTCCGCCTTAGAGCTGGTCGGCCGTCTTTGGCCATCTGTGCAGTCCATAGGGCTGCCTTGGACCATCTTGGGCCATCTTGGGGCCACCGTGGCACCGTCTTGGAGCCCGTCTAGATGCCATGCGGGGGCCGGCATGGGGTATGACACGGTTTGGCTCGTGCTGTTGGGGCGCTCTATGGGGCAATTCATGCCATACACTCTTCATGCTTCAGTATCGCTTGTTTGTTCGTGATCGATACTCGACGCCCACGTGCCATGTTGCTTCAGCGGGCGTTACTTGCACCAGTTGATGTGTCATGCTGGGATGGCTGGCGTGTGCTACTTAGTGAACGCGATTGTGTTAGTAGGCATCGGTTGGCACTTTTTGTGAAGGTCGAAGTGTCCTCTGGCTCACGCGCGTGTCCTTTAACATTGATTGTGGCGAAGTTGGGCAGCCATTTGTACGACAGCATGGAGCTTTCATGCGTCTTCAATGATGCTCATACGAAATTAGTGTAAACACTATATAAGGCGTTTCGGAAAGGGCGTCGGCTGCGAGGGGCCAAGGAGTCGGTTTCTCTTCTTTGGCGGAAGGCGGCGGAAGTTTGGTTGAAGCCCGCGGAAGTAAAGCGGGGGCAGTTCTGCCTTTGGAAGCCGGCGGAAAGCCGGCGGAATCCGGCAGAAGTAAGCGTGCGTCTCCAAGAGATCCTACCTTTTGGTTCAGGTCTTGCGGACCTCTCTCTCTCTCTATATATGTTAAGTGTGGGTCTCATACTATCATAGGGAAACGAAAATTGACATAAACATAAAAACTCGGAGGTCCCGGCGGATTTCTCGGATCGGCGCTGCAGCCCCCCTGGCGGCGCCTCCAGCGCCGCCGGTGGTGCGCTCCGCGCGCCAGGGAGGGGGGTCCAGCGCCGATCCGAGAAATCCGCGCGGACCTCCGAATTTTGATGTTTCTGCAATTTTTCGTTCCCCTACCAGCAGGTACCCTTTTTGCGGGTGGTCCTCTCAAGCTCTCCGCCGCCTCTGGCGGTGTGCGCTGGGAGCAGGAACACAGCAAAGCCACAGGAGAGCGCGGCATTGACAGTATAGCTTCGCACACGTGACAAATGTTAACGAGCAAGAGGACGGCAAGGCCCCAGGAGAGCGAGGCATTGACAGTGTAGCTCAGCATTGCCACGGTAGTGGCCGGGAAGCCCCCGCGTGGTGCCTTCCCTCCACAAGCCCAGCCCGGCGCCCGTGGGCGCCCGGAGAGGCCGCTGCTGGGCTCCCCGAGGACAAACCTGCACGTGCCGGCGCTCGCCCCGCCCCTCCGTTTGTGCCGTCGCCGGCGCCGGAGGAGGAGGAGGAGGAGGAGGAGGAGGAGGAGGAGGAGGAGGAGGAGGAGGAGGAGGAGGAGGAG
>CAUYUJ010014413.1:83927-88927 GCA_963575745.1 Prorocentrum cordatum
GAGGAGGAGGAGGAGGAGGAGGAGTAGGTCGGCTGGGCGTGGGGTGTGGCATTGAGTTCCGATCGCGCATGTGTCGACTGGACGTAAGAGTGACCTTTCGCGGGAGGGACCTCTGATGCGAGCCCATTGGTGTCCCCCGATCGCCGAACGCGAAGCGGCAGCAGCGGCTTGGGCCCCAGGTTTGGCCCCCCCGTGCCCCCCGTTGAGCCGCGCACCAGAGGCCCCTCTTGCCTGGGGGTCACTCTTGCGTGTAGCCGAACGTGCCAATGTGGCGCCAGTGTCGTAGGGATCATCGGGGGCTTGGGCGGGAAGGGGGCGAATCTGCGAGCTCCGAAAACCCAGCTGACATGGGGTCCCGACTGGTCGAGGCTGCAGTCAGGAGTCCTAGCGAAAGCGGACCCCGATTGCTTCCATGTGACAAGTGGGTTCTACTGTCAAGCAGGTGAGCAGGGGCCCGGCGCCCCGGCTGGAGTCGCCCAATCCGGGGGTCCAGCCAGTCAGGCGACGAAGTGTATAGCTACACATCCACTGCCCCGCTGGCCGGGCCCTTCCTGGGCCCAGGAGCTGTGTATACGCCCTCCTGGCCAAGTGAGGAAGCCAAATCCCACCTGTCTCTGACTGCAATTTTCAAAATTGAGGAACACTTCTCAAACTGGCAGAAAGGTTGCTGAGCATTCTTGGCGGCGATCTCCCGCCCCCGTGCTGGGGGGTGTAAAAAGGGTGGGAACAGGCTCGCACACCAATGACCCTAACGGGTCGTCAGATTTCTTCTGCTTTGTGGCACTCTGCTCTCCACGCGTGTAGCTCTCTTCGTGCTCTCTTCCTCCATGCATCCGCCCACCTGCTCTGTCAAGTTTTGCGGGCCTGCCCTCAGTCGCCGCCGCCAAGGTTTACAGCCCGTACGGCGGCAAAGAGGTCGCCTGCTGGGGTGGATTTGCCGATCCTCTTTGGGGGCACAGCCTCCTGCCGTGTCTGGTTGTTGGTTTCCTGTCTGTTGGGTGGATTTGTTTCAGATGGCCAACGCTGCCGCCTGCTCAATCACGCTCAGTACACCCCGTCGGACATGCTCCACTCCTCACCCCATCCCATCCTCCTCCCCCCGTCTGCCTCGCTTCTGCCTCTTGCACTCGTCCTCGCTATCCCCTCCTCCCTCTTCTCGCGCCCTTCTTCTTCCTTCTTCCACCTCCACCAGAGAAGAAGGAACCACCACCACCACCGCCACCACCACCACCACCACCACCACCACCACCACCACCACCACCACCACCACCACCACCACCACCACCACCACCACCACCACCACCACCACCACCACCACCACCACCACCACCACCACCACCACCACCACCACCACCACCACCACCACCACCACCACCACCACCACCACCACCACCACCACCACACACCACCACCACCCACCACCACCACCACCACCACCACCACCACCACCACCACCACCACCACCACCACCACCACCACCACCGCCACCACCACCACCACCACCATCACCACCACCACCACCACCATGGGGGCTGGCCGCTCCCCCTCCCCGAGCTGGTGGCACCCCGTCCTGGGCGCGCCCCCGGGGAGTGCCAGGACCGGAGCGCCGCCAGCTCGGGGGGGTGGCCCGAGCAGTCTCTGGAGGTCTGCTACAGCAGAGGGCACCGCCTGAACCTTTCTGCCAGGGTGCACGACGTTGTGCGGAACGCTCTCCAGGCCGAAATTGCTGCTCCCCTCCTGGCGGCGGTGGCCGACCGTCCTGCCCGCGTCTTCGTTGACAGCCAGACCGCGGTGGACGGCTTCGCCACCGTGCCTCCTGGTGGCGACGCCCCCAGCGGTCCCCACGCCGTCCCTCCGGCAGCAGACTCGCCCGGGCCCCGCTGGCCGCTGGCCGTCGAAGAGGCCGTCGCACGGGGCGTTCGGTGACCTTGCCGCCGGCCTCGGCGGGAAGGGTGGGCGCGGACGGCCCTGGTGTCGGAGGCCTGGAGGTTGACACCAACATCAGGATCGGCGGTGTGTCTCTACCGAGGGAAGATGTTCCCGATCTCGGTGATGGGTGGTAATATTCGGACGTCCAAGGGGGCCGAGTCATTACCACCAGCACCGAAACCTAGGATCACCTTACCCCTGAGGAGGCAATCCCCCTGCGTTGGTGTTGGTGCCCGTGCCCAGGGCTCCATCCACACACAGGCCACTGGAGCCTGCAGGTAAGTGTGAGCGGCTGGATGGGCGATGACGGCGACAGCGCACATGCGGCCCTGGTGCCTGAAGCCCCTCAAGCTCTAACAGAGACGCGATCTTCGTCTGGCAGTGGAACCGACTTCTCTGGGAAGGGTCAGCAGCACATGCCGTGCTCCATGCACCCTTTCCTGTGGCTAGATGTGCTCATGAAACCTGCTGATCTCTGATCTTCAGGCCAGTACTGGCAAATGAATCAGCCAGATTTGGCTGCAGGCTCCACCGGTGCACGGACCCGTCGCCAGGAGCCCGCGGGCGGCTGCGGCGTCCGTGCGGGCTCCCGCGCCCCGGGGAGGGGCGGCCTGCGGCGCCGGAGGGTGCCCTCCCTGCTCGGCGCTGCCCCCCTGCGCCCGCCGCCATGTCCTCGCAGGACCCCCCTCCCCGCGCCTTGACGCAGGGATTATGCTGTTCCAACCTACGTTAGCCTTCACCACCAGAAAGAAGTTCGAGCACCAAGAGAGTACCGAGACTTGAGGGTCTTCGTGTGTCGGGCCCCTGGAGGCGATATGCTCGTTCGACACTGTTTCGAAACTGTTCTGGGTGCTCGGAATCGTTTCTGGAGTGTGGTCCTCGAGTACGATGGGAGCAACATGACGCGGGGACTCCGCCCCCTCTCGCAAGCTCGAGCTTCGGCCGCCCTCTCTGCCGCGCTGTACCGCGCGCGCGAGAGCACCGGCGGCCTATGCTGGCCCTGGCAGGGCACGCGGTGTGCCCGAGGCGCGCAGGCACGTCCGTGCCGGGGAAGGAAAGGGCAGGGTTGGGGAAAAAACACACAGACACAATGAAGCGTCGATCCCCAGGAAAATATTGGAAAATATGGGCAGTGGGGGGAAGACAGAAACCAGGAGAATGTGGGAAAATAGGGGGAATCCTTTTCTTTGTGTGTCCTTGGGCCCCTTCAAAAGGGCAGGGTTGGGGATGTGCCACCACGAGGTGGGTGCTTAGAACTTCCCAGCCAGTGGTAGCAGTGGTGTGGCGACTCCTGTGATCAGATCCTGTGTTCCGCATGCCTGGAGGTGCGCTGGGCGCACGCGCGCCTGCCACAATGCGGATGCAATGGGTGCCCTGCCCGCGTGTTCCACCATGGCCGTGCGTCTGCGCACGCACCGATGAACGCAAGGTCGATCCATGCGCGCTCAACGCGCTGAACGGGCAGCGCACGAGAGGCACTCGCACGCGCGCGCGCACATTGACACATGCAATCACGAAGGCTGCACGCGTGCGTGATATGACTCAGCAGGGGTGCGTTTCCCAAAATGTGGGAAGAAACATTCACCCCATCCCCAACCCCCTCATCCTACCTACTCCTGCTCTTCCTCCTCCCCCCCTGCACCCAACCAGCTATATGGAGCTGATCCGGCGGGCAACCAGCTACATGTAGCTAGCTTCGCGCCACACTGGCTCCAGGCAGCTAGTTCGGCGCGAAGCTAGTTACATGGAGCTAGTTTCGCGCCGAGCTTGCTACGCGCACGTAGTTCGGCGCCAGACCCAGCTGCACACAGCTAGTGTTCCTCGACGCACACCTCGACATGGCAACCTGGAGATTCTCATATATGAGAACTAAATCATAACGGCCCTGAATCAGCTGCTGTAGCTGGTTTCCCGTGCAAGTTTGCTGCACCCATCTGGGTGCTGTCGTTGATCGCGGGCCACCCGCTGATCCAAAACAACGCCCAGCTGGGTGCAGCAAGCGTCGCGCCTGCTCGTGCTCCAGACGTCGCGCTTGTGCCTTCGCCCGCGCTGCGCGCCCTGAGCTATTAACAACTCCCCCCCTTACGCCGATTCCCCCCAGCGCTCCGACGCATCGCTCAGGAGGGCCGTTCAACCTACGGGGAGCTGCGAAACACGCGGAGAGCTCATCTTCGTGATATCACGTTCGCACACAATGCCCGTGCCGCGCCTCAAAGCACACGCGCTCGGATCGACAGCGCCGTGATCGAGTGCCAGACCGCCTCACCCGACTCCCTTGCGCCGGACGGCCAAGTGCCCCTGCTTTGACAGTGCCGCTCCAGACCGCGCGCTTCGAGGCTCGCTCGGTTCTGCGCCCGCTCTGGCACCACAGAGTTCGCACGAGAAGCATGCTCGGGCGGAAATGCGAAGGATGGTGGCTGGAGAGGAGAGGGATGGAAGGACAAAAGGAGACACGGTTCTCGGGGAAAAGAAAGCGTAGCTACGCTGCTCGGCGTGTCAGACCAGCAGCAGGCATCAAATTCCGACCCCCCCCTTTTTCTATTCCCCCCTTTCGCCCGGGATTGACTCGCACCAAGCGTCATCTGCTCGGATGCTGGGGGTCCTCTCCTTCTCTTTCGACGTCGGTTCGAAATCGGTCCACGGACTTCTCCCAGGGTCCGTCCTGGTTTGAGGTCCAGGATCGGTTTTAACAGACCGGGAGCCCGAAACAGGCCCCTGGGGTGATGCCGAAGCTGAGCAGAAGACTCCCCCGTCCCCCCTGTGCTGAAGGGAGGGTGGCGTTCAGAAGGTGCGGTTGGCGACCTTAGGATGGACAGATGGGCAAAAACACACACTCTGTACGGAGCAATCCGACATATATTTTTGAGTGCCTGCGTGGTGTCTCTGGTTGCACCTCACTACTCGAATTAATATTGACGCTACTGCTGCTACCACGAATCCGATTACTTGTATTATTTCTACTACTTCTACGACTGCTTCTACCACTACTACATCAACAACAGCAACAACAACAACAACAATTACTAGCACGTGGGGACACTCCGTTCTCACCAGTGCCAGGGTTTTCATAG
>CAUYUJ010014413.1:93927-113927 GCA_963575745.1 Prorocentrum cordatum
CCGGGCACGCAGCGGCGCCTCCCGCCGTCTTGGCGCGAGCCTTCTCCGTGGGCCTGCGCGCCCGGAGGAAGCGGCGCTCGCCCAGGAGAGGTGCGCTGCGGGGGGTCCCCCGCCCAGCCCTCGTCGGGGCGCCGTGGGCGGCGCATGCGCGAAGGAGGCGCCTGGTGTCTGTGAGCCGGCTTGGGCCCAGGCGTCTACAGTTCCGATGGCTCCCCAATCGGTGCTTGCGTTGAAGGGGGCCTCGCGGAGGTCGAAAGATTCGGCGAAAGTTCCCTGCCGCTTTCGTTGGGGCCGGTATCCTGGGTTCCCGGTTCCGGGTTCCCCGGTTCCTGGTGGCTGGTTCGGGGCCGATTGCGGTGGGCGGCAGGGTTCCTGGGTTTCCGTGTTCCCGACGTCCTGGCCGATCTCTTTATCGATCGGTCTCGCCATGGATCGCGCTGCTCGTCATCGATCGCGCTATTGCTCGCGCTAGTGATCTCGCTATCCAACCACGGGACGCCGCGGGCCGATTTCGGTCATCATAAGTACATGCGTATGTGCGCGCGTAGGGAATCTCACTACCCCTTGAGGGCGTTGGTGGTTTAATGAGTTTTGTTTTCTCTGCCAAAACCCCTCCCTCCCTTGCTCGGGGGAGGGGTCTATAACTGACCCCAGTCAGTATACGCCCCCTCCCCCAGGCGACCAGGAGCCAACCGGGAACAATGAGGACCCCATGAGGGCCCCGGTTCCCACCAACTTTGTCAAAAAGCAAAACAAAGTACACAGGGGCAAAGTCTGGGGTCGTGTTCGTGATGCCCGCAAGCATTTTTTTTGTTTTCGACAGGGCCGGCAGGGGTGTCAGCGTGTTGCCTGCTGCGCGCAGGGCTACCATCCCTGAGAAAAACAATGCGAAGTGCACCTCGCGGATTTATCTGGATGGCGGCGTGGCCACCCTGCGATCGCTGCCAAGTGGTGGCGCATGGCCTGCTGCGCGCAGGCCCGCGACGTGGACGGTGGGTGCCGACGTGCTTCCCGATGTGTGCTGTCACGTGCGCAGGCGCACCTGGCGCGCTCTGCGCGTGTCCCGAACGTGGCGCACCTGGCGCGGCTGGAGTGTGTGGCGCACCTGGCGCACGCGGAGGCGCGCGGCGCATCTGGCCCACCAGGCGTGCCTGGTACGCTCGGGCCCCAGGGGTGCCTGGTGTGTGTGGCGTGCCTTGCACGCGTGCCGCACCTCGCCCCAGCGTCGAGCACATGGGCTCGATTTTGGTTTCCAGTAGGTGTCTATGCGCCGCCTCGTTGCTGAAGGCCGCTTTGCGCCGCTGCGGCCCGCGTCGCCTGGCCGCGACGGCGCGGGCCTGGTCGGGCGTCGCGGCAGCGGGCGGTCGCGCGAGGGCGGAGAAGGCCCCGCGAGTGAACTGATCCAACGTCCCCGGTGGGCGGTCAGCGAGGGCGACGCCGTCGATCCCCCCGATAGGCGCGGGCTCTCCTGCAAGCTCGCTCGGCCAGTGAGGTCGGAGGTGCGCGACCAGAGGTCCGGAGTCTTTTCGCGCCGGCTGTCTTGCTGGCTACGTCCTGGACGGCGGACTGGCAGCCGTCGCGGTGGGCGGCGACGCGACGGGCGCGCGCCTCCCACCAGCCCCCCGCCGATCGTGACCCGCGCAACCGCTGCGGAGGCCTTGTCGCGGGACGGTGCTCGCCTCGCCCAGCCAGCGCGCGGCGTCCTCTGGCTGATGGTCAAGGAGGCGTGGGCCGACCCCCCGTGGACTCGCGAACGCTGGGGTCAGTTCACTTGGGACTACAGGAGAAAATTGATGGGGCGAGTTCGCCCAGAAATTGTCCCACGACAGGTCAGGATCGACATCCTGTGCTCCCTGCCAACGTGCGGGCGGCAACCCGCCGGCACTTGCGCCCCCCCTGCCTCGGCGGGACTGATTGGGCGGGCCGAAGCAAACGAGGGCCTTGACTTGGCTGGCTTGGCGGTTGCCTTCAAGGAACATCTCCTGGCCCGTGTCAAGCCGCTGGGGTGCCAGAGCGGGATGGCTTGGACAGCTCGCCGCGCGCGGTGCTGCGGCGACGCGCTGGGCCCATGGTTGAAAGGCGTGAGGTTGCTGCGCGATTTCCTCGCAGCGCGTGTGGTGCGCCGCGGTGCAGTGTCCTGGTTCGGGCGGTCATGCAGCGGACAAACACTGATTTGTCGCTGTTTGCTTGTCACATGCCTACCAGTCGCTCGTGTCACGCGTCGATGCGCTGGCTGCTGTGGACTCTTATTCACAGGTCATGTGCTCTGGGCGCGTCGCTCTGTCGCCTTGAGTTCCGAGTTGGCGCCTGGAGCTCTCCTTCCTGGCGCCGCGTCTTCAGGGTTCCTCGGGTTACTCGCGCTTGGTCGGGGTTCCTGGCACCGTGTGGGTGGGCGTGCCGGGGTGGTCTTGCGTTTGCCACCGCCGAGGTCTGTTATGCATTTGATGCTTTCCTTGAGGCTCGGCGTAGGCTCTTCATGTGTGCCTTTTGCGAGCCTCGCGGCGCCTTCCCCGTCTTGTCTGAGACGTCCTTGGTCGACTTGGTGGCGACCCAGGCGTCGGTGCGTACAGGGTTCTCGCCTCTCTACTTATGCTGCTCGAGCGGTGCCCTACCGATTATTTTGGTCGGCGCCTCTATTGTAGCCTGATCTCGGCCAGCCTGATCGCGTCACCGGCATTGGCTTGTTGTGGTGGCGCGTGCTGCACCGTCGCCGCCCGTCCATCACTTCACCCGTTTTGGTTATGCATCGGGCGTCGTTGGTTTGTAGGTTAGCATCCTTCCCATCATAGCCGCTTGGTCGTAGCTTCATCTGTGATACTTGTTCTTCGGTTGGATAGGCAACTTTACAGGTTGCTGTCTTTTGTGCTCTTTGTCTTGACATCCCTCCGAGGATTCAGCGGCTAATTCGCACCAGGCTGCTGTTGGCGCTTCAGTTTATTCGGGTCGATTTGTTCCTCGTTTCGTTGGCCGTTGCACTTTTGGCTTTCCAGCCCCTTGTGTTCTGCTTACCATCAATATGCACTGCCGTGACTGGACTTTTTCATCATGGCACGTTCGAGTAAGTTTGTTCGCAATTGGCACCTCCACCTGCCGACCGCGCCTGAGGTCCTTCGTGTGCCGCTGGGTTGAAAGTGCGGTCGTGGCTGCTGCGCGTGTGTTTGTGTTTGATTCGCGCGCGAATGCATATGAGACGGAAAGTGGGGAAAGGGGGAGGTGAAGGGAGACGCGGGCGGGACGCGGGTGAAAATACCATTATGACCCCAGTGATATGGGAGGAACAAGCCTTTGCTGCCATTCTAAGTAAGAACAATACAAGGAATGGGGGGGAAAGGGAATCCAATAAACACGAAGCGTGTGGATGATCCTGGGTCTCCCTGGGCCTCTTTAGACATGCGCGGTGAGTCTCTCTTTCGGGAAAGAACTCTGGGACTCAGCGACGAGCCGCCACCGCCGATCCGGCGCCGCCCCCTCTCTTCGCGCTCGTTGGCTGCGCGCCGACGGAGCTGCCGCGTTCTTTGTGCCGAGAGCGGCGCCGACGGCGGCCGAGGCGACGACGACGACGACGACGTCGACGATGACGGCGGCGGCGGCGGCGGCGATGGCGTCGTCCCAGGCTGGGGCGCTCCATGGCGGGGGCAGGTGGTCCAGACCGAGGCGTCCCCAAGCGATTGCCACGCATGCCTCAGCGGCATCTTCTCCGGACGGGGAGGCCACTCGTCGAAATCTGCGGCCGCCGCCGTCGCGCCGCCGCCGCCGCCATCGGCATCGGCATCGTCGTCGTCGTCGTCGTCGTCGTCGTCGTCGTGGTGGTCGTCGTCGTCGTCGTGGTCGTCGTCGTCGTCGCCGAGGAGAGCAGAGGGGGGAAGAGGTAGGGGGGGTGCGAGGGAAGCACACTGAAACGACAGGGGCTGCACGAGTCGGAGGGGTTATGGAGTGAAGGAGGGTAGGAAGGGCGAAAGAGAGTGCAGTGACCTTCGCAGCATATCGCATGGTAATTACTTGTAATATACAATCCAGCACGGTGCGCGTCAAACGCACAGAAGATCGCTCTGGCTTGCCAGTTGGCAAAACCGCTCTGCTGAGCAATGTGGACCAGATGATTACCTTGAACCCAGACAGATGCGAGATGTAGTGCTTCATGCTTTCCTGGGGTGGGGAGGTCTTGGGGATAGGCGAAGGATGGTGTAGTGCTTCATGCTTTCCTGGGGTGTAGTGTTTCATGTAGTGGTCCTCACGTGTCATGAGGGGTGGGATCTTGGGGATAGGCGAAGGATCACGGAAACTGGTCCCAAGGCAGGAACGTGCAGATGCAATAAGTTGTGGCTGGAGTCGCTGTGGTACTCGTGATTTCGAAGCAGGGCATCGCATTGTGGGTCATGCCCGTTGCTTTCCATATCCGTGTCGTTCCACAGATCTCTCGTGGAACACATTGTCGGATCGTCGGGCGATCTTCTTCTTCCTCTCACCATCAGCGTCACTGGCAATAATTTCAATGCCCCCAGCTCGGCGGCATTGGGCCAGAAAGTCGGGGTTGATCATCATGCAAGACAGTCGTTTGTGCGTCAGTGGAGAAGTTTTGTGGACGACTCCCTGACGATAGCGCCTCGGCGCGTAGCAAGCGAGGTGGGCAACTAGGTTCTCAGCAGTTCCACAAGAGCGCAGTGAGTGGTACGTACCAGAGTCAGATAGGCATGTAATATTTGAATGTGCAGCTGTCCATGGGCTCCGGTTGGATCTCGTGAAAACTATTCATCTAGCCTGGGTCAAATATTTGTTCGTACCCAAGTGTTCAGGCCAACCACTACAAGTGTTGGCAGCAGTTTTGTGAGTAGTATCCAAGCGAATCGGAAACCTTTGATCCCATCGCGAATGTGAATGACAGTGCATGTATTGTCTCAAGCTCAATTTGTTAAAGAGGAAATTTTTGACGCTTCGCGTGTTGTAGCTAATTAGGTTTGCCCGTCGGCCCGGACAACTTCTCTCGCCGCCTGCGCTCTTCGCTCGCGGCCGCGACCAAAAAAGTATCTCCCCCAATCCGTAGCTTTTGGCTCAAGCCTGGCCAGAAGCCTGCTGCCAGCGGGCGGCGAAGCGGCTGGTGATCCAGGCGGCCGGCCCGCTGCGCGAGCGATGGCCGTGCGAGCGGCTGCTCCGCCCTCCTCTGGTCGCTGGCAGTGCCCGCTCGCAGGCCGCCCTGGTGTCCCTGCGGCGGCTGCCGCTGCGTCGCTGGCGGGGCGGCCAGGGATTGGCGGGCGCGCGCCTGCTGACACGACTGCGCTCCTGGGAGCGATCGCCATCATTGCCGTGCGGAGCCACTCCAAGCCTCACCAGGTTCCGAGGGCGATGCGCCAGAGGGCTCTAAACAAGCCAAACCAATACCACAGGGCATCTGCAGGGAGGTCAGGCCAGATCCACCCCATGTTGTTAATGCCAGCGAATCCAACGGATTCTGCTCCGCACGTTCGGAGCGACGCAGCCTCGCCAATACGCCACAATATCAAAACCTCACGTTCAGCAGCACAACTCCTCCGATGCGTCACAGAAGCTTGTTCGAAGGGTTTTGCCGAGTCGAGCGTATTTAGCTCGGCGATGCAGGCGTGCGGGTACAAAAGATGGTGGTCGACTCTGATCGAGCTCTTGGAAATAAGGAAGAAGGTGTTGGGCGGCCGGTTCGACACGGTTGGGAGGAATATCTGCCTGACAGCTTTGGCTCGCAGCGCCCATGGCGACAAATTCGGGCTCGTTCCTGAGAGGCAGCGCGAGCTTGTAAGACTGGGCCAAGAGGTTTGGAGTTCAGGCGAGCCCGCTCAACACGTTGATAATTTCAACGCTGGTTTGGGCGCTGCCCTGCAAGTGTGTATAGCCTCGAATGATCCCCGAGGCCTCTCGTGGGCAAAGGATCTATGGCATTGGGCTTTGGCAGAGCCATTTGAGATGGATGGTTTGAAATACTTGACATATGCGAGGCTGCTTGAATCACATCAGCTCCACGACGAAGTTGATGATATGGTCGAGAGGGCTGCGGCAGCGGGGAAGACCTGGTTCGAATCCCAAGATTTCCTGAGTTCCATGATTAATATGGCCGCCGAGAGGAGAAACTGGGAGCGGGCCGACGCCACGTGGCAGTGGTTGGTGCATCGTCACGGGGTTGAGCCAGATATCATCGCTTAGGTTGCTATGGCGAAAGCTCACATGTTGTGCGGTCGCGTTCTGCAAGCTGCTCAGATCTTGGACGAGGTGGGCGAGCCCGCGCTGAACGACAACTTCAAAGCAGTAGTCGACCGAGCGCAGCTCCTCATTTTGATGTGCCATTCTGCGCCGTCGCAGAGGAATGTGCGGCGGCTACAGCGAGCTCTCGATCTGGGCGAGCAGACGATCCGTAATGACAGCAGTAAGCATGCAGCAGGGCAGTGGAGTGAGCTCAAGCTCGCCGCACAATGCGTTCTGGGAAACGCGGCGGCCGTGCACCTGCAGGACATCCTCGTCGAGTGGAAGGCCAGGACAAAGAGTGCGATGAAAGATTGGCCGAATCATGTCGGTGGCAGCCTGTATCTGGGTGAGGCCGGCCGGCGCCTTCCGCCTCCTCCCCCAATTCCCCCTGCCCGGCGGTCCAGCGGCGGCGGGCGTGATCGGAGGCGCGGCGTTGGCGCCACTTGTGGGCCAGCTGGAGCAAAACAAAAATTATCCTGGCAAAGCAACCTAACAGCGATGTGTAGGAGCATATCTGGAAGCATTCCCCTTAAGATTCAGATGAGAATCCAGTTGAAGAATTCTGATATTCTCGCAGTCGCAGTCGCATTCGCGATGACAGTCGCAGCGGCAACGGCAGTCGCAGTCGCAGCCTCAGCCTCAGCCTGCCTCAGCCTCAGCCTGCCTCAGCCTCAGCCTCAGCCTCAGCCTCAGCCTGCCTCAGCCTCAGCCTCAGCCTGCTTCAGCCTCAGCCTCAGCCTGCCTTCGGCCTCGGCCTCAGCCTCAGCCTGCCTCAGCCTCAGCCTGCATCAGCCTCAGCCTCAGCCTCAGCCTCAGCATCAGCCTGCCTCAGCCTCAGCCTCAGCCTGCCTCAGCCTCAGCCTCAGCCTGCTTCAGCCTCAGCCTCAGTCTGCCTTCAGCCTCGGCCTCAGCCTCAGCCTGCCTCAGCCTCAGCCTGCCTCAGCCTCAGCCTCAGCCTCAGCCTGCCTCAGCATCAGCCTGCCTCAGCCTCAGCCTCAGCCTGCCTCAGCCTCAGCCTCAGCCTGCTTCAGCCTCAGTCTGCCTTCAGCCTCGGCCTCAGCCTCAGCCTGCCTCAGCCTCAGCCTGCTCAGCCTCAGCCTCAGCCTCAGCCTGCCTCAGCTCAGCCTGCCTCAGCCTCAGCCTCAGCCTGCCTCAGCCTCAGCCTCAGCCTGCTTCAGTCTCAGCCTCAGTCTGCCTTCAGTCTCGGCCTCAGCCTCAGCCTGCCTCAGCCTCAGCCTGCCTCAGCCTCAGCCTCAGCCTCAGCCTGCCTCAGCATCAGCCTGCATCAGCCTCAGCCTCAGCCTGCCTCAGCCTCAGCCTCAGCCTGCCTCAGCCTCAGCCTCAGTCTGCCTTCAGCCTCGGCCTCAGCCTCAGCCTGCATCAGCCTGAGCCTCAGCCTGAACCTGCCTCACCATCAGCCTGCTTCAGCCTCAGCCTCAGCCTCAGCCTCAGCCTCAGCCTCAGCCTGCTTCAGCCTCAGCCTCAGCCTGCCTCAGCCTCAGCCTCAGCCTGCCTCAGCGTTCAAAATGTGGCCCAGGAATGGAGTTCTGGGAACTCGAAGAACACGATTTGGCCTGCAGTTGGCTCCGGGCATTCAAAATCATGCCCAGGAATGGCGTTCTGGGAACTCGAAGATCACGAAGTGGCCTTTGGCTCTGGGCATTCAAAATCATGCCCAGGAATGGAGTTCTGGGAACTCGAAGACCACGAAGTGGCCTACAGTTGGCTCCTGGCATTCAAAGTCATGCTCAGGAGTGGACTTCTGGGAACTCGAAGAGCACGAAGTGGCCTACAGTTGGCTCCGGGCATTCAAAATGTGGCCCGGGAATGGATTGCTGGGAACTCGAAGACCACGAAGTGGCCTACAGTTGCCTCCGGGCATTCAGAATGTGGCCCGGGAATGGAGTTCTGGGAATTCGAAGACCACGAAGTGGCCTACAGTTGGCTCCGGGCATTCAAAATCATGCCCAGGAATGGAGTTCTGGGACCTCGAAGACCACGAAGTGTGTAACTGTTTGCTTAAAACGACTTCCGCGGGTTCTCCCCGGCACCCGCCCAGACCCCCCTGGGGAGTCAACATGCTCTCTTTTGACACTACTAGAAACCTATCAGTCTTCGCTCTTAGGTAAAAACCCTGGATCCATGCGGGGAGTAGCAGAGACTACGGGCACGAGGCATCACGCGGGAGCTCAATGTACTCTTGCATCCTGGTGCTGTCTGCCAAGGGCCGCTGTCGTGATCCGTAGCGCTTCTGACTCCGCTAGCGCCTTCGCTAGCAGACACGACCGAAAAAGTATCTCCCCCAGTCCTTCCAGAAACAGATCGCCAGACGAGTTGCCTTGATCAGGGCAGTGTACAAGCATGTAGTGTAACAACCGCCTTGGAAAACGTTTTTCGGAGATATCTTGGAGCCATCTTGAGAAGGCAAAGCGTTTCTTAGGCCCTCTTTGAGCCATCTTGGGCCATATTGGGCGCTCTAACTACCCCGTCCCACCCCGCCCAGGGGAGGCGGTATGGGGGAGGGGTAAGACCCCCCCCGAGCAGGGGGCGGCGGAATCGCTGGAAGAAAGAAAACAAGAGTTCGTTAAACCACCTACGGCCAGAGGGCTTGTGGGATATCCGTCACCAGAGATCGACAGGGAAGAATCCCAGGCGAGTTCGGCAAACTACGTGGAAAAAGGCAACACACATCGCGTGCAACGCACTATTTCTCAAGCTTTTCCCACCTGGTCAGGGTGCCATAAGGACACGTGGAACCAGATGGTATTGCCACCGCGTCTTGCCTGGAGATCGTTCGCGCAGTGATGCCATCTGCGGCTCGAGATGACTGACGAGCCTCTCGAAGGGAGCCAGTCTCAACGCCAAGCTTGTTTACACCTTGATGCTACCGCGTCAAAACAAGGGATGGCCATCATGCAGGCATCTCCGCATCTCTATATGGAGTTGAAGAGGGCAAAAATCCCAACCCTCCAGGAACTCGGGCTACTGAGCTTCGGCAGCAGCTTGCCAGGAACAGCGCTTCCCTCAGCATTCGGCCATGCATGTTGACTTTGAGGCCCCGCAGCCAGTTTGGTCTTGTGAAGAGAAGGCAACGAGAGGGAACAATCCCACGTACCGAGGAATTTCAGAGCGCTCGGTGGTTTCGGATGTCCGCGGAGGAGGAACGTGTCGAGTTGAACCCGTTTGGCCCGCCTGAGGCATAGAAACGAGCCGCGTGTTTTGGGCCAAGACGGGATTCCGACCGAACGAAGTCGACCTGTCGGATGCGCAAGAGTGTTCCTCGTGGAGTGAACTCCTGGTGCGCGGCTTTATGGAGCCCCAAGTCGCTCGCAACTGTCGGCAAGCCCGCAGCACAGCCAACTCTTGCCTAGGCTCACTGTTGCGTGTAGCCGGTGCACGCCCGTCGTTGAAAGTCGGTATTTGTGGATTCCCAGATCCCAGTCTACTTCAGGCGCCTTCCTACTTCAAGAGTGGGCGTTTTTTTTTTTGTTGGGGGGGGGGGGGCGGATTTTTGTCATCCTCTGGGCGGGCCTGGACCCAATCCACTATCCGCCTTCCTACTTCATGTTTTTACCTACTTCAGCTCCTCCCCCTCCTCCTCCTCCTCCTCGCCCGCCTGCACCTCCTCCTCCTCCTCCTCCTCCTCCTCCCTCCTCCCCTCCGTAGCCATTTTGGCTCAAGGCGCCTGGTGGCCAGGCACCAAGGCCGGGAGCGGACGCGCTCCCCTGGCCCCGCGGGGCCGCTCTCCCTCGGCCCGCCGCGGCCGCGCCTTCCCCCCCTCCCTGGCCATGCCGTCTGAAGATAGCTGGCCTGAATCGCTCGCCACCACTCCGCCGGCCTCCACTCCGCCTGCATCCCCTGGAGGTACGTCCATGGAGGGAGTGAGGGACACCGAGAAGATCCTCGCTGCCATGCATGACATGATCGCTCCTCTGTCGTCGTCGGTCGCCAGCCTGTCCAGTCAGTTGAATCGCGGCGTGCAGGAGATAAACCAACATATCTCGGGAATCCAGGGTCAGATGATCGCAGCCGAGAAGAATTTCCAGACACTACAGCAAGCACACACGGAACTTGCAAAACAGACGGCATCGAATTTCGAGCAGATGCGTGCGATCCACGAACAGGCCCTCCTGCAGTGCATTCAGGACCGTAAGACAGCCGAATCTGCCATTCGGGATGAGCGCAAAGGAATGATCCAGACGATGCGTGACGAGATCCAGGATATTCAGAAAGTCGTCGAGCTTGGGACCCCGACACCTCGTGGGGAAGAAGAAAGGCAAGTCCGTCGGAAGGTTGAATTTGGGCTTGTGGGTGACCCCTCGCGTCTTGTGGTTCTTGGATTTCCACGGCCGCTGATGGAGAAAACGCTCCGTGAAGCCGCCCAGAGCATCATCTCCCGCTGTGCTCCGTCCTCGTCTCAGGGTTCGATCCATGTCAAGGCCTTCGATTGCAGTAAGAAAGTATTCCTGGACTTCGATTCCAACCTAGAGGCCTCCACGTTCCATGGGATGGCGTCGTCCGTGGGCGCGTTCCCTTTCCCGAGCCCTGAGGGCGGTCCCGACTGACAGCTACGGGTCCGACGCGATCTTCCCCCCTCTTCCAGGAAGCTGTTCTACTATCTCGGGAATGTGCGACAGCATGTCTCCAGAATCTTCGGGGCGGACAAAGTGGGGTCCACGGGGCTAGGAGGTGCAGTGTATGTGATGAAGGACAACGGAGTCCCTGTGCCAGTGGTTAAGATTTCTATTGTTGATGATGGCCCAGCCGCGGGTACAGTGCAGTGTGGCGTCGAGATCGATGGGTTGACGGAAGTGGGAGGGCAGCAGCATGCGCAGTGTCTGCACGCCAGGTTCGCAGAGATCCGCCCCTTTCGGTGAGTATCCGAACAGTTCGACAGGTGAATGTGCGGTGGGGGGGAAGTCCAGTGGGTTCTGCTACTGAGTTTTCATCCGCCCTCTCCGCCCAGTTTGGCGTGCTCCATGCAAGTGACAGTGCTTTATCCTTCTCGCCGCCTGCTGGGGAAGTTGGTTGTGTCTACCGTCCGGCCCGTCCTCTGTCTCTCTGCAGTTGGAACACGCGCGCGCTCTTCGCCTCTCTCTCGTCTCGTTCATCTCGGTCACGTTCGCGCTTCCTTCGGGCTAAGCAGCTGCTATCACAGTATCAGGTCATGTGTTTACAGGAGACGCACGTATCTGAAGCAGACTTGGTTATCCTTCGGGACGAAATGCGGACTGGGCACATTGTTGGGGGCTTTCTTGAGGATCGGAGCGCGGGGGGAGTGGTGACCTCCCTGTCTTCGGAACTCTGTGACTGCTTCGACTCGATCGCTCCGATTACGGTCGTTCCTGGGCGAGTGTTACTTGTCCATTGTCGGGGACCACGGGGCGACTTGGTAGTGGTCAATGTACATATGCCTAACACGTGCGATGACGCTCGTATCTATCATCAGTATTTACGCCTCATCAATGCCGCCCTTCCTGCGGCAGCGCATACCATGGTTTTCATTCTGGGAGACTGGAACTTCTGTGCGATGGAGGATGGTAGGTCTCTTGTATCTGGGGAGGTTGGGCCTGGGGGCCGTTTGCAATGTGATGCTTTTCAGGTGCATTGTAGCCACTGGTGTGAATTGTACCACCCCGACCCGGCCAGAAGGGATATTGTGAATCGGGAACTGAGGGGGCTGGCCAGGTAAGATCGGATTTACACGACCCTTCCTGCAGGTATTCTCAATGAGATGACCGTTGTTGTCAACGCTGTCGGCACCCTCATGCATCCAGAGGCCTCCTCCGATCACATTCCCGTGACTGCCACTGTTTCCCTCCCGACCCCGAAGGGTCGTTTCTCGGTTCCGAAATGGATCAGCCAGCATGCCGACTACCACAGAATAGTTTCCGAACAGCTTCGGGGGCTGACGCTCCCATCGGACTCCGCTCAGAAACTCGCGAGGGTGAAAGAACTCTTTGGTGCGGCAGCTGTGGAATTTAAGAAGGCCCTTTAGTGTCGACCAGCGGGCAACGATGCGGAACGGCTCCACTTTGCGTTCATGGCATACCGTGGGTGGAGGGGTCGGCAGTGGTATCTCTGTCTTCGTGCCATCCGCTGCTGCGCTTCTCTCCTGCCTTTCTTCGACGTCGACGGCGGTGTGTGCGCTGATCCTGATGGCCTCCACAGTTTGGTACTAACCTTGAAGGGGCGCTGGTTTGATGCGGAATTGGAGGAGTTGGATCATAGTAACCAAGTGGATGAGGTCAGGACCAAGAAGAGGCGGAGGCTGGTTGCTCTTAGGCGTGGGTGGGATCTCATGAGGAAGAGGACAGGACTGTTTCTGGACGAGAGCGGGACCCCGTGTACCTCCCCAGAAGCGGCTTCTGCGGCACTGGTTGCCCATTGGAGTGAGGTCTTTGCACGGGCTGATTACGACCTGACCCATGTTCAGACTATTGGCGACTGTACTACTGCCCCACGGTGGAAACTTGACGCGGATGAATTTCGGGGCCGTGTTGGCCATAAGTTTCATTCTGCTCCTGGCCCTGACGGGATCCCGTATGGGTGCTGGAAGGTCCCTGAGGCGACCGGTGCTTGATTCGAGGTTTACGAGGAGGTTTTCAACAGTGCAGGAGGGGCTCTCCCCTCTGAGTGTCGGGTTCGTCGTATGGTGTTCCCCCCGAAGGGCAGCCGCCCCAGGGATCGCAGCGACTTTGTCTCTCGTGCACCTGCCTCCACCCGCCCGCTCTCCCTGGCGAATACGGATGCGAAGATGCTCTCCGATGCCTTCTGTTTGGGACTCAATGACGTCGCTCCGGAGACGGTGGATGTCTCCCAGCGTGGTGGGGTTCGAGGGCGTAACATACTAGACAATGTCGTGGAAGTAGAAAAATGGGGCCTTATCCAACACATGTGTGGGAGAGAGAAGGCGGGGGTCTTGTTCACCGATTTCGAGGCGGCGTTCCCGTCGATCCCGGCCGAGTGGATTTTTGCCGTTTTGGTGGCCATGGGGGTTCCCAGTGAGACCGTGGGTTTCTTCACAGCCCTATACGCCAAGAATGCGGCCCTGGCATGCTTTGAGGGCGCTGCGGAAACTGTTTTCCCTGTGGAACGAGGTGTGCGGCAGGGGGATCCTGCGTCTATGACACTCTTTGCACTGGCCCTGGACCCCGTGCTGCGCTGGATCCGTGCCCGCCGTGTCGAACGGGTAGGTGTCCAATTGGCGTGCGTTGATGATTGCTGCTTTGGTCTATGTGACACTCTCATCGATCTCATGCCCACCTTGCTGCTTCTCGACTTGCTCTCTTCCGCGATTGGTCTCTCATTGAATGTGGGGAAATGCTGCGTCCTGATCTGCGGGACGCTGAGTGGAGATGCCCTGGCTGCTCACATGACTCGGAAAGGCAGCCGTTTCGCCTCAATCCGTTTCGCCACCCGAGTTTGGTACCTCGGATTCTGGGTGGGCCCATCGGCCCATGAGGTGGCCTGGGTGGAAACGATGAATAAGTTCTGGCAGCGAGTTCGTCTTCTTCGCTCTCTCTCGCTGGGCTTGGTTGGCGACCACCATCCGCTTGTTCCATTCTAATTGCCTCTCCGTCTTGCAGTGTCGGATTCAGCCGGTGAGGGTCACCCCAGGGGTTCGGCGTCAGTATAGGGAAGCATTGCAGATACTAGCAGCGGGACCTCGGCATGCATTGAACTACACTATGCTCACCCAGCTACGTGACCTTGGGATCTCACTTGAATTCGTGGACCTGGGACTGTATGATAAAGCTACGAAATTCCGGGTGATAATGCGGTGCAAGGCATTCGATGATGCGCTTTATGAGTTAGATGGCTTATCTAGTGGCTTGGCTGATGATGAATTTATTCCTGCCCGTGTGTTCTCTGGGTGGTGGTGCCATTCGATGATACGCACGACGAATGAGGATGCTGCGGACCTCGCGAACTCTCCCATTGATCGAACTGCCCGTCTTATCCAGGTCAAGGTCCATAGGCACTTACGGTCGGTTCGTATGGCTGCCCCTCCCCTGTTGCGTCTGAGTGTACGGATATCGAGGTGGTTAGTTGCTGCATCTCTCGAGGATATGTTCCGTCTGCGGACAAGGTTACGCGCAGTGGAGCGTGCCGCGTGCACCCATCTGGCTACCAACGTTCTCCGTGTACTGTCCAGGGGCGTTTGTACTTCGGCACGGTTTCATGCGAATGACCGTGGGTGCTGCTTTGGGTGTGTGGCCCCCGATGACCTCCACCACTACAGAATCTGCGATCGATTCCGCGACCTTGCACTGCACCGTCTCCCTGGGTTGGAAGCTTTACCCGCGCCATGGAGGGAGATGCGGCAGCACCGAGATACCTGGCTTACCTGTCTATGTCTGATGGGACCTTCCTGGGGGCTCGACCGCGACGTTGCCAGTGCTGGCTTCATCGATGCATTTCTAAAGACACACGCCCATCATCGGCGCTTGATACAGGTCCCCTCGTCCCAGGTTTTCGTGGCCCGATTGCGTCTTCTGGCTCGTCGGTATACTGGTGTTGCACGACAGTTCAGGGCACGGCGTATTGTGCGGGCTGCCACGTGAAGTGATGTCGTCGGAGTGTACCTCGGTATCTCACGGGTGAACGAAGATCGGCCTCCCGTTGTGCACTGGAGTCCAGTACATGCGCGGGGGGTAAGAGGGACACCGACCAAATCCTTGACGCCATGCGTGATTTGATTGTGGCACGGCAGTACTGGGCACAGTGTATTGGGTGGGCTAACTCGTGAAGTGGTGTCGTCTGAGTGTGCCCGCCCCCTCTCATCTCTCGCGCGTGTGCTCTAGTGCTTGTCTCTGTGTTCCCTTGTCTCTCCTGTCGCTTGCTGTCTTCCGTCTCCCAGCCTCTGCCGCTGCCCCTCCCCTGCGGGGTGGGCGTTGTTGGGTCCTCGGTTTTTCCCGCCACTGCCTTCCCCTCTTTCCCCTGCCTTTCTCCCGGCCCGCCCCCTCGGTCCTCCTGCTGCTTGCTCCTCCGTGCGTGTGCTGGTGCTGCTGGGGTTGGGCCCCCGCCTGGCTGGGGGAGCGCGCGCGGGGGCGTGCGTGCAACCGCCCCGCCGCTACCTGCCGCCCCCGCCGCCCGCCCCGTCGACGGCCTGATCAACTGTGCCCGCTGCGCCTCTCTGGGAGGTAGGGTGCCTGCCTCTCGATTTTGTCTAGGCGTGTGTCGTGCCCGGGTTGTGGCGGGCATTGCCCGCCGCCGCGCTGCTGCTGCTCACTGTTTACGGACCTGGATGGAATTTTGATGCTCGCCCGCGCGGGAAAAAAAAAAACTCCTCCTCCCTCCTCCCCCTCCTCCCCCTCCTCCCTCCTCCTCCCTCCCCTCCTCCTCCGCCGACCGACGTGTGCTGTGGCCCCTCCTGTCCTCGGGCCCACAGCGGCACCGCGGCCACCCGGGGGGCCCAAGCAGCGGCGCCGAGAGAGCCGCCGTCTCGGCCGCCGTGGGCGCGCTTCGCGGCCGCAGTGGGCGCCACCGCGGGTCTGGGAGCGGCGGCCTGCGCGCCCCGGGGGGCCGCAGCCCGCGCGCCCCAGGGGCGCGCCGCGGGCCGGGCAGCGGCGGCGAGAGCAGCAGAGTGGTGTCCCTGGTGACCTGCGTGTGCTTGTAGCCGGATCCGGCTTCGAAGACGCGCAGTTTCTGGTTGCGCCGGATCCGGCTTCACGTCAGGGGAGGAAGTACCACCTGCACCGGACCATTGGCATGTACTGAACGGCCCTGGGCGTTTACTGGGCAGCCCTGCCACTGTTCGATTCCTTCAGCGGGGGCGTTCACTAAACGGCTTCGCGTGTCGGGGCGGTTATCATTGGGGGTGGATTTTTCGCCCTCTATCAGAAACAGGCCAGCCACAACTGGGGGAGCTGTGGTCCTTACCCCCCTGGGGGACCCATCGCTGGTCGGAGAAACACGCAGTTCTCTCGCACCGTGAGATGCCGCGGGCCAGGCAGCGGCAGCGAGAGCAGCAGAGAGGTGGCCTTGGTGATCAGGCCGGGCGCGCGCAGCCCCGCGCCCCGCGTTCCGCGCTCCCGCGGTCGTCGCCGTCGAGGTCGTCGTCGTCGTCGTCGTCGTCGTCGTCGTCGTCGTCGTCGTCGTCGATGCCATACGCCAGGCGCCAGTCACTGGTGGCTGGTCGTCGTCGTCGACGACGTCGTCGCGTGTTTTGTGTCTGCAGGGGAGGAGGGGGGGAGGAGGGGGAAGGGGCGGGGAGGGGAGCGTGGAGAGGGAGGAGGATGATGAGCACGAGGAGCAGGAGTCGAGTTAGCTGGGTCGCGCGAGTCAGTGGGTCCCGCCCACGCCCACCCACGCTCCCATCACAGGCGTTGCCACGTTGCGTTCAGTCGGGCCTGTACCTCTACAGAAGGAATTTCCAAAAATAGTCAAAAAATGATGGGGACGATCTTTTTAAAGTATTTTTGAGTATTTGTGACATTTTTTGACCGGAAATGGCATAGGCCCTGGGTTCTCTTTTAGTATGTTAAGGAACCGGGGGGAGGCCGGCTGACTTCGTTCGATTGAAAAAGAGGTAAAGTCCAATTCGGCGTGGAAAACTTGCGTTTCGCGCGTCCGCTCGAGGAAATTGCGCCCCCCTATCTCGGATACTCGATAAATAACGGGGTCTTCAGACTTCCGTTTTCCTTCGTAAAAGAGGGCGCGGGTCATTTTCAGCAGAATCTGGAGAAAAACCCTAGTTTGGAGCTCGAGCCTGGACACAAAAAATGTGAGAATGTTGACTTTTTGCGTGCCCGCTCGAGGACGGCGCGTCCTGCGCGGAGAAATTCTGGGGCCTGGGCGCTCCAGGATACCTGGATCGCAAACCTAGCGTATTTTACGAGGGATCGCGGCTTTGGGAGCGCGCACGCCGCGTAATTTTTCAAGGGCTCGGGGCCCTGGGAGCGCGGACCCAGTGTAATTTACAAGGGCTCGGGGCCCTGGGAGTGCAGGGGCTGCGTAATTTAGGAGAGGGTGCGGCTTTTGGAGCGCAAAGCAAGGGAAATTTACGATGGATCGCGGTTTTGGGAGCGCAAATCCAGTATAAATTCAAAGGGATTGCGGCCTTGGGAGCGCGGGTGCCGCGTAATTTACGAGGAATTGTGGCCCTGGGAGCGCGGGCGCCACGTAATTCACGAGGGATCGTGGCCCTGGGAGCGCAGATGCCGTATAATTCATTCAGAATTTGTTGAGGACGTCTCGAGCGAAACGGTTGTTGTGTGTTATAGATTGGTCTTTTCCTGGAGACCAGAATTCAGAGGATGTCTCAGGTGAAACGATTATTTTCACGTGCCCAGATCTTGAGGATGTCTCGAGCGAGACGCTTGGTTTCACGCGTCCAGGCTGGCCAGGCAGATGTCTAGCATGAGGATGTGTTTAGGATGTCTCGAGCACGTATCCAGGACTCCCAGGCGGATGTCTAGCATGAGGATTCGGGCAGGATGTCTAGAGCGAAACGCTTGCCCCCCCAGCACGTTCCGTAGCGCGTCCCCTTGGCACGTCCCGCGGTGCGTCCCCGTGGCACGTCCCCTGGCACGTCGTTTGGCGTGTCCCGTGGGACGCTCCGCGGCACGTCCTCCTGGCATGCTCCCCTGTCGATTAGCTCTGGGGCAGCTACTAGGTGCTCAGGCAGCTCGAGCCTAAGATCCAGATTAGTTCGGTCAGGACTCGGATGCAAAGGATGACTTTATCCACAACACTATAGAGCACAACCGCGGCATGGCACATCGCAATTCAGCACGGCGCAGCACAGCACAGCCCTCGGCACGGTACATCAAGATCGATCCACTCAGCATTGCAACCTGGCACGTTCCTCCGTGGCGCGTACCGTGGCGAGTCCCCCTGGCACGTCGCGCGGCGCGTCCCCTGGCACGTCCCGTGGCACGTCCATTGGCACGTTCCGTAGCGCGTCCTCTTGGCACGTCACGCGGTGCGTCCCCGTGGCACGTCCTCTGGCACGTCGTTTGGCGCGTCCCTTGGGACATTCGGCGGCGCGTCTTCCTGGCATGTTCCCTTGTCGAGTAGCTCCAGGGCAGCTACTATGTGCTCAGGCAGCTCGAGCTTAAGATCCAGATCACTTCGGTCAGGACTCGGATGCAAATGATGACTCGATCCACAACGCTATAGAGCACAACCGCGGCATGGCACATCGCAATTCAGCACGACGCAGCACAGCATAGCCCTCGGCACGGTACATCAAGATCGATACACTCAGCATTGCAGCCTGGCACGTTCCCTGGCACGTTCCGTGGCGCGTCCCGTAGCGAGTCCCCCTGGCACGTCGCGCGGCGCGTCCCTTGGCACGTCCCGTGGCACGTCCACTGGCACGTTCCGTAGCGCGTCCCCGTGACACGTCCCGCGGTGCGTCCCCGTGGCACGTCCCCTGGCACGTCGTTTGGCGTGTCCCATTGGGATATTCCGCGGCACGTCCTCCTGGCGTGTCCCCTTGTCAATGAGCTCTGGGGCAGCTACTATGTGCTCAGGCAGCTCGAGCTTAAGATCCAGATCACTTCGGTCAGGACTCGGATGCAAATGATGACTCGATCCACAACGCTATAGAGCACAATCGCGGCATGGCACATCGCAATTCAGCACGGCGCAGCACAGCACAGCCCTCGGCACGGTACATCAAGATCGATGCATTCAGCATTGCATCTGCCCGTCGCCCAATCAGGTGTCTTTGAAACGTTGCCATGCCTTACATTTCCATATTCCTTTCGGGGTTCGTGGGACGACCATGTTTACTTTTCAGCCAACATCCGCCTGTAGGGGGACATGCCCGACCTGAACGCAGCGAATTGAGAGCGCTCGCGCGCGGTCCCGTTGCCGGCGACTTGACGAGGGGGGAAAAGGGGTGGGGCGCACGGGTGGGAGCGCAAGTTGGGAAAATCCTCGGGCGTCGCGGCGGCGAGAGCACCCTTCAGGCTTCGCTTTTCAGCGGCCAGCCTTCGGGTACGCGTGGCGTCGGACGAATCATGCGCCGCGCCGAAGCAGCCCTGCCACTTTCGCGCACGGGCTGCGCGGCGCCTAGGCGAGGACCGCCTTTCGTCCGTTCTCGCGCGGTCCCGACGCCGCTGCCGTTGTCATGCGACTCGGCGACCGTGCATTGTGCTGCGTCCGCGCGGGAACGCCACTCCCAGGCGAAGTCTGCACGGGGCCTGGGCGAGTGCGACACGTCTCCCGCTCGCGCGCCGCCCCGCCCCGAACGGCTCTGCTGGTGAAAAAAGATGGATCATGCGCCGCGCTGGGGCGGCAGCGCCACAGTCAAGCACGCCGAGGCGAGAGCGACAGCATCGTCCGCACGCGCGTCGGCCAGCTGGCGTGCGAGACACGTGCGCCGCGCTCGAGCGGGACCTGACTCTTCAGGACATCTGCGCGCGGCGCCGAGGCGACAGTGACGGGTCGCCCCCTCGCGCGCGACGTGCGCCCCGCCCCGCTCCTGCCCCGCATCTTGCGCCGTCGCCGTCGGCACGTCCGCACTGAGATGCAAGGTGCGCGGCTCTTCGGCGAGCGCCACATTTTGATAAACACCCGCTGTCCAGGTGTGAGATTGTATCCAATGTTTCCGCTTCAGGATTGTATCTTGTGAGGAAGTCTCCGGCGATACGTCCTGCCCGCCCTCCCGACTGGCCTCGGGGTGCGTCCGGGACATGTTAAGTATAAGGTGAAGGAATGGAGGAAGGGGAGGAGGAGGAGGATGAGGCGGAGGAGGAGGCGGAGGAGGCGGAGGAGGAGGAGGGAGAAGCAGGGGGGCTGATGAGAAAGGTGAGGTGGATAAGGAGGGAAATGTGGGG
>CAUYUJ010014413.1:118927-126427 GCA_963575745.1 Prorocentrum cordatum
TAGGGGGCTCCACCGAGAAGAAATTTTCAATTGCAGTATTCACAATTGCATATGGTTGGGTCCTTCGCCAGTTTTTTTTTTTGTTGTTGTTTGTTTTTTGTTTTTTTTGTTCTCTCTCTCTCTCTGTGTGTATATATATATATGTATATTCCTCTTCCTATATTTTTATAAGCCCGGGCGGGGGGAAAACCCATCACCCCCCCCAAAACCGGAGTCCTGGGACCTGGGGCTTTGAGGCCCTCCGAACGGGCCTCGAAGCGGCCACCGGGCCTCGCAAGGCGTTTTGCCAAGCCCTCCCAGCACACTTTGGGCGATCAGGGCGGTCATCGGAGACGTCCCAAAGACCCCCAAGACAGCACAAGAGCGGTCCAAGAGTGACCGACGTGACCTCAAGATGGCCTCAGAGGCCTCCAGGACGGCCCCAAAGAGGCCTCCAAGAGCACTCCCAAGAAGGCCCCCCGAGGCAAAAATCATTGATTTTCTGTTGGTTTTTGGTGAATTTTGGGGTTCTCCTCTTTTCGGCTTCCCGACGCTCCAAGACGGCGGTCTTCTGGGCGTCCGAAGCCGCCTGGGAGGCTCCCAAATCGCCCCACAACCATCCGAAAGGGCTTCCAGGCAGTCCAAGAGAACCCCAACTCGGCACAACACGGGTCCAAGATGGCGCTCAGAGAGCCCCATGGCGGCCCAAGATGGCCCAAAGACACCCTCCGAAGAATTCCACATCGTGATTCCGTCGTTCAGGGAGACAGCGGTTGGAGGCAGGGTGGCCGAGGAAGCCCCCGGAGGCCCCCAGAATACGACCAGGAGGCCTCCAGAAGGCCTTAAGAAAGCCTGAAACAACTCTTGTGAGGCCCCTAGAGGCTCTCCAAGGAGGAGCCTCCGCAAAAAAGAGCTGAGGAGGATGGGGAGAATGCGCAGGGTATGGCGAAAATAAGGAACAATAAGCATGGAGGAAGGATAACGAATAACATCATTATAGCGGCGATGCCGGAAAAGGCAAACAGGAGTTATCGCTAAATTGTCGGCTTGACCTTCTTGCCATTCCGCCTGCATACCAAACTTCAAGGACCAAGGTGCATGGCGCGAAGCGCCACTGCAGTCTTGTATGTATGTATGTATATATATATATAGAGAGAGAGAGAGAGAGAGGTGTCTGCTCCTGCTCTGCCTGCTCTCCCTTCTCCTACTCCGTCGCGAGCCTATGGGCTGAGCTGCTGCCTGTGGCCGTCACGATGGATGGCGACGGTCGCCGCGGACTGCCGCTCTGATGCGCCGTTCGCGCCCTGGGCCTTCCACCTGGACCTCTTGCGCGCAGGGCCCAGGGCTCCCAGGTGACCGGTGTTGCAAAATCGCCGTGGGCCGACGGGAGTCCTGGCAGAACGAGGTTTCTGCGGTGTTCGACCTCTCCTGGCCCTCATGGGCCCCTGGGCTGTCGGGAAACCGCTCGGGGTGAGAAGCTGGTGCAGGAGGAGCCCCGGGGCATCCAGGACCTTGCCCTCCTCGGGCCTCCCTGTACCGTGGCAGAGCGTGGGGGGGGCCTTCTCCGACCTGTTCCTCGCTCCGGGGCTCCGCGTCGGCGGCCGCCCGCGCGAGCCCTCGGCGCGAGGCCGCCGCGTCCTCCCGCGCCGGGCTCTCTCCGCCACGGCCACCCACGGCTGGGCGGCGGCCGCCGCGCCTCGCCCGTCGCGGGCTCGCGCGGAGGGCTCCGCTCCCCTCCGCAGGCTGTGGCGCGGGGGCGCGAAGGCACGACCGCGCTCCGCAGCCCGCGCGGCGCAGGGCGCGACGCCGGGCGACGCGCGCCTCCTCCGCCGCTGGGGCGCCGGGGGCACCCAGACCCCCCCTCGCGACGGGAGGTTGTCCGCCAGCTTCGGCCTCTGGGGGCCCTCACTGGGCCTCGGGACCGTCAGAAAACGGCCTGGGGTGAGAAGCCGGTCCTGGGGAAGGGGTCGAGACCTCTGGGGGTCGACGTTGTGAACAATCATGACGGCGGGGGTCTGGGTGCGCAGAGGGAGGGTTTGCCCAAGGTAGGTTGGTGAGCGAGCCCAGCTTGAGTCTGAGATTGTCACTCTCCAGGGGCCGTCCAGGGCGATCCCCATGGCACCCGGGTCCTCGATCTGGCAACTTTCGAAGACGACTTCGTGGGATTCACGGCCTCGTAGTAGCTTGCCGGCAAGTCCGTTCTTAGAGGGGTGTGTGAACTTGCCAGGGGAGCAAACAGTGACATTATCATAAACACTCGGAGATCCGCGCGGATGTCTCGGATCGGCGCTGGACCCTCCTCCATGGGAGCGCGGAGCGCGCCGGGGGCGGCGCCAGGGGCGCCGCCAGGGGGTCCCAACGCCGATCCGAGGAATCCGCGCGGACCTCCGAGTTTTGTAGGGGCGCGCGCGGCCCCCGCTCGCGATCGGACCCGGGCCACCTGCTGCCCTGCCCCCGCCTTCTGCGCCCGCACGAAGGGTTCGGCCGCGCGCAGGATGGGGGGTGATGGGGGAGGGGCGCCCCTGCTTCTCCAGCAGGCGCGCTGTAGATGTAGGGCAGGGCCTTTCCAAGAGACGGCCTCCTTCGAAGAGAAGCCTTCCCCCCTTCCCCCTCCCCCTTCGTGCGCGCGGCCAAGTTCGGGTGTTCGCTGGTTGCTTGGAATGTTGGTCAGGGGCAACGACAGGGGGGGGGATAGGGAAGGGGGGGGGCGCATCGACCCCGAATCACCCATTGATCGCCGATAGGGGCCTGATAGCCCCACATCGCCGAGAAAAGGTGCGGATTTGCTATCGGGGGCCTGTCGCCGATCTATCGGCGCTGTATCCCCGATTCCAGGTCGATGTCCCCCCCCCTTCTGCCAGTCCCCCTCTGCGCGCCGCCAAGGAGGAGGAGGAGGAGAGGAGGAGGAGGAGGAGGAGGAGGAGGAGAGGAGGAGGAGGAGGAGGAGAGGAGGAGGAGGAGGAGGAGGATGCAGGAGGAGGAGGAGGAGGAGGAGGAGGAGGAGGAGGAGGAGAAGGAGGAGGAGGAGGAGGAGGAGGAGAGGAAGGAGGAGGAGGAGGATGCAGGAGGAGGAGGAAGGCACCTTTGCGCGCCCCCACGAAGGTGGCCGTGGCAAGCGGAGAGCGCCGGGGCGGCCGGGCTCGCAGCCCCGGCCGACGAGCGCCAGGGCGCGGGCGCCGGCGGGCAGCCCGCCGCGGGGCGCCCAGCAGCAGCGGCCGCGCCCCGCGCCGAGGAGGCCGCAGGGCGCCCGGCCGTCGGCGGCGCGGCCCCCGCGGGGCCAGGGCCGCCCGCGGCGCGCCCGTCTGCGGAGCGTCAGGGCGCTCGGGCGCCAAAGGGGGGCGCGGCGCAGAGACATGCTGGCGTGAGGTCGGGCCTGTCCCTCTACAGGAGGAGGATCCCAAAATGGTAACAAAGTAGTCGTGGGACGATTTTTCTTGGATGCTTTCGAGCATTTTTTGTTTTTTCGTCCAAAACCCGCCTATAGGAGGACACGCCCGACCTGATGCTCGCGTCGCGAGCCAAGAGCAGGGCGGAGGTTCCTCGCCGCTATCGGCTGCCGGGGGGCCCTCGCGGGGCCCCGGGGGACCGTCCGAGCATGGCTCGGGATGAGAAGCCCGCGCAAGGGAAAGGGTGGGGGCTTCCGGGGACCCCGTATCCCAACAGAGCGGTCAAAGCTGCAGCGAGCCGCAGTGGGATTCGAGTGAAGCTGGATCGAGTCCTGATGGGGCTCCATTCGAGCTGAATTCAGCCCTGTGGATCGAGCCCTGGTACGAGTCGATCAGAGCTGGACCCAACTCTTCTGTGGTTTCGCATTCATGCTCGATCGAGCTTTAGTAGGATTCCATCAAGCCTGGATCCAGCCCAGCGCGCGTCTGGGGATGCAGACGGGGGTGGGGAAAGGTGCGCCTTCTGTGCCCCAGAAGGGGTCCTGCAGGCTTCAGAAGGGACACGGAAGGTAGACGTTTCTTCCCCCCCCTATCTCCAGGAGGTAGGATTAAGCACAGTCACCTTTAAGCGTCGATTCCCATGAAGGCAAGGGAAAATATGGGAAGTGGAGGGGCAGGCGAACATCCAGAACATATGGCACGTATGGGGAATCTTTGCATGTGTGTTTCTTTGTTTAGCTGAACGCCTTGAGGGGGCAGACACCGCCGTCCCACCTTTTTTGGTATTGGATTTCGTGGCATGCTTATTCTTTGACTTCTCTGCGATTCGCCTGCATCCACGGTTGGAGTCGGGTTCCCTCTCGGCTTTCGTTGTCGTGACGGCTGGGTACACCCGCAAATCCTGCCCCACATGTGCAGACACATTGTTGTGAGGGGGTCACGCTTTCCTGGGGCTCAAGGCTTCGGCGATGGCACGTTGAAGGAGAGGCTTCTTTGTGAACTTCATGCGTGTCTCTTGGAAGGTCTTTCCGGAGTTCTTGGCGGAACCTGCTGTGGCCCTCCCCTCGGTGTGTCGGTGGCATTCGTAGGGCTCGCTTGGGGCGTCCTCAGGGCCTTCGCGACGTTGACTGGGCCAGAATGAACCGGGAACTGGACCTCGTGCTCTTCGTCCCTTCTCTTTGCTTTGTCCTCGCGCCGGTTGCTGCCCTCTCGCGGTCGTTGCTTTTGCAGACCTCTCGTCTTTCTGCGCAGGGTGCACGCGCCTGCCCTGCTGGCTTTGTTGGGGCGTCTGGGGCTCGGGGCCCTCCGCGGCTGCTCGGAAACAGAATCTGGGCTCGTTGGGGCTCTGCTGGGGCGTCTGGGGGTTCCTGCTGGGGTCATTCTGGGGGTCCTTGATGGCCCTCTTGGGAGCCCAGGGGTGGGCTCTTGGACTCTTGGGGTCATGTTGGACAGGAGACTTCGCAGGATTGGGGGGAACGATGGACTCGGGAGGTGGAACAACAACTGTTCAGGTCTGTTGTGGCTCTTGGGAGAGCCCCCGGGGGGCTCTCTGGAGGTGCCCGAGACGGGCGAAGACGGCCGAGGAGGGCGCCGTGAGGTCGTCAGGACGGCCTCAGAGAGCATCCGCAGGTTCGAAGATGCCCGCAAGAGCCCGCGGAGATGCGCGGGAGCTCCAAGAGAGGCGGAAAGAGAAACCCGAGATGGCCATAATCGTCAACATCCCATGTGTGTTTACGATGTTTTTTGCTTGTTGGGATGTGTGGGAATGTGACATTTGAGGAGAGGTGGAGAGGCGTCCGGAACGGCCGAAGGTGGCCCGAAGGACGGTCTGGATCAGCCGAGAAGAGGCCAGGGGAGGTCCCCCAAACCCGCCCAGAAGGCTCCTGGAAAGGTCTCTGAGAGGACCCGCGGAGCTGTACGAGACAGGGGTCAATGCAAACGGGGGTCAGCCAGAGTGCCAGATCTTGCAGGAGCCTGCAGAGCCTGGGCTGGACTGACCTGGGCTCGCGCGCAGGATCTTGCAGGATCCTGCAGGACCCTGCAGGGTCCTGCGAGGCCTGATTTGCCCACCCGCGTCGATGCGTCCCCGAACCTGGCGGCGCCCGGAAATCCAATGCGTGAAAGGGGGGTCGTTTTGGGTTATGTTGCTCCCATCGTACTTACGGACCACATCCCAGGAATAATTTCGAGCACCCAGAAAAGTGGCGAAACAGTGTCGAACGAGTGTCGCCTCCCAGGGCCCGACACGTGAAAACCCTCGAGGTTCGGTATGTTCAGGGTGCTCGAACTTCTTTCTGGTGATTATGCTGAAGTATGTTCGAACATCATCATAAGTCTTGGGGCGGAGGTGGTGGCCAGAAGGCGCCCGTGGGACGCTGCCAAGGCCCTCGGGCGGCGGTGTCGCTTCGCTCTTTCCGCTGGCAAAGACTTGTCGCACCGCGGTCGATGGCCCGAGGGATCGCTGTCGAGGCGGTGCGGCTGGGCGAGGCCTGGGGTGAAGTCGGGCACGTCCCTCTGCAGGCGGAATGTTCAAAAAGCAGTGAAAAAGTGGTCTGGGCACGATTTTGGTATTGTTTATAATTTTTTTGGGGGCATTTTTTTAACTGTTTTTTATGTTTCGTCCAAAATCCGCCTGTAGGGGGACATACCCGATCCAATCCTGGGGGGGGTGCATGGGGTGGGAGGTGGCGCAGTGACTGAGGAGTTGGTTTCTCTAGGCCTCCCACGCGGGGTCGGAGCAGACGGGGTCGGAGGCTCGCGCCGCATCGCCGATGCATCGGCGAGGCGGCGCGATGTGGGGCCCGATCTGCTTCACGTCGACGTCGCCGATGTATCGCCGACGTCGACGATGCATCGCCGGTGGATCGCCGATGCATCGCCGATGCATCGCCGATGCATCGTCGATGTATTGGAGATTCGGCGTGATCCTCCGACCCCATCTATTCGGACCCCATCTAGGAGGCCACTAGTATCGGGGGTTCGTCGCAGACTCCTGCGGTGTTGTCTGGGCAATCGTCTTTGGCAGGCTCGTTGGCGTTTCTGGGGAAGCCTCTTTCGGGTATAGCCAGGACCCCGGGTAAGGGGACCCGGTTAGTGGTAGGGCCCTGGGGCCCCTCAATTGGCCAGATTCACTAAACCAGGTTTGCCGTAGCTGGTGTTTTTCGGGTGACGGCAGTTCCGGTTAGTGGAGATGGGACGGGCGGGCGCCCCCTGTACAAATCACTAAACCTGGTTCCACTAAGCCCAGTTCTGCCAACGTCCGACTCTTGGGGGCCTGTTGAGGCTTCCTGGGGGCCTTCTGGGGGCCTCTTGGGGCCTTCTGGGTCTTTTTTGGGAAAAAAAGATCAGAACTGTCATTTCGGGTGCGCAATCGCGGCCCTCTCTTGGAGCCGTCTTGGAGGCCTCTTGGCCCGTTTTGGAAGCCGCTTGGGCGGTCCTGGGGCCCTCTTGGGCCGCTTTGGGGCCCCCTTCGAGAGCTCATGAGTCGTCTTGGGCCGGTATTGGGAGCGGTTTGGGCCGTCTGGGAGTGTCGGGAAGCTTCGTGGCGGCCCAGGGGCCGCCGCGCGCAGAGAGCTGGAGTATTGCTAACTTGTCAGCGGAGATCTTAGCCCGCCTCTGGCTCGTTGGGCCGGCGAATCTGCGTGCTCCTGGGCCCTCGGGTTCCTGTACAGGGCGTTCCTTTGCATGCACATCGCCTTCGGCACCGCCTGATTCCGGGGCTTTGCCCTCTCTTGGCCTCGACGTGAGGCCCCTCCATCTTCCACCCTCTGCTAATGAAAGCTGTGCGCGGCCCGCTTAGCTTCGACCGGAAGAGGTGCGCGCTCGACCCGCGGATCAAAACGTTCCTGGGCCCCCGCGTCCTCGCCCCCCCCCCCCCCTTATTCGGCAGCGCCCGAGGCGCGGGCTCCGCGGCCGCGGCGGGTGCCAGGGACGCCGGCGGGCGCGCGGAGGGGCAGCGGGGCCCGAGGGCAGAGGGCGAGGGCGGCCTCGCGAGGGGTTTCCTGACGCGCCCGGCGCAGGCCGCGAGCGTGAATTACCCACCCCGCTTTCGCTCCCAGGCAAAACCGAGTCATACCACGCGCCTCCTCGTCAGGCGGCCTGACCAGTACAGGCCGTAGTTTGGCATCGCTTGGTA
>CAUYUJ010014413.1:131427-153927 GCA_963575745.1 Prorocentrum cordatum
ATCCTGCGGTCCCTCCCCCGGCGGTCCCCCGGCCTGCTGGCCTCGGGGATCCGCAGGGCGTGTGCCAGCTCAAGTGTCAAGTCGGGAGTGTCCCTCTACAGGAGGAATAACTTCAGAAGTAGTATGAAAGTAGTCGAGGGGCGAGGTTTTGGCCTTTTTGACTATTTTTTGCTTTTTTTTTTTTTTTTTGAATATTTCAGACTATTTTTGACTGTTTCTGACCATTGTTGACTATTTTTTAAAATTTTCAAGTTTTTGGAGTATTCCTAATTTTTCGCCCCAAATCCGCCTGTACGAGGACATGCCCGACCTAACTCAAGTTTGTGTTTGTCCGCTTCGGCTCCGCCCGTAGCGCGCGGCGTGTGCTGGCTTCGTCGCACCACCCGCGAATATATATATATATATATATATATATATATATATATATATATATATATATATATATATATATACTCCTCTTCCTATATTTTTATAAGCCCGGGCGGGGGGAAAACCCGTCCCCCCCCCAAAACCGGACTCCCGGGACCTGGGGCTTTGGGGCCTTCCGAACGGGCCTCGAAGCGGCCACCGGGCCTCGCAAGGCGTTTTGCCAAGCCTTCCCAGCACACTTAGGGCGATCAGGGGGTCATCGGAGACGTCCCAAAGACCCCCAAGACAGCACAAGAGCGCTCCAAGAGTTACCGACGTGACCTCAAGATGGCCCAAGAGGCCTCCAGGACGGCCCCAAAGAGGCCTCCAAGAGCACTCCCAAGAAGGCCCCCCGAGGCAAAAATCATTGATTTTCTGTGGGTTTTTGGTGAATTTGGGGGTTCTCCTCTTTTCGGCTTCCCGACGCTCCAAGACGGCGGTCTTCTGGGCGTCCGAAGCCGCCTGGGAGGCTCCCAAATCGCCCCACAACCATCCGAAAGGGCTTCCAGGCAGTCCAAGAGAACCCCAAAACGGCACAACACGGGTCCAAGATGGCGCTCAGAGAGCCCCATGGCGGCTCAAGATGGCCCAAAGACACCCTCCGAAGAATTCCAAATCGTGATTCGGTCGTTCAGGGAGACGGCGGTTGGAGGCAGGGTGGCCCGAGGAAGCCCCCGGAGGCCCCCAGAATTCGCCCGGGAGGCCTCCAGAAGGCCTTAAGAAAGCCCGAAACAATTTTTGTGAGGCCCCTAGAGGCTCTCCAAGGAGAAGCCTCCGCAAAAAAGAGCTGAGGAGGATGGGGAGACTGCGCAGGGTATGGCGAAAACAAGGAACAATAAGCATGGAGGAAGGATGACGAATAACATCATTATAGCGGCGATGTCGGAAAAGGCAAACAGGAGTTATCGCTAAATTGTCGGCTTGACTTTCCTGCCATTCCGCCTGCATACCTAAGTTCAAGGACCAAGGTGCATGGCGCGAAGCGCCACTGCAGTCTTGTATATATATATATATATATCGAAGGGCTTTGGTGGGCAAGCACCCGTCCGCGCTGACACGTTCTGAGGATCGTCGATCTCCCCGCCCCCAGTGACGAGGTCTCATGCCTCGCCGCCCTGCGGTTCGGACTCGCAGGTGTTCATCCGTGGACCCGTGGAGGTTCACTCCGCTCGTGTCCGCCTGCCGATGACGAGACCCCCGCTGGTGTCCTGGGGTCCGCCCGCAGGCAGTTGAACCCGCAGGGTTAGGATTGACGTGTGGTTGCCTATTCTCCCCCGTCTGCGCCGCCTGCCTCTACAGGTTCGCCTTTTTTCGACGCGGTGGCGACACCGGCGCGGGCGTGAAAGGTTGAACGCCCTCCTTCTCGGCACCTGCTTGGGACCTACTGGAAAAACCCACGATAGCGCTATAGACCTAGGGCCCCATAGCCCTACAGCTCCATATCCCTATAGCCTCATAGCCCTATGGCCCTATAGCCTATAGTTCTATAGCTTTAAAGCTCTATATCCCTATACCTTATAGCCCTATAGCCCTATAGCCCTATAGCCCTGTAACCCTATGGCCCAATAGCCCTATAACCTTATAGCCCTATAGCCTTATAGCCCTATAGCCCAACAATACATCGGATTGGGTGTTTTTTTCTGGTATCTTATGTATGTCCGTAGATTTACATATATGTATATGTATCTATATCACATTCGTTCGCTCTGGACTGCTATTGTGTTGTAGCGAGCGGGCCCGCCATTGAGCAACGGGCAGTGTCCTGTCGCAGGCGACGACATAATGAAACAGAGCGGCTCTAGGGGATCTGTTCGTGCACTCTTTCGATCTCCAGCACGGTGTGCACGTGTGGAAGGGCGTCCGCTACAGCATGATTTTCTGGATCAAGGATTCCAGGGCTGCCGCCGTGCTTCGTTGTGCTGTTGAAGTTCCGAGAGGAGAACAGTTGTGTTGTTTCAGCAAGCAAGGAGCATATGGAAATGATGTCACGTGGGGCGTTCCCACGTTGACCTCCTGTCTTTTGCGTTGCGCGCTCATCCTGAATCCGCAAACCAAAATGCCATGACGCAATGCATTTCCAACCCTCTGCGCGTAGGGCTCTTCATGAGGCATTCCCTGTCGTCGCCCAGGTCAGCCCACTTCCTTGCCATCGTGGTTCCAGCCGCGAACGCCGTATTGGAAAAAGAGAGAGAGAGAGAGAGAGACAGAGAGAGAGAGAGAGAGAAAGAGAGAGAGAGAGAAGGAGATCGAGAGAGAGAGAGAGACAATCAGAAACCGGTACAGTTTGTGAAGGAGAGGATCCAAGTATATGTATATGTATATGTATATGTATATGTATATGTATATGTATATGTATATGTATATGTATATGTATGTGTATGTGTATGTGTATGTGTATATGTATATGTATATGTATATGTATATGTATATGTATATGCATATGTATATGTATATGTATATGTATATGTATATGTATATATGTATATATATATATATATATATATATATATATATATATATATATCAATATATCCGTAAGGGCTTCGCCCCCTGCCGCTGGCCCCCTCTTTCGGATAATGGGCCATGGAAGAGCGAAGTCATGAGGCTTTGGCTTCGCCGCGAAGTAGTGTCGGGACCTGTTTGTTTTTTTTTCGACCCTGAACCTACGGATCTGCGTGAGGGGTGCCGCCGAATTTCAGAAATGTGGCAAATCCCTTGTGTTTTTGGACCCTGACCCGACGCGCCCAAAGGGGGCCGCTCAATGGCTTCAGGAGAGCTCGGAATGGCGAAACAGCAAAAAGGGAGCACCTGCGCTGATCGCAAGACGGAGCCAGAGGGGTTCTTCAGACTCGAAGAAGTCTTCCCCTCACTGGAGCCCAAACAAAGCCCAAACAGGACCGTGAGACTATCCCAAACAATTTTCTGAAGAGTCCCACGAGTTCCCCCATTGCTCAAAGCCAAGGCTTCGTCCAACAAGGATTTTCATCTGTGCGTCGTCCTTCTCTCCGCGGTTGGCCATGGCTGGGCACTTCGCCAGGTTGCGAGCCACATCCAGTCCACGGGCACGGTGGGAAGTGTCGCGACGTCAGGTACGCGGAGGGGTAAACCCCTGGCCAAAGGGAAGCAGGTGGTTCGACCAATTGTCGACTTAATCCGCCCTAGCCCAGAGGGCTGGCGGGGCTTCCTCCTCCCCTCCTCCTCCTCCGCCTCCTCCTCCTCCTTTCAGTCAGCCGGTTTAGGCGAGCAAACCGCAACATCGAACACGTCAAGCACGGGAAACAACGCGTTGCAGCAGCAACCGCAAAGCAAGTATTTGGCTACGAAGTCGCGCAGAACAGAAGAGAGGCTCGCTCGCAAGTGCACAGAAGTTAGGAGGTGGAGCCGAACTGATGGGCGCACGGCTTGATCACAAGGGAGAACCCGAATACGAGGAATGAGCGTGACGCTGGACGGCAGCAGGCCGGGTAAGTGGCGCGGCGAGACGCCGTCGTCGTTGTCGTTTTCCTCCTCCTCCTCCTCCTCCTCCTCCTCTCTGAACTCGTCCTCCTCTTCTCTGACTTCGATTTTCCCGACCCCCCCCACTCCTATGGAGTCTGTTCCCTCTTCCCCCCTCCCCCCCACTGGCAGACGCCAGGCAGTGTCCCGGGGCGTGGTCCCTGCGACGCCGCGCCATCCCAGCCTCGCCGCGGGCCCCGGGAGGATTCCCTGCAGTCCGTCCGGGAGCGGACCACCCCCTGGTACCAGAGGCTCGCCGACGAGGCGCGTCTCTCCCCAGATCCTGGCTACTCCTGCCGCTGCTGCGCGCACGTTCGACCCCAGATCGGTTGCGTCCCAACGCGACGTGTCCGTGGCCCACCACGAACGTGTCGAGGAGTATGCAGCACCCACCCGCCCTGCACTCCCTCCCTCCGTATCCTTTTTTTCCCTATCCTGGCTTCCTTTCTTCCTTCTCCTCCTGACTCCTCCTGACTCTTTCTCCTTCTCCTCCTCCTCCTCCTCCTCCTCCTCCGCTTCCCTCTCCGCTCCCTGTGGGTGCTTCTTGTGCCTTTACGTACGCTGTAAGCCGTTCTGACAGGCGACTGTGGCCAGGGTTGGCTCCTTGCTCCTCCTTCTCCCCGTCACTTCCTCCTCCCCGTCACTTCTCCCGTCACTTCTCCCTCCTCCCCACTTCTCCTCCACCTACTCTCCCCTCTCCTGGCTCCTCCTGGCTCCAATTGGCTTCCTCTGCGCTGGCCAGACCGAAACCAGTGGTTCCCTCGGCTCCTCCCTCTCGCCTCTCCCGGCTCCTGTCTCCTCCTCCCGGTTCCTCTGGCAGTGCAGGCCTCGAAGGCCGAAGCTGGACGATCGGGCATCGAGGACAAAGCTATTCTTCTTTGAGGCTTTGGGACCTTCTGCCCCCCCCTCCTCCTCCTCCTTCTCCTCCTCCGCCTCTTCCTCCTCCTCCTCCTTCTCCTGCCCCCGCCCTCCTCCTCCTCCTCCTCCTCCTCCTCCTCCTCCTCCTCCTCCTCCTCCCTCCTCCTCCTCCTCCTCCTCCTCCCTCCCCCCCGTCCCCCCCTTCCTCCTCGACCCCCTCCTCCTCCCCTCACCCTCCTCCTCCTCCTCCCTCCTCCTCCTCCTCCTCCTCCTCCTCCTCCCCGTCCCCCCCTTCCTCCTCGACCCCTCCTCCTCCCCCCCTCCTCCTCCTCCTCCTCCTCCTCCTCCTCCTCCTCCTCCTCCTCCTCCTCCTCCTCCTCCTCCTTTACCTTCTGCCCTCTCCTGGATGCCTCCGGAGGCATCCACGAACCTGCGAGACTTTCAGAGACCATCGCGGACTCCCGCGGAGACCTAGACCTCGGGGGCGCCGTGCACGAAAGGCGCGCGCCAAGACGCGCGCGGCAGACCACGGCGGGCGTTCTTCGGCCTCGATCCGAAGGCCTTCGGGTGCTTCCGGAGGCGCTGCTCAGAGCATCGGGGGCGCCCAAGAGTCACCGAGCGCGTTCCGCTACTCGCAAAGTGCCTACTCGCAAACGTCAGAAGAAAACATGTCTTCCTATATGTAATGGATCGTAAGTCCCCCGCGGCGGATCCAGGCCATGTGCGAGTAGCTACTTAGCGAGTAGTGGAGCGCGCTTGTCTAAAGAGGGGGGTGATGACGAGGGGGAGGGGGGATATCAGGGCCAGCGCCACGAGGCCCCTCCCCAGACTTCCTGGCCCAGGTTCTTGTCCCGAATGCGTCCCTGGGCCCCCCTGGGGCCGCGCACGTGCCTCAGGCCATGGTATTTGCGAGCCCCCTCTTGGGTGCCGCCCTCCTGGACGCCCCCAAGGATGCCCCCTGGAGGCGCCGCTCGGAGCAGAGGCCCGGGGACTGCTCTGGAGCGGATGCCGACCTCCACACGCCGTGCAGACCGAAGGGGGGGCACGGCGGGCGCCGCCGCCCCGCCTCTCGGCCCCCTCGGGGCACTCGCGCGGATCGACCCGGCCCGCCAGGCGATGCCGCACCGACGAAAGGGGACGGGGTCGCCCGTGGCCGTGCTTTTCGTCGCCGTGGGGGGAGGCGGGGCCCGAGGGCAACGGGGCCCGAGGGTCTTCGCCGTCTCTGGCCTCCGGGGCCCCCCCCCCCGCGGCTGTCAGAGAAGGACTCGGGAGAAAGCTTCGGTTCTGGGGGGAAGGGCCCCCTGGGGGTTCAGGACCCGTCTCCCTCGGGACCCGCTGCCCCCAGGCCAGCTTTCCACGGCGCTCGGCTCCCCAGGTGTGCCCCCTGTCGTGGATCGGCCGCCCCTCGCCCGTCCGCTGCAGGAGGGGCGGGCGCCTGCGAGGTCTGGGAGCCTGGTGGGGTCGGATGACTGTTGGCTGGTTGTCCGTCTTCATCCCTGGGGATCGGATGCGTCAAGACGGATCCGAGGTCCGCAGGGGCGGCAGGTGGTTGTTACCTGACGGATCATTTGCCCCGCCTGCCGTTCCTGCTCCTGCTGCGGCTGTTGCTCCTCCTACGTCCGGCCTTGTCCTCCCTTGTTTCCCCTCGTCCTCCATCCTCTATCCTCTCTTGTCCTTCCTCCGCCCTCCGCCATCCATCCTCCATCCATCGTCCATCCTCCACCCTTGATCCTCCATCCTCCAGCCTCCATCCTCCGCCATCCGCCCCATTCTCCTTCCCTCCCCATCCCCCGCTCTTCAAGTAGGTCACCCGCACGGGTGCGAAGCCACATGCGCCTTGCGCTTCGCGGCCTCCGTCGGAAAAGCCCTCCCGAACCGCAGAGCGACTCGAGGGCGTGAAGGCCTCCAGGCTCCTCGCTCCTCTCAGAGCGCGGCGCGGGATTGGGCTCCGCGGGCCTCGTGGCCCGCTGCCCGGACACCCGGCGCCCGAGCACCGAGGGCCCAGCAGTGATGACGGCTCTTCCTCGGCCGCCCCTCCCCCCTTGCCGCCCTCTGGTGGTGTGGCCACTGGTGCCCCCGCTCCCCCCCTTTCCTCCCGCGTCAGCTCGGCGGCGAAGTCCTCTAGTCCTGCCCTCGCCGATCAACGGTGCAGGCAGCTCGCGGGGCGGCGGGGGTTCGGGCTCGGAGCTCGTCGAGCACGTGGCGAAGTCCGAACCCTACATCCCGCACCCCATCGACTCAGGAGAGTCGATGGTCGGGGGGGGGGGGGGGCAGGGTTCGGAGGTCGCCACCTGCCAGCTCCACCCCCTCGAGAAGCTGTCCTCTCACCGAGGAGCTCTCGCGGCCTTCTGCCCTGACCCGACCCGACCCTCCTCTCAGGCACGCTGTTGGGCCTCGAGGGCCCGAAGCGTCCCGACCCGACCCCGTCCTCCCCCCCACGGCCAGGGGAGGGAGGGAGCCCTGCGGCGAACGCGCGCGGCTCGTCAGCCCCTCGGGGCACGCTCCGTAGGAGGGACCACGTCCACCCAGACACGACTAAGACAGACGCCGATCTCCAGGAAAGCCCGGGGAACGATCTCTCAAATTGGAGGGGACGAGCGGCACAGCCCCAGAGCACGACAGAGGGGGGGAACCCTGGAATATATGTGTCTCTCTGTTGGTGCCTCCCTGGGCCCCTTCCAGGGACGGGAGGGGGGCGCCGGCCCCCTCCGGCGCGGCCGCGGCCGAGGCTTCTGGGAGCAGCCCTTGGGCACCTGGGCGCGCTCGCGGCCCCAGCGGCCCTCTGCGCCCCCGGGAGCGCCTCGAGGTTCCGGGGGGGGGGAGCGCGCCGCGGGGAGTGCTCGGCGGTGCCCGCCACAGACCGCGCGGGGCCGCGGCACGGAGGGCCGGGCCCCCCCCTGTCCCATGCAGGCAGGCACCCGGCGTCGTGAGAGCATCGCGCTCGTGCGTTCGCGGGCCATAGGCCGCACCACGCGTCGGGCCCGCCGGGGAGGAGGTGCCGGCTGCGCAGGGCGCGGCAGTGCGAGGTCAGGTCCGAGAGTGCGCTCGAGCAGAGTCTGAGGCAAATGATCACGACGTCGTGGACGAGCCGCCTCCGCCCCGTCTCTGGCCTGCGCCTCCCGGGCCTGACGGATCTCTTGACATCGGGTCGGGTGTTGCCAGAAGTGCCCCTGGTCCACGGTACTCCCAGGATTTCCAAGGCCGCCCCCCCACGGCCTCCAGAGCACCCCTCACGAGGCCCAGAGGGTCCCAGGGGCTCCAAACTGGAGCGACAAGCTGGGGGCACTCTGGGCCAGGGCACTTCTAGCAGCACCCGAGGCTTGGGCGCTGCTCGCGGCCTCGGAGGAGGCCTGACATATTCGCTGAGCTGGACTTGGGAAGCGCACCCCGGACTTGCAGGTCAGTGTCTGTTGCAGGAAGCTGACTGAGCCGGGTTTGCGCTGAGCTGGGTTGTGCCACGCCTGAAGCGGGGGAGGAGGGCACTGCCAAGAGGGGGCCCCGAGGGAAAAGGGGGCCCGATTCGGCGTCCCAGGATCCCTCCTGGGCTCCGGGACGGCCAGGCATGACCCGCGGATCTGCAGCCAGTCACGGGGATAGCCCCAGGGCCAGAGGACCCGCTTCTCTCGGGGCCCCTCCCCTCCTCCCGTTCCGAGGGGAGGGGCGTGCTGATGCTGCTGCTGCGCCGCCCGCTGCGCCTCCCCCGACGAGGGCGACCCAGACGGACTCTACCACCTGGCGCAGAGCTACGAGTTCGGTACCTTCGGGAAGCGGCTGGACCTGGACAAGGCGTCCTCGTCCTCGTGATCGTCCTCGTCCCCCTCCTCCTCCGCCTCCTCCTCCCTCAGCCTATCCCATCCTTCTGCGGCGGCGGCGATGGAAGCGTGTTTCGCGTGGGGGAGAAGATCAGGAATTTTTGAGGCAGCTGCGCAAGCGACAGCGCACTGGAGGTCTGACTTGGGTCAGGAGGCGAAGGAGTGGGAGCCCCCGGGCCAGAGAAATTCATCGGGGGAAAGCACACAGCCATCATGCTGGGGGAGGAGACGCGAGGAGGAGGAGGAGGAGGAGGAGGAGGAGGAGGAGGGGGAGGAGGAGGGGGAGGAAGACAGACGCTTCAGCTTCGTCGCCCGAGTCCGCCCAGCGCAAAAATGGGGAGGAGGAGAGGGCGGAGAGGAGGACACAGCAGCGAATAGTTCACCAGCGAATTGGTACCCCACTCACTGCCACACTCATCACTACGACCGCAGTCACACGCAATTCCACAGACCAGCTACTAAAGCACTGCCAACAACCCCTTGCCACCGCTTACGATCATGAATCATGACAGACGCACGACCAGCAGACCAACTACCACCTCCACCAACCCCACAAAGAGGAGACAATAGCAAGCCCACAGCCGGCAACAGCTTAGACGCACTACAAGCAACATACGACATTGACGAAGACTTCCGACTTTGCGTGGCAATAGCCAACCGGCACATCCACGATAAGACCCTGCAGCCGCACGTTCAGACACCACACCAGCACTGGTCCACGGCTCTCATTTTAGTATCCCAATGGATCTTCAACATCCTGGGTGCCACCTGGACTCACGACCTACCCCGCACAGGAGCACTCTTATTTGAACTCAGTTGTCCACATGGCACCCTGACACACAACTATCCACTGGACACTGACAGCAGCTCACACTCGACTTCCACTGGAAGCAGCACCAGCACCCGCCGCACATCGATGCCACCGAACAGAGGAAGACACATGCCCACGATACAACATCCGCGACGACGCCACAGACCGATAACGAAGCTGCACCGCCACCAACACCCAATTATAACGATACCAGCGCCACTACCACCACCTAGACTCAACGTGCCCGTCATCTACCCGTGTATACAGCACACAGGACATATCGCCCCCCCCACCCCCCACACGGGTCTTTCTGCGTGGGCCTTCCTGGTACCCCGAGGACCCCAAACCACCCGTGGCACTGCTGTAGCGCCGTTCCCACATCACAGTGCCAGCAAGCTCTCCCTTTTTCCCTGAACCTCTTCACTCTTTTTGTCGATCGGGGGACGGGGTATTCGGGGATAGGGGGATGGGTGGGAATACATCGCATTGCCATCAGGTTGTTCCATGGTGCATCGCCCGCTGCACCACCGCCGCCAGGCGGATTTAGGGCAGAGTGAGTCAAGGCGCTTCGCACGTTATTTTGCACCCCTCCGCCCCCACCGTACCGTCACTCAGCTTTTCTACATTTTTTGTGTCGTTGCTGTCGCTTCCTCCTTGACAGCAGGCGCTGTTTCAAGGCGAGGCCAGGCTTTGACCAAGACTACGTACTGCCACTCGGGATCTGGTGGAGGGGCCACTTGGGAGGCTGGAGGAGGACTGTCACAGGGCCAGATGCCCAACCGATCCGCTTGTACACCTTAGGCGATGCTTAAGAAAACCCAAGTTTTCGGCCAGAGTCTCGATTATTCTTAACGTTTCAATGTGAACCTTAAGATTTTGATAGAAATGTTGGGTTTTTGTTCAAGTTCTGAGACTATGAATTTCTTAACCCATGATTTCTTAAGCATTTCGCGGGGTGTACAACAGGCCGGCCAGCCCAGCCTGTGCCAGCCCACACGTGCCCAGCCCTCCAACAGCAGCAGCAGCAGCGCAGTCTTTTACCTGCTGGCCTTCGGCCGATCCCGTCACCGTGCCTGGGTTGCGGGTATGAAGCCCACTGGGGTGTTCGGTGGGATCCCGTGGGAGGCCTCTCGGGGGCCTCTCGGAGGCAGTACGGACGCCTCTTGGGGGCCGTTTCGGGGCCTCTTGGGGCCTCTTCTGCGTCTCGTGGTGGCCTCTTGGGTCCTCTTGGGGGCCTCGTGGGGCCTCCCGGGCGCCTCTTGGGGCCTCCTGCGGGCCTCTTGGGCCGGCAGGCTAGGATTTTCGGCTCGTGTTCCCTCTCTTGGGCCCCTTTTGAGGCCGTCTTGGGGCCCACTGGGGCCGTTTTGGGCACCTCTTGGGTCGTCTTGGGGCCTTCTTGGGCCGTCTTGGGGCGGCCTTGTGGGCCTCTAGGGCCGTCTCGGAGCGTCGGGAAGCCGAAAAGGCGATAACGCCCAAATCCTTCAAAAACGGAAGGACAATCAATGATTTTGGCCTCTTGGGGCCCTCTTGGGAGGTCTCTTGGAGGCTTCCTTGGGCGTCTTGGAGGCCTCCTGGGCCGTCTGGGGGCCATACCGAGCGTCCTGAAGCGATCGTTCGGCGACTCGGGGCCCTCCTGGATCGTCCTGGGGGGCCTCTCGGGGCCCTCGTGAGCCCGTCTTGGGGCCCCCGTGGGGCCCGAGCAGCTCCCGCGCCACCACCTCCCCGACATCCACCGGGGGCACGCGCCAAGGCCCGCCGACGTCTCGGACGTTGAGAGGCCCGGACGCTCCCTAGAAAGACGCCTCGGGAGGGAGGGCCGGGGCCTCGAGGACCGGGCAGAGGGCCCGAGGACACGCCCACCCCGTGCCCTCGGGGGCACGGGGGCGGACGCTTCGCTCTGGGCCCCGAGAGTGCAACCCGCCGCCAGATGGGCCAGTCAACACAGGCCAGCCTCAGCCTGCTCTCCTCCTCCTCCTCCTCCTCCTCCTCCTCGTCCTCCTCCTCCTCCTCCTCCTCCTCCTCCTCCTCCTCCTCCTCCTCCTATTTAAGATCTTGCGCTTCTGCCGAATCTCTTACACGTGCCGCCGTAGTGCCCTCCAGCCAACACCATACCTCGATCCATGTCGCCCAAGTCGGCCCGACGCGATGCTCCACGGGCCCTCCTGGCCCTCGGCAGGGGGCAGGTCGCCGGCCCCCCTGCTGCGGTCGGTCGAGCAGCGCTCGCCGGTCCCAGGCCCCAGGCGTGCATCAGGCCTGACATCTTGGCCCGGGGTGGGGAGGGCTCCTCCCCCTCCTCCTCCTCCTCCTCCTCCTCCTTCTCCTCTCTCCTCCTCCTCCTCCTCCTCCTCCTCCTCCTCCTCCTCCTCCTCCTCCTCGGGGGGTGTGGGGGTGAGTTCTGGGTGGGAGGGGGCGATGCTCGGACGCCTGCTGCGCAGCCCGTGGGTTTACCTTGCCGTGCCCGGTGCTCCATGTGCTCTCGGGCCGCACCCACGGCCGCCGGTGGTGCTCCCCTGCGGTCGGGAGCGTGCTACACGCTCTTCGACCTGCAGTTCTCTGCCTCACCACGCTCCCTGCTCAAGATGCGGTGAAACAAGCAGGCGGCCTCCATTCTCTGAGGGGGTGGGGGTTCGGACGGTTTGTGGGGTGGGGTGGGGGCAAGCGGAAGTTCCGTCCGCGCTCGCATTCTCTGATATGTTCCAGTCTCCGACTCTGGCCCTGTTGGTTAGTATCAGCATCCAGAATGCAGTAAAGCCATACAGGCCAGCCGTTCCTGTGCCGGCCTTGCCCTCAAACCAGACCAGCGCTCTTGCAATTTATTCGCATTGCCGAGAGCAGCACAGGCCAGCCAGTACCCACTGCGCCAGCCCATTGACACCTCAGTTGTTTACCTGCCCAGTGCCGTTCAATGCCATCTCAAATGCACAAGAGCACATTTTCCACCACAACGCCGTTCATTGTTCAATGCCAAGCCGAATTTCGGTTTAACGTTGCGCCGCAGGTCAGCCAGTACAGACTGTGCCAGCCTACACGCTACACCTACAATGAGCGGTTTGGCTTGCCTTACTTCGCTTTCAAGCCTGCCTGCCCCACTGTTAAGGCCAATAGGCCAGCAGTTGCATCACGCTAGCCTTGAATATACTTGAGAGAGGTCTGAGAGGTGGCGTTGGAAGACTCTGTTACTGCGCTTGTCCCAAGCTCTTGCACCGTTGCCTCATATCCTAGTGTTTCGTACCACCACAGGGTAGCACACAGCTGAAAAACAAGTGGGCCATCTTTTTTTCACAACGCTTTCAGTTTGCACGCGCATATCTCGATCTCCCCTGTCGGGCGTACTCTCTCTTAGTATGGTGCGATATCGTTTATGGTTTTGCTGCTCCCTTGTCCCTTACTTTGTGCACTTCTGCGTCGCTTTGCTGTTATTGCATTCCCTCTGCACTTCTTATCCCGCACGAGCTATCTGACGAACTCACGCTTTGACGCTTTGCGTAAGTCTGATCTCGATGGGTGCGAGCTTGTCCGCCGACACTGGCGGCTCTGTTCGCAAATTCGCCCCGTTCCGCCACCCGGACGCCGCTTTCGCTCCTGGACCGTCGCCTGGGAGCCGCCGACCAAAAAAGTAAGTCTGATCTCTTGCCACATGAACGCACCAGCCACGATGCTCATGATTGCCTAACGCAGAAACGAGAGGAGGAGGAGGAGGAGGAGGGGAAGAGGGAAAAATATAAGGAAAAGGAAGAGCAGGGGGGGGAAAGCAAGGAGAAAAAGGGGGAAGGGGAGCAGCGTCACTTTCTGCACATGCTTTTGCGGGCGTTCGGCTGGGCGGTGCGATGTCGCTCGCGCAGCTGCCTCAAAGACTCATGGTCTTCTCACGCACGCGAAATACGCTTCGGACGCCACCGCCGCAGAAGGCTGGGATAGGCCGATGGAGAAGAAGGAAGAGGAGGAGGACGACGAGGAGGACGAGGACGAAGACGAGGAGTTGGACGAGGAGGAGGAGGAGGAGGAGGAGGAGGAGGAGGAGGAGGAGGAGGAGGAGGAGGAGGAGGAGGAGGAGGAGGAGGAGGAGAGGATGAGGAGATGAGGATGATGAGGGAGGAGGAGGAGGAGGAGGAGGAGAGGAGGAGGAGGAGGAGAGGAGGAGGAGGAGGAGGAGAGAGGAGGAGGAGGAGGAGGAGGAGGAGGAGGAGGAGGAGGAGGAGGAGGAAAACGATCACCGCAAGAGTCAACCATGACGGCTTTCGCAGGCCTTTCGCTCTAAGAGCCTCTTGGAAGCCTGTTGGAGCTCGCTGAGAACCCTCTTGGGGCCATTTTGGGAGCTTTCAGCGCCCTCGTGGGGCCTCACTTTACCGCCTCCGCCCCGAGAGCACCCTCCTCGTCTTCCTCCTCTCCCTCTCCTCCCTCCTCTCTCCCTGGTGTGGCGTGCCTCTTTTTCGCACGCCAGGCGAGGAGAAGAGCTGCTTTCGAGTGCAACCATTTCTCTCCCGCGCCCCGCACGTGTGCTGTTTAGTCCTCACGCCCGCTCTCATCGCCCCCCAAACAAATCTCCGACCAGAAGGCTGGTGTTCGAGGCCCGGAGGTTGGCACAAGCAGCCATATCGGCGGTATGCCTCCACCGGGGGAGGTTCATCCCGAATTCGGTGATGGTGGTAATGTTAGGCTTCTCGGGTGGCCGAAAGGTTACCACCAAGAATTTAGAAGAGCAAACAACGAAGGGAGTCACACAAACAACAGAAATCGGCACATGCCAACAAAAAGCGGGGACACCGCAAAAGTGGTCCTTCAGCGCACGATGAACACGACTGGACACCTGATGTATCCCCTTTTTTCCCTCTTTTCTCTCCTCCCCACCTCCCCTCCCCTCCCCCACCCCACCGAACTCTAGGATTACCCCACCCCGTGGACGCACCCCTCCCGGGCTTTGGTGTCGGTGCTCATTTCCACGCTTCCAATGGTGGGATCTGCCTCCACAGCTGTACGAGCGCAGCGCTGCCCTGATAGCAAGCATTCGCTGAAATCATTTGTTCAGCAATAGTTTTTGGCTTTCAGTGGGGTCTGCCTCCCCTCCCCTCCCCTCGAGGCCATCGAGCTGTACGAGCGCAGCGCTGCCCTGGGGCACCACTTCGCCATGAACAACCTGGGCCTCGTTTACAGGCGCGTGCACGAGAGGGCGGGGGTCGCGGACGACCTGGAGAAGGCCCGGCTTCCTTTGCGCCGTGGGCTGGTGAAGGCGCTTCTGGAACGGAGGAGGGCCAGGAGGAGGTCCAGAGACTTCCATCACAGTCGAAACCGACGGCACAGACGGGTAACCTTCCCAAGGGTGCCCTTGCATCCGTGCCTCCATGGTCCATCCTTGACTACTTTCGATGGCCTGCCTCGCTCGAAAAGACCTCGACATGTGCGTCCAAGGGGCTTGCACACTTCTCGCGCATCCATACTATCAGCTTTGATTGTTACTGCCGCGCGGCACACCATGCCTTTTCTCTGCGCCTCCCCTCTCTGCTCCCTTTCCCCCTCCCCCGGCCCCCTTCCTAGTCCCATCCCTGCTATCATCGCTATCACCTACTCCCTCCTCCCTCCTCCCTCCTCCACCTTCTCTCTTCCCTCCTCCCTCCTCCCTCCTGCCCCCTCCTCCCTCCTTGCTCCTCCCATTCCTACTACCCCCTCCTCCCTCCTCCCTCCTCCCTCTTCCCTCCTCCCCCTGGCATCCCTCCGTCCCTCCATCGCTCGACCCCTCCGTCCACCCCTCCACCCCTCAATTCCTCCTCGTACCCTTCCCTCCCCCCTCCCCCCCTCCCTCCCTCCCCCCTCCCTCCGAGCCGCCCGCACCCTAGCACTTCCCCTTCGCCCGTGCCACCTGGTCGGTGTCGCCGCCGCGGTGTTCCGCAGCCTCGTCCCCAGTGGCCCCTCTCCCTTCCGGCCCCTGCCCTGGCCCTTCCGCTCGCCTCTGCTCCCCTCCCCTTCATTTCAGGCGATCGCAAACATGGATCCAGGGGGCGTGGATTAGCGACGGGTCTCGTTTCCATGGGAAATTGCAGATTGCCGCCGCCGAGCGAGGCCGCGCCGGCCGCATTTTGGGGGATGTCACCTCCCCCGATCCGTGGATTTGGCGACCGCGCGCGAAATCCATGGATCGCTCATCCGTGTTTGCGCGCCCCCGATCCTTGTCTTCCGTCCCTCCTGCTCCCTCTGGCCTTCTCCTCCCCTGCTCCCTGCTCGCCGCCTCCCCCCTGTCCCCTCCCGCCCGCCCGCCCGCCCGCCTCGTCCCGTCGGCCCTGGCCTCCCGCTGGCGCGTCCGCCGCCGTCTGCTTGGGGGGAGGGAGAAGGGGGGAGGGAGGAGGGAGGGAGGAGGGAGGAGGGAGGAGGGAGGAGGGAGGAGGGAGGGAAGGAGGGAGGGGGGGAGGGAGGGAGGGAGGGAGGGCGGGAGGGAGGGGGCGAGGGAGGGAGGGAGGGGGGGGGGGGGAGCACCTCGCCCCCCTGCTCCCCCTCCGCCGCCGTGCGGCGCAGACCGCCGGTGGCTGGCAGCGCCGGAGCGATCGGCCGGCGGAGCTCCGCAGCACCCTGCGGTTGGCGTCGGAGAGCTGGCGTCCAAATCTCGTGCTTCGCCGGCCCGCTTTTGAACTTTGTTAGTGAATTTAATTGGTTTTAGGGTTTTAGTAAATGGTCGCAGCCACGCAGAGGGCGCGCGTAGCGACGCCCCAACCGTTCGGTCTCCAGTGCTACTACGTGGCGGCGCCCCCGCAGGCACGCAGAGGGCACGCGTGGCGACGGGGGCGTCGCCACGCAGAGCTTCTAAAAACCAAACATTTTGAAAACCAATTGTTTCCACTACTAAAGTACTCGCTGCCCCCCGCCTCGGGCACAGCGTGCGCCGAAGAAGCCCCGGCAGGGCGGCGGCGCGCACAGGAGGGGCCCTCGCGGGGGATCGCCCTCACCAGCACGGCGTGCTTCTGGAATATTCAAGAACAGTCAAAAAATTATATGAGGACGATTTTTGGAGTATGTTTTCCGTATTTTTGGAATATTTTTCGAGTATTCCTAATTTTTCGTCCAAGCTCCGCCTCTAGGGGGACATGCCCGACCAAGCCCTCGGGTACCCATCGGTCGTTTAAAGTAGGTATTTTTGGGTTCCCACTGCCCAATCTACTTTAGCCGCCTTCCTACTTCAAGAGTCGAGTAGTTTGCCCTCTTCCCTCCTCTGCAGGAGGCGGGCGGAAGCCCAATCTACTTCCAGCGCCTTCCTGCTTCATGGTTCTGCCTGCTTCTTCCGATTGATGGGTATGGCTCCCCTCCCCTCAGTCTGGCCAGGTTCGCACTGGCACGAGGTATGGCAACTGGGATAGTTCGTCGTGCTCGTTCCTGTCATCATCGTTCTGGGGCCCATGCCTGCCACGCGCGCTCACTCGGGTTTTTTGCAGGCTTCAGGGTCCAGGCGGACGGCAGCGCACCACGACGCAGCGCACCAGACGCAGTGCCCTCGCATCTTCTGCAAGACCCGCATGCGCGCACGGACGGGCCCTTAAAAGAAGGACAAGGAGGGAGAGGACCAGGATTAAGAGGGAGGGGGGGGACGATTAGCCTCTTCCAGGAAGTCCCCCCTACTCCATTATCCTTAATGGAAACCTGAATATCCTCGAATCATCGTGATCATGGTGGTCGCCGTCGTCGTTCCCGTCCCTCCCTTCCTCGTCATCATCGTGGTCGTCGTCGTCGTCGTTCTCCCTCGTCGTGGTCGTCATCCTCGCTCGTCCAGCCTGTCTCCTCGAACAGGAGGAGGACGGCGACAACAACGACGACGACGACCAGGAGGACGGCTCGGAAGACGCGGCTCTCAGTCCTGCAAGTGGCTGAAGGCGGCCGCCGAGACGGGCTTCGCCATGGCGCAGAAGAACCTGGGGCCGCGCTGTTGCCGGCGATGGCGTGCCGAAGCCAGATGCGAGTTTTTTTGTTGCAGCCATACGCGTGTGTGTACATAGTATACATTTGTATGCGTGTATGTACCTACGTATACAGATACGAAGATCTACCTCTCATATGCTCTCCCTTTTTGTGTACACACATATTTATATTCAGAAGGCGGACGCGAATTTCGTATTCGTACATGCCGAAACCAGACGCGTGTTTTCGTATGTTAACGCCTACGGCGAGTCTCCGCCGCCCCCTGCCCTTTCGGAAGCGCCTATGTGGCCGAACGTTGAGGCCAGAGCCCTGCCAAGCTATCGGACCATGAATCGGTTTGGAAAGCCTTCGGGGAACACGTGGGGGAGGACTGGGAAGAGGAAGAGAGTGAGGAATGGGCTTGTTCGGGGCCCCTTGGGGGCTCTTGTGAGCTTTTGGAGGCGTCTTGGGGCCTGCTGGCCGAAGGTTGGGTCAGATCCTTGCCAGTCCTTCGGAACGAGTGTTCCCCGAATCGGTCTGGAAAGCTCTCGTAACAACGCCGTGGCTGTGCGCCACCGAAGAAGAAGGGCAACCGAACCCCTGGCTTGTCCCCCCCCCCCTCCCCCCGCTCGACCCTTCCCCCCTCCCTCCCTCGTCACTCCTACCTCCCTTCTCGTCCTCTCCCCCCTGTGGCGGGGCCCGCGGACGAGGAGGCGGGCGCGGCTCACCACACCCTCTCGCGACCCAGTCCTCTCGCGGAGTGCGCGGCGGCAGGTCTGCGCGTGCAGCCCCAGCGCCACCGGCCTGGGGCGCATGGCACCTCCGCCCCAGTGCGCCACGCCTCGGGGCATGTCCCGCTGCACTCGTCCACGCCCTCGCCGTCTCCCGTTATGGCCCGTCGTGCTCTGCAGATTGCTGCCGAGCGTTCCTCTCCCTCCCCCTCCTCGTATCGGGAAGCAGCAAAATGACACACGCTCGGATCGGCGCTGGAGCGCCCTGGTGCGCTCTGCGCGCCAGGGCCAGGCATGGGGGGTCCAGCGCCGACCTGAGAAGTCCGCGCGGACCTCCCAAAGTGAAGATCATGCTCGTGTCATTCTTTGATCCCCTATTCTGCCTCCGCTCTTCTCTCACTCCTCTTTCATCTTTGTCTCCCGTTGCTTCGCAGCGGCGTGGGGGTTGGGGCAGACGGAGGCGGCGGAGCGCCCGGAGAGCGGAGCCAGGCTGGCGCTCGCGAACGGCAGCCAGGGCCTCCAGCAGGACGACGCTCAGGACTTGGCTTCTCCTCCGAGCCTCGTCGTCGTCGTCGTCTCATCGTCGTCGTCGTCGTCTTTTTCTTCGATGTCGGCCTTCTTGTTGTTGTTGTTGTTGCTGTTGCTGTTGCTGTTGCTGTTGTTGTTGTTGTTGTTGTTGTTGTTGTTGTTGTTGTTGTTGTTGTTGTTGTTGTGGTTGTTGTTGTTGTTGTTGTTGTGGTTGTGGTTGTGGTTGTGGTTGTGGTTGTGGTTATTGTTGTTGTTGTTGTTGTTGTTGTTGTTGTTGTTGTTGTTGTGGTTGTTGATGTCGTTGTTGTGTTGTTTCATGTTGTTGTTGCTGTTCTTGTTGTTGTTGTTGTTGCTGCTGTTGCTGTTGCTGTTGCTGTTGTTGCTGTTGTTGTTGTAGCTGCTGCTGCTGTTGTTGTTGATGTCGTTGTTCGTTGCAACCACCATGGGAAGTGTAGTTGGTAGGTGTAAGTGTGGAGAAGGGGTTGGCGACCGCGACCTCGCCCCCTGGGGCTGGCAGGGGCGTATGCACTCGGGCGGGAATCCTGATCAGGCACCCCCGGGGCCGGGCTCCTCCTGCTCTTACTCTCTCTCTCTCTTCCTTTCCTCCGTCCCTCCGTCCCTCCTTCCCTCCCTCCTTCCCTCCCTCCCTCCTTTCCTTCCTCCTTGTCCTCCTCCTCGTCCTCTTCCTCGTCCTCCTCCTCGTCTTCCTCCTCTTCCTCCGCCCCCCCCTCCTCCTTCTCATCCTCGTCCTGCTGCTGCTGCTGCTCCTCCTCCTCCTCCTACTCCTCCTCATCCTCATCCTCATCCTCATCCTCATCCTCATCCTCATCCTCATCCTCATCCTCATCCTCATCCTCATCCTCATCCTCATCCTCATCCTCATCCTCATCCTCATCCTCATCCTCATCCTCATCCTCATCCTCATCCTCATCCTCATCCTCATCCTCATCCTCTCCTCATCCTCATCCTCATCCTCATCATCATCATCATCATCATCCTCATCCTCATCCTCATCCTCATCCTCATCCTCATCCTCATCCTCATCCTCATCCTCATCCTCATCCTCATCCTCATCCTCATCCTCATCCTCATCCTCAACCTCATCCTCATCCTCATCCTCATCCTCATCCTCATCCTCAACCTCATCCTCATCCTCATCCTCATCCTCAACCTCATCCTCATCCTCATCCTCTCATCCTCATCCTCATCCTAATCCTCGTCGTCCTCTTCCTCCTCCTCCTCCTCCTCCTTCTCCCTCACCCTTTCCTGGCACCAGGCCGTGATTCCTCGGAGGAGGCAGCGGTTGCCCCTCCTCGTTTTGTCGTCCCGCCAGGCGGTGCTGTGGTTGAGGAGGGCGGCGGAGCAGCTGGAGGCCCCGCTGTGTCCTCTCTGCGTTGCAATGGTTGGGGAGATGCAGGGAAGTGGGGATCTGGATGGGGGATGGAGGGAGGGATAGACGGAGGGATTTGAGGAGGAGGAGGAGGCGGAGGAGGAGGAGGCAGAGGAGGAGGAGGAGGAGGAGGCGGAGTAGGAGGAGGAGGAGGAGGAGGCGGAGGATTAGGAGAAGGACCAGGAGGAGGAGGAGGAGGAGGACGAACGCTACAATGTTGACCCAAGTTTTCCCCAACGCAAGAAGGATGATGAGGAGGATGTGTTGCTCAAGAGACTTACGCCATTCCGCCAACCCCCAGAAGAGGGTATGTGCGACTTCGATTTCGTGTGTGTGTGTGTGTGTGTGTCGTTTGCCACTTCTCGTCGCGCTGCCTGCGCGTAGTTGTTTCTGAGTCGTCCTCCTCTTCCTCCGCGTCTGTTGTGGGGCTTCTTTGGGGCCTCTTGACGGCATAGGGGGCGGCCCCTTGAAGCTTTTTCAAGGCTCCCTGCGACTTCTTGGGGCCCCCTTGGGGACATGCTGGGGGTCTCGGGGGCCTCGTGTGGGGGAAGGCTCCAGTGGTCCCCGCGGGTACCCCCTCTCGTGCCTCTCTTGGGCCGCTCTGGGGCTGGAGGGCGGAGCAGCTGGAGGTCTCGCTCTGCCTCCGATGGGCTGCAGGGAGAGAGAGAGAGAGAGAGCGAGAGAGCGAGAGAGAGAGAGAGAGAGAGAACAAGAGAGAGAGAGAGAGAAAGCGAAAGAGAGAGAGAGAGAGAGAACAAGTAACACCAGAAACGAGAAATGGAATGTCTTCGGCGGTGTCTGGAAATCTTTGGCACCTTTCGGAGGTGTCGAGACGTTTGCTGAGGATACCTTGTCGACCGCCGCGATGCCGACGTCTTCTTGCTACCGTGGCGCAGCAGCACGGCCGCTGCCTGGGCCTCTCGTCAGCTGCCTTGCCCAGTGCGCTGACGGAGCGGAGCCAGGATGCCGTGCGGCGGTGCGCGGAGAGCCGGGCTTTGCCTTCCGCCCCACGGTGGTGGAAGGGGAAGCCTCACGGCGGCGGGTGGGGGCCGCGAGGCGCGCAGTGGCAGAGCTTGCGGCCCCGCGGCACGGGGGAGGACGCCGCGCGGGTAGCGAACCAACTCGCCCAGAGGCTCTTCACCCCCCTGGTCTCCCTGCTCGTTTTTGCGGCCCTTCGGGCGCAGCCTGGAGGCGCGTGGGTGGCCACGGCCCGCTCGGCCGCTGCCGATCCACAGCGCGGCAGCCCGCCCCAGGTCAGCGTGGACGGCCACTTTCCCCACGACGGCCCCGACAGCCCGACGACCCCAGACACCCCGAGGAAGCCGCCGACCACCCCCCTCCGACAACTCCGACGGCAACCCGCTCCATCTCTTCGCCTGCGGTGCCGGCTGCTCGGTGTCGCCGCCTTCGTGTCCTCGTCGCGGGCGGCGCCTCTCTCCCGGCCTCTGGCCCAGCGCGTCTGCTTGCCGTTGGTTCTCCTGCTTCCCTCCTGCTCCTCCTCTCTCCCCCCTTTCGCCCCTGCTCCCTGCCTCGTTGCTCGGTGTCTCTTTTTTGTTTCTTCCCGCCTGCCCGCCCGCCTGCCTCTTCCCGCTGGCCCTGGCTTCCCATCCGCGCATCCGTCGTCGTCCGCTTGCTCCTCATTCCTTTCTTCCTCTTACTTGCCCGGCCAGATCGTACTTCTGGGAACATTAGCGGTGCGGCGCCTTGGTTGGGCATATTCAGTGTCCACATGGGGCTATATCGGGCGATGTTGGAACCATCTTGATGCCGCCGAATCCTACAGGAAACGAACAGGAGAACCCTCATATAATTGCTGTCCACGTCCAACTCCTCGAACTCCCCTCTCCTCCTCCCTCCCTCCTCCTCTCTTCCGCAGAAGGCATTGATAACTCTGGGTCAAGGCCCTCCCCTCCCCCCTCAATGCCAGTTCCCCTCCCTCTACCGATGTCCCCCCCTCCTCCCCTCAGTGGGTGTGCTGTGCGCTGCGGTGCCCCCTCCCTCCACCTTGTGGGTATGGTGTAGTGCTGCGGTGCCCCCTCCCCCCACCCTGTGGGTGTGGTGTGGTGCTGTGGTGTAGAGGTTCAGAAGTCGTGATTTGTCGCTGTTGTCGTCGTAATCGTTTTCTTAGTTGTCGTCTTCGACGCCGTCGTTGTGTCCTCGTCGTCGTCGTCGTCGTCGTCGTCGTCGTTGTCGTCATCGTCTTCGTCTTCGTCGTTGTCGTTGTCGTCGTTGTGGTCGTCGTCGTCTTCGTCGTCTTCGTGGTCGTCGTCGTCGTCATCTTCGTCCTAGTCCTCGTCTTCGTCGTCGTCGTCGTCGTGGTCGTCGTTGTCTTCGTCCTCGCCCTCGTCTTCTTCGTCGTTGTCGTCTTCTTCTTCGATGCCGTCGTCGTCGTCCCCTCCTGGGGGTGAGGGGGCGCGTGGAACCTTGGGGCCCCATGCCATCGGGGGGTGGCCCGCGAACCGCCCCAGGTGGAGGCCGCCTATATGATGGGTGAGATGTATCGTATGGGCCGAGGAGCTCCCTCCCTGTCTTCGTGGAAGAGGATGGAGAGGCTGAGGAGGAGCCAGGAGGAACATGACCTGACGTGCATCA
>CAUYUJ010014413.1:158910-161410 GCA_963575745.1 Prorocentrum cordatum
TGAGGAGGAGGCGGAGGGCGAGGAGGGAGGGAGGAGGAAAAGCAGGAGGGGGCGGCCAGCCGTGCCTCGCACCGTGCACCGCGCAGGACCCCGCGGAGGCCAGGCGCTGGCTGGGCCGGGCAGCCGAGCACCGTGGCCGGCTGGCCGCTCCGGGGGCTCCGTCCCAACTGGTGGTCTCATCCCCTGCGCTGCGCCACGACGCCGGCGCCATCGGATCCTTGTGCGGCCACGCGGGGAGACTGTCTGGGGCGTCTCGGGACCACCTTGGATCTCGGGCGAAGAGAACTATGCACATGCACAGATCCTGGCAAGGTCCATCCTTGACCCAGGATCGGTGCATATGCCTTCCTGGCCAAGGTCGGAGGGCGTATGCACCCATCCTGGGTTCAGGATGGGCCTGGCCAGAATCGGTGTATGTGCATAGTTCTTTTTCCTCTAGGATCTTGGGCCATCAGGGCCTCTCTGATTGTCGCGCCCAGCCCCTCTCCACATCCACACCGAAGGCACGGACTTTCTCGCCTGCTCTGGGCAGGGCTGACGAGGGCAGGGAGGGTCAGCCACGCGCAGAGGGTGGTAGGGGGAAGGGAGACGGCTTTTTAGAAACACCCCTGCTTCTCAGAAGGCGCGGGCCTCATCTATAAGCGAAAGGCCGGCGCCTTCTAAGGAGCAGTTTCCTACTAGAAGCCTTCCCCCCTCCCCCTACCCCCCTTCTGCGCGCCGCCGACTTGGATCTTTTCGGCAGTCGAGGAACAACAAAAGGTATATATACATATTTTCGGAGGTCCGCGCGGTCCTCCGAAAGTTTATGTTTTCTGCCATTATTTGTCCCTCGATTTCGGATTCTTGCGGCAGGCTCGTGCCGTGTCGACTCGGGGGCGACCTTGCCGCGGGCAATCATGGTTGAACGCAGCCAGTGGCCCAGAATCGGCCAACGTGTAGCCATCTGGCGATCGGAAAGCAGCCGCTCGTTCAGGGTTGAACGATCTCACGCGGTGTCAGAAACCAACGCCAGGGTCGTCACCACACGAGCCTGCCGTCTTCTCCCCCCAGGGTATGGGGGCATGGGTCCGAGGAGGAAACGTACCCATACCGCTGACCGTACCTCGTTTTCACCTCCTTGGGTCTCCTGACCCCTCGTCGCCACCGCTGGATGCGCGTCGACATTCCCCGTTAGAAACGCAGCCCTGGAGAGGTCCAGGGAGTACGCGGATCGGTGCATTCTTGCTCCCCCAGCTGTCGGATCCCCATTCTCTTCTCTGGGTATGGGGGCATGGCTCCTGCAGCAGTTCGTGGGAGCCTTGTGTGTCCTCGTGGTTCCGTCCTCGGAGTGCATGCGCGCGCGGTAGCGTCAGGTGATCGAGTGGAAAGCGCTGATTCAGCGTCGATTCGCGTCGATTTCTCGGCGATCAGCGCTGAGCAGCGTCGATCAGCGTCGGTGGGTGCCGAGTCGCAGGTGCCAGCAGGGTTAGGGCGAAGAGAGCCATGCACATGCACCGATCTTGGCCAGGCCCATCCTGGGCCCAGGATCGGGGCCTGCGTCCTCCTGCCCAGAGGTGGTGTCGGAGGCCCCCAGGAGTTGCCGCAGAAGAGGGGGGGGGTGCATACGGGGGGGGCAGGGAGGCCGAGGACGGGGACGCGAGGGCACGGCTCGGCCCGCGCGCGCCTGCTCGGGGGCCTGCCCATCCTCGACCCCCCCTTCGCGCGCGTCGGCCGCGGCCTCCGCCCGAGCACCCATCGCTTGCGCGGGAGCTGGAGAGTGCTCTCTCGTGCTCTCCCTTCTCCGCGCGGAGGAGGAGGAGGAGGAGGAGGAGGAGGAGGAGGAGGAGGAGGAGGAGGAGGAGGAGGAGGAGGAGGAGGAGGAGGAGGAGGAGGAGGAGGAGGAGCTTGGGGGACTGACAGCAGCAGTGGAGGCGTGCAGGGCGCTGAGAGGTCTGCCCCCCCCCCCCTGGCCGCCCTCGGGGCCGGGCCATCCGTCCACGGGCCGAGCAGGGCCACCACATGGCCGCAGATGCGCTGCTGCAGCTGGGCGGCTGATCCGGCCAGCGGCCTCCCCGCCGCCGCCGCCGCGCCTCGCTGCCGCCGCGCGGCCGCCGAGACGCTGCCGCAGGCTGGGCGGCTGGCCGGCCGGGGGCTTGTTCGCCGCCGCAGCGCATACTCGCGCCCGCGCCAGCCGAGGCGGGATCAAGTCAGGGCTGATCGGGCCGGGCCCTCGCGGCCCCGTTGTCGACGTCGGCGCCGGCCCCCCGGAGGCATCGGCGCCCTCGCGGGCCCGAGCAGGCGACGCCGAAAAAGAAGCATCCGCTCATCGAGCGCGCGCGCATCTTCTCGATGCCGTCGTATGATTTCTCCACCCGAGACCCTTCCTGCAGGTTGTTGCATCGGCTGCTTTTTTTTCTCAGTTCCACATGTCCTGGGAAATCCCGCCCTGCGTCTTCGACGGATGTCGACTGCCCACCGCGGCCGCCAGGCCCCAGCGGCCCCGTGCTCCCCGGGGATGCCG
>CAUYUJ010014413.1:163910-171410 GCA_963575745.1 Prorocentrum cordatum
GTGTGGGCTCCCTATTGAAGACCCCAGAGCGGCATGAACACACATTTTCGGAGGTCCGCGTTGATCTCTTGTTTCGGCGCTGGGCCAACCCTGGCGGCGCCTGCGGCGTCGGGGACTGGCGCCGAGCCAAGAAATCCACGCAGACCTCCGACAGTTTGTGCTCATGGTAATTTTTTTTCATTTCTCCCTGCCTTTTTGACTCGTTCCGCCGGTTCCACGTCGGCGAGGTAGGTGTAGTACATGTGCGCAACCCGCCTGAAGCATCCACACCGATCATCGGAGCACACGCGCGTAGCTCCACGCGGCAAGCATGAGCCATGCATCCTCTCGCCTCCTGCTGCCGCAGCGTCGGTGCGCCGCCCAGGTCTTCGGTCTGGATCAACGCCGTGCTTTTTCTGGCCAAGCTGTGCCCTCACGCACCTCTCCTGACTGGCCCGCGCTGGGAGTTGCCGGGGCGTCTGCTTTGGTTTGTGTGTATGTGTTGGCTGCCTGTCGCTTATTTTGGGGGAGCGGGTCATGATATATGCGGATGCAGATGCCGGTAAGGGTGATGGTAGTGATACCAGTGGTGACGACGATGACACCGAAGCGTGGACGAGAAGCACGACATGGAGTCGGACGACGACTAAATGATGGTGGTGATGGTGACGGTGATGGTGATGATGGTGCTGATGGTTGTGATGTCAATGACGCTATTCGTAATAAGAAGGCTGAAGACAGTGATGTTGCTGCTGATGATGATGCTGCTGCTGATGATGAGGATGCTGACGGCGATTCTGATAGTGATGATGCTGATGATGATGATGACGATGAGGATGAAGATGATAATGAGGATGATGCTGATATCGATGCTGATCATGATGATGCTGACAGCGATAATGATGATGATTATCAGGTGGTTAATTAAGATGATGCTGCTGACGATGATGACGATGATGATGTTGATGATGCTGATACTGCTTTTGATGATGGTGACGGTGGTGACGATGATGATGATGATGCTGATGATTATGCTGTTCTTGTTGCTGCTGCTGCTGCTGTTGTTGATATTGTAGTCGTTGTAATCGTTCTTCTGCTTATTGTTGCTGTTGCAGTTGATGATGATGCGTACGATGATACTGTTCTTGTTGTTGCTGCTGCTGTTGCAGTTGCTGTTGTTGTTGATGCTGATGCTGATGCTCATGCTGCTGCTGTTGTTTGTTGCTGTTTTTGTTAATGTCGTGATTGTCGATGTGGTGGTGGTGGTGGCGGTGGTGGTTGTGGTTGTTGTTTGTTGTTGTAGTTGTTGTTGCTGTTGTTGTTATTGTTGCTGCTGTTGTTGTTGGTGGTGGTGTTGTTGTTGTTGCTGTTGTTGTTGCTGCTGTTATTGTTATTGTTGTTGTTGTTGTTGTTGTTGTTGTTGTTGGTGTTGTTGTTGTTGTTGTTGCTGTTGTTGTTGTTGTCGTTGTTGTTGTTGTTGTTGCTGCTGTTGTTGTTGTCGTTGTTGCTGCTGCTGTCGTTGTTGTTGTTGTTGTTGTTGTTGGTGTTGTTGTTTGCGGTGGTTTTATTGCTGTTGTTGTTGTAGTTGCGATGGCGACGAAGGGGCTGGTCGCGTCTCCCGGATTGGGGGGGCCATCCTGCAGAAGACGCCGAAAGTGATTTCTGGATTCTTTGATGAGGGTCGTGATGGCAAGGGGGCCAGGGTTCCGTGCAAGTGGGCGATTCCGGGGCTGCAGACGCCATGTCTGCACCCGGTGAGCCTGCCGAAAAAGATAGGTTCGTGGACAAGGGCCAGCCGTATCCGCGTCTGACAGTGAGACGGCGGCAGCTGCTCCGGCGTTTGGAGCCGCGGCCCAGTCAGCACAGGGCCATACCTTTAAGCAAGGTTTCGTCGTCGACCTGAGGATTAGAGGGGGCACGTCGTCGTCGAGTTACGTGGCTCCGACGCGAGTGCGTCGTCGCGAGGACGCGTTGATATTTCGGCCTTTCGACCGCGCGCCGTGCGCTCAAAAAGAGCGGGAGGGGCCCGCGTTGCTCTGGCAGTCTTTGCGGGGGGATCCCGTAGATTGGGATGCAATCGAGAAGGAATTCATGCCTGCAGGGAGGTGCGCACTGTGCTCGTCAGTGAAATACAGAAACCAGTGTGCTCTCGGGCAGTGGAGTCGGGATGACGGTCTCCGCGCGTGCAACCAGTGCCTGGGCGGCAAGAAGAGTACGTGGCAGTGCATGGAGCGCGGTGGGCGGAAGGGCCAGGATGCCTTTCGCGCGTCCGAACACGGTTCGTCGAAGTTGACGACGCGGCGCTGCGTGGATTGCTCCGAGAGGCGGATGTGTTACGTATGCGAAGTGCAGAAATACGAAGGTGCGTTCGCGCAGTGTCAATGGGGGGGGGGGGGGGGCACGGGGCATCCGGTGCAAGGGGGGGATGCGCGTAGAGCGTGACGAGTTTAAGGGACACCTTTATTCCCGCTGCGGAGGAGAAGAGAAGCTTACTGGGGAGTTCCTGAAGGTGGACTTTCGCGACGGAGAGCGACTGTGCACAGAGTGCAGGGAGACAGTGAGGATGGAAGAGAAGGCGCGCGCCGATGCAGCGCAAGAGAAAGTATGTTCGAGATGTGGGAGCCCAAAGCGGAAGGACGAATACCCCGATTTCGCGCGGTTGAAAGTGTCCGTGCAGCGCGAAAGTGCGCATGGTGTGCGGATGCGGGGACCCAGGAAAAAAGCGGGGCCAGTCGGGCGGGAGTGAAAAAGTGTTCGGCCCGTGGGCAGTCGCAACCGGAGTGCTCGTTCTCATCGTGCATGTGGCACAAGTCGTGGGAGTCAGCGCGGAAGTGTGCTGCGTGCGTGCGGAGGAAGGAAGTGAAGGTCTGCGTTGCGTGTGAGGTGGCGCAACCGCAAAACAGTTTTTCGGCTTGAATGTGGACTGCAGTGGCAGATCGGAACCGCCGGTGCGCAGAGTGCGCGAGAAAAGTGAGGGCGCCGCGCGGCTGGTGGAAGTGCAGTGCTTGCAAGGGGGCGTTCGAAACCGCGGAGTTCGTTTCCTGGCTGGCCGACCGCGCGTCGGACAAGCCGGACGGGAAACAATGGTGCAACGAGTGCTTCGCGGATCAAGAACTTAAGTCGCAGAGCGGAGTTGGGCATCGGTGTCGAAGAAGAGGAGAGTTGGATAGGCGTTCTGGGGACCTCGCGTGGGTCAGGGTGGGGTCCAGGCTAGGACTTGACGGGTGGGGGTCCTAAGAATAGAGGTCCCGAGGGGTGGTCTGGAGGGCTGAGGATGTCGTGCGTGGTGGGGGCAGGGTGGGTGTTAGGGTGGGTTCCGGGCCAGGAATTGTCGGGTGGGGGGTCCCAAGAACAGAGATGCCGAAGGGTGGTCTGGAGGGCTGGGAATGCCAGACGTGGTGGAGGCAGGGTGAGGGTCAGGGTGGGTTCGGGCCAGGAGTCGTCGGGCGGGAAAGCCCAAGAGTAGAAGTCACGGGGTGTGGTCTGCAGGGTTGGGGGTGTCAGACGTGAAGGGAGAAGCGTTGGGTTCAGGGTGGGTTCGGGGCCAGGAATTGTCGGGTGGAGTCCCGAAAACAGAGATCCGTAAGGGTGCTCTGCAGAGCTGGGGATGTCAGACGTGGTGGAGGCTGGGTGGGGGTCAGGATGGGTTCCGGGCGAGGAGCTGTCGGATGGAATCCAAGATCAGAGGTCCCGAGGGGTGATCTGGAGGGCTGGGGATGTCCGACGCGGTGGGGCGGGGGTCGGGGCGGGTTCTGGGCCAAGAATTGTCGGGTGGGGGTCCCGAGAACAGTGGTCCCGAGGGGTGTTTTTTTTTGAGGGCTGGGGATGTCAGGCGCGGTGGGTGCAGGGTGGGGATTCAGGGTGGGTTCGGGGCCAGGAACTGTCAGCTGGAAGTTCCCAAGAACAGTGGTCCCTAGGGCTGGTCTGGAGGGCTGGCGATGTCAGACGTGGTGGGGGCAGGGTGGGGTCAGGGTGGGTTCCGGGCCAGGGGTTGTCGGGTGGGGGGTCCCGAGGGATGGGCCGGACGGTTGGGGGTGTCAGTCGTGGTGGGGGCAGGGGGGGGGTCAGGGTCGGTTCGGAGCCAGAAATTGTCGGGTGGAGTCGCAAGATCCCGAGAGATGCTATGGAGGTCTGGGGGTGTCAGACGTGGTGGGAACAGATTTGGGGGGTCAGGGTGGGTTCAGGGCCCAGGAATTGTTGGGTGGGGGATCCCCATGAACAGAGGTCCTGTGGGGTTGTGTGGAGGGCAGAGGATGTCAGACGTGGTTGGGGTAGGGTGGAGATCAGGGTGGGTTCCGTCCCAAGAATTGTCTGGCGGGGGGTCTCAATGACAGAGATCCCTAGGAGTGGTTTGGAAAACTCGGGATGTCAGACGTGGTCGGGGCAGGATGGAGGTCAGGATGGGTTCCGAGCCAGAATTCGTCGGGTGGGGGGTCCCAAGAAGCCCCTGGGGGTGGTCTTGTGGGTTGGGGGGGTTGGGGATGTCAGACGTGGTTGGGGCAGGGTGGGGTTCGAGGTGGGTTCGGGGCCACGAATTGTCGGGTGTGGGGTTTCAAAAACAGAGGTCCGTAAGGATGGTCTGGAGGACTTGGGATGTCAGACGTGGTGGGGGCAGGGTGGGGGTCAGGGTGCGTTCTGGGTCAGGAATTGTCGGGTGGGGGGTTCCGAGAACAAGGGGTACCAGGAACAGAGATCCCGAGGGATGGGCTGGAGGTCTGGGGATGTCAGACGTGGTGGAGGCAGGGTTGGTCGGTCCAAGAATCATTGTCGGGTGGGGGGTCCACAGAACAGAGATCCTGAGGGATGGGCTGGAGAGCTTGGGATGTCAGATGTGGTGGGGGCAGGGTGGGGTTCAGGGTTGGTTCGGTGCCAGGAATTGTCGGGTGGGGGTCCCGGGAGCAGGATCCCGAGGGGAGGGCTGGAGGGCTGGGTGGGGGCAGCGCCAGGGTCAGGGTGTCTTCGGGCCCAGGAATTGTCTTTTGAGGGGTTCCAAAAACAGAGATCCCGAGGGATGGGCCAGAGGGCTGGGGATGTCAGACGTGGTGGGGGCAGGGTGGGGGTCAGGGTGGGTTCGGGGCCAGGAATTGTCGGGTGGGGGGTCCCAAGAATAGAGATCCCGAGGGATGGACCGAAGGGCTGGGGATGTCAGACGTGGTGGGGGCAGGGTGGGGGCCCAGGTGGGTTCCGGGCCAGGAAATGTCGGGTGGGGGTCCCAAGAACAGAGATCCCGAGGGGTGGGCTGAAGGGCTGGGGATGTCAGACGTGGCGGGGGCAGGGTGGGGGTGAAGGTGGGTTCCGGGCCAGGAATTGTTGGTTGAGGGTCGCAAAATCAGGGTCCCGAGGGATGGGCTGGAGGGCAGGGGATGTCAGACGCGGTGGGGGCAGGATTGGAATGGGCGTGACAGGAATGGTCGCGAGGGGTGTTCGATGAACAGAGGTTTGGGGGGGTGCTCTGGAGAGCTGGGGATGTCATACGTGGTGAGGGCAGGGTGGGGATCAGGGTGGGCCCCGGGCAAGGCATTGTCGGGTGGGCGGTCCAAAGAACAGAGATTCCGAGGGATGGGCTGGAGAGTTGGAGGTGTCAGACGTGGCGGGGGCAGGGTTGGGGTCAAAAGGGCCAGGAAGTGTCGGGTGGTCCAGGAACAAAGATCCCGAGGGATGGGCTGGAGGGCTGGGGATGTCAGACGTGGTCGGGGTAGGGTAGGGGTGAAGAAAGCAGAACGTAAGGAGCAACTCGTAGGGACGGAGAAGGTGCTGACAGAAGAGGGGAAGGTCGTCATAACACGGTGGCACCCGGCAGCAATCACAACAGGTCTTGCAGCAATGTCGTCCTCTTCCGAAGCAGCTGCAACGTTGACAACGCTTCTTCTCTCCAGCGTCCTCCTCCCGAAAATCGGCCCCACGCACTCGTCTCTCATGTCATAGATGTACCCCGACTGTCTCAGTCTCGGAACTTCACTTGCGTGCGTATGCAAGGCAATCATGTTCATGGGTGGGCAGGGCACTTTGTGGGAGGGCTCTTTACTATTCAAATTGTGTTGATTATCCTTCTCTTTCTTCCTCTTCTTCGGGCACGAGGAGCCAGTGCACTTTCCCAAAATGAAATCAAAACACAGCTTGTCCCCCCCCGAATTGTCTTTGTCACGTCCGTCACGACTCCTGACCCGGTCGCTCTTCCGATCATCGCCCTCCCTCAGTTTTGGACAGTTTCTCTCGTATTCGTAGTTCTGCGTCAGCAGTACCAGGTCCACTGCCCGATTGGGAATGTTCAGAGAACCAGATAGTGACAGCTGTGGGGTTCGAACCCACGCCCTTGCGGACTGGCGCCTTAAGCCAGCGCCTTAGACCGCTCTGCCAAACTGGCGGAAAAGAAGAGGGAACAGGCTGCCGAAAAAGAGCTGGAACGACGAAGATTCGAAGAAGATCATAATCGGGCACAATTCAGATTTCTCTACGCTGCCTTCATGACGGCCGAATGTTATCCAACGATGCGCTACCTAGCTATACTGGACGGTGACACCATAGTGAATCTGCCCATTCTCGTTCGGCGGAAGAGGTTCGCAGTGAATGGGAACAGGATGAAACCCCGATCGGTCGCCCGGTAGGGCCACCGGGGGGAGGGATGCCAATGGGTCCGCTTTGGGGCGGTCTCAATGCCACTGACGCCGCGGCGCGAGCGGCAGCCGTCAAGAGAACAAGGCGGGACGAAAACAGTCGCATCTAGAACCGTCTCACTACCCTCTTGTAGCACGCTAACACACTGAAACTGTTCGCAGCTTCCAGTCGCATCTAGAACCGTCTCACTACCCTCGTGTAGCACGCTAACACACTGAAGCTGTTCGCAGCTTCCAGTCGCATCTAGAACCGTCTCATTACCCTTGTGTACCCAGCGCTCCGCTGTAGGCTGCCTCTGATCTACCTGCAGTTTTCGCTACCCCCTCCAACAGGAATGCTGGCACCTACCGAGGGGTCCCTCCCGTAGCTGGACGAAAACGTCACCACCTTCCAGCCGGAATTAGCCGCGAAGTGCGAGGACGTGAAGGCTTCTCGAGCGAGTTCGGCCCTCTTGTTCAAAATGCTGTTCTGCTGAGCCCGAGAAAACGAGGAAGGGCCTCATTCCAAGGTGCTGGGGCCGCCCTTACCACTGCTGCTACTGGGCCAGGAATTGTCGGGCGTGGGGGTCCCAAGAACGGAGATCCCGAGGGATGGGCTTGAGCAGAGTGGAGGTCAGGGTGGGTGCTTGGTGGGGGGTATCGGTGGTTGTGAAGCCAGGAATTGTCGGATAGGGGTACCAAGAGAGAAGTCCTCGTGGGGTGGATCTGCTGGGGCATGGTGGGGGGTATCAGTGGGTTTCAAGCCACGTTGTCGGGTGGGGGGCCCTCGGAACTAAGTTCTCGTGGGGTGAGCATGCCAGGGGGATATCGGTGGGTTCCAGGCCATGAATGGTCGGGTGGGGGGTGCCGGGAACTGAGTTCTCGTGGGGTGGGGATGCAGGGGCGTGGTGGGGGTTATCGGTGGGTG
>CAUYUJ010014413.1:176410-218910 GCA_963575745.1 Prorocentrum cordatum
GGAGCAGGAGGAGGAGGAGGAGCAGGAGGAGGAAAAGGAGGAGGATGAGGAGGAGACAGTAGGACGAGGAGGAGGAGGAAGAGAGGAGGACCCGTGTCGGGGAAAGCCTTATCGCTTACTCATATGTGTATATATATATATATTTCTGTTCTTATTTTCAAATGCACTTCCCCCAATCAGAGCTTGCCTCAGTAGGGGTCCTAGCGGATTCATATGGTCATGTGAGGTGGGGCGACGATTTCGACGGCACGCCCAGGTGCCCAGGTGCCTGGATGCCCAGGTGCCCGGGTGCCCGGTAGCCCTGTAATAGTCTTATAGCCTATAGCCCTATAGCCCTATAGCCCTACAGCCCCATAGCCCTATAACCCCAGAGCCTGATAGCCCTATAGCCCCATAACCCCATAGCCCTGTAGCCCTAACCATATTATGATCGGGTGTCTCTGGTATCACGTATGTATGTGTATATGCATACAACTGTAGCATAATTGTCTATGTATATGTAGGTGTACACGTATTTTGATATACACATATATGCATAATCAGTTATCAAAGTGTATATGTATACACATGTGTATGAACATGTTTCTGCATATGCATATGTATACGTATACGTATATGTACATGTACGTGTATATGCATATATATATATGTATATCCATATGTATATGTATATGGAATTGTATATGTATATGTATGTTCATACACATGTATGTGCGTATGCATATGTACATGTATTTGCACATACATATACACATGCATATATATATATATATCTACACAGGCGTACGTATGTACACATAGGTACGTGTACATATATGTATTGCTATATTTCTGTATGTATGTATGTACGTTTATATGTATGTATGTATGTATGTATGTATGTATGTATACATGTATGTATGTATGTGAATGTGTATACATATATGTATTGTAGTTCTGTGAACGGGCATCCTGGTATCAGTCCAGCTCTATCGCCACCGTCGCACGGTGGCATATTTATGCTCAAGCCGCTTGTGGATGAATCGTGTGAGAGACATCCTTCAGATCGTCCGAGATATCCTGTCGCCCGCCGCGGTTGTGCTGTCACCGACGCGCGAACCCTGTCCACCGTAGTAGTGGTAGTAGTGGTAGTAGTCGTAGTAGTAGTCGTAGTCGTAGTAGTAATAGTAGTAGTAGTAGTAGTAGCAGTAGTAGTAGTAGTAGTAGTAGTAGTAGTAGTAGTCGTAGTAGTAGTAGTAGTAGTAGTAGTAGTAGTAGTAGTAGTAGTAGTAGTAGTCGTAATAGTAGTAGTAGTAGTAGTAACAGTACAGTACTAGTAGCAGTACTAGTAGTACTAGTAGTAGTAGTAGTAGTAGTAGTAGTAGTAGTAGTAGTAGTAGTAGTAGTAGTAGTAGTAGTAGTAGTAGTAGTAGTAGTAGTAGTAGTAGTAGTAGTAGTAGTAGTAGTAGTAGTAGTAGTAGTAGTAGTAGTAGTAGTAGTCGTAGTAGTAGTCGTAGTAGTAGTAGTAGTAGTAGTAGTAGTAGTAGTAGTAGTAGTAGTAGTAGTAGTAGTAGTAGTAGTAGTAGTAGTAGTAGTAGTAGTAGTAGTAGTAGTAGTAGTAGTAGTAGTAGTAGTAGTAGTAGTAGTAGTAGTAGTAAGTAGTAGTAGTAGTAGTAGTAGTAGTAGTAGTAGTAGTAGTAGTAGTAGTAGTAGTAGTAGTAGTAGTAGTAGTAGTAGTAGTAGTAGTAGTAGTAGTAGTAGTAGTAGTAGTAGTAGTAGTAGTAGTAGTAGTAGTAGTAGTAGTAGTAGTAGTAGTAGTAGTAGTAGTAGTAGTAGTAGTAGTAGTAGTAGTAGTAGTAGTAGTAGTAGTAGTAGTAGTAGTAGTAGTAGTAGTAGTAGTAGTAGTAGTAACAGTATATGGTGTCCTTGTTTATGTACTCGCGAAATTGCTTGGCCACGGGTCTTTTGCAGATTTTTGAGGGCCAGGAGGCGAACTGCCAGGCCCCTGTGGCAAGCTGTTGAGGGTCTTCTGCAGCAGGCGTGCCACATATCTTTCGTGGCCTTCGGCCCATTCCGCTACTGGGCCTGTGTTGTAGGTCATAGGCCTCCTGGATGCCTGTGAGGATCTCTTTGGGAGGCTCATCGGATTCATCTTGGAGGCGGTCTTGGGGGTGTCTTGGGGCGTCTTGGGGACCTCTTGGGGCCTGACTTGGGCCTCTTGGGGCCTCTTGGGGGCTTTCTTGTGGCCTCTTGGGCGCACCTCGGGGGCTTGTGGGGGGATCTTGGGGCCATCTTGGGGCGGAGGGCTCAAAATGTCACTTCGTGCTCATCTTGGGCCCCTCTTGGGACCGTCTTGGGGGGACGCGAAAGCCGAGGGGGAAAGTTCCCAGCGGCCGTGGCTGGCATTGAGGCCGAGGGCTGGGGGCTGGGGGCTGGGGGCCAGGACCAGGGCCCGGGGCCAGGGCTGGGGCTGGGGCGGGGGCCGGGGCCAGGCCTGGGGCCATGGCTGTGCCTGGGCAGGGCCCAGGTCCAGGGCCAGGGCTGGCGCCGTCGTCGTCGTCGTCGTCGTCGTCGTCGTCGTCGTCGTCGTCGTCGTCGTCGTCGGCGGAGGAGGAGGAGGAGGAGGAGGAGGAGGAGGAGGGAGGATGAGGAGAAGGATGAGGATGAGGAGGAGGAGGGCTGGGGCGGGCGCCTGGGATGCGAAAGCCGAAAGGGAAAGCCCCCCGCGGGGGAGGGGTCACGATCCCCAGGACCCCCTCCCCGGACCTCCCCTGGGGATCCCCCCCCCCGACCACCCCCACGGGACCCCTTCGGGACCCCCCCAGGACCAAACCCCCCGGGCGGTGAAGGGACAAAGGGAAGGGACTTCCCTTCGACGTAATCGCGACGATGTTCGATTTTCCTCGTTTGTTCGATCTCCCTCACGACGACGATTCAAAGGAGGCTGGCGTACAACATTTTGGGTTGGGCTGACCTCGCGCCGAAGGGCCGACTGGGTTTTAGGATTTTTCCGATTACGTGTGCTTGCCTATCTTTACCGAACGAAGTTGGTACGAGAAAGGCTGATTTCGCACACGAGCGTGAGAGAGTTGATGCTGGTTATGGTGGAGGTTACGATGATCATGTTGATGAGGATGATGATGGTGTAGATGATGTTGACGATGTATGGTGCCTAATGATGGTGAGTGGGAATATGCGCTGCTAATTATGATGGTGGTTGCGATGGTCTTGGGTGGTGGCTAACAAGCATGATCAGAGCCTGGGGGCAGACGAATCTTGGGGCAGATGATGTGTGCCCAGAGCTGTTCCGTGTGCGCCTACGCTATCCATGCGAAGAAGAGGGGTGAGGTAGACTCCGGAATCGACCTGCTCGGCCAGGGCGCGTTGATGTGCGCCTTCTCAGCTGAATTTCTCTTCGTTCCATTGACGGTGTAGGTGGAGGGCGAGGTTGAGGACTCTGCAGCCCAAGCTTTTCTCGAGCGCCATAGGAGACTTCAGCGAGGGTAGGAGGGAGTGATTTCGGGGACAGGAGGCTCCTCCCTTGGTTAGCAGGTTGCCGACCTTGCTGAGGTAGGGGTGCTCTCCTCTTCTAGAATGACGGGCGACGTAGCATTTAGCCCACCGAAGCAAGAAAGATGAGGATGATGATGACGATGATGATGATGCTGATGATGTTGATGATGGTGATGGTGATGATGATGATGCTGATGCTGATGTTGACGCTGATGCTGATGACGATGCTGTTGCTGATGATGATGCTGATGATGTTGATGATGAGGTGATGATGATGCTGATGCTGATGATTCTGATGCTGATGATGCTGCTGATGCTGATGATGTTGATGATGAAAATGATGATGATGATGATGATGATGATGCTGATGATGATGATGATGATGATGATGATGATGATGATGATGATGATGCTGATGATGATGATGATGATGCTGATGCTGATGTTGTTGATGATGATGATGATGATGATGATGCTGATGATGATGATGATGATGATGATGAGGAGGAGGAGGAGGAGGAGGAGGAGGAGGAGGATGAGGAGGAGTGGGAGTGAGGAGTGAGGAGTGGGGAGGAGGAGCAAGAGGATGAGGAGGATGAGGGGGAGGAGAAAGAGGAGGAGGAGGATGAGGAGGAGGAGAAAGAGGAGGACGAGGAGGAGGATGAGGAGCAGGAGGAGGAGGAGGAAGAGGAAGAGGAGAATCCGTGGCCATTTTGGCTCAAGGTTTAATGTTGTGAAGGGCTATTGACGCTCGAGAATCAGCAACTAGCTTTGGAGCCCTCCGTAGCGACCGATCCACATTGCTTGGGACGAGCGCCCGCGGCCCTCTCACGATCCCCGTCCCGTGGCCTTACCACCACGATTCCGTTCCTTATAACGAGACGGGAGTCCAGCAGACCCAGCGGACGGCGGACGTCGCCATGTCGAGCGTTTCCAAGGGCGCTCTGAGTGGGCATGCTGATGCTAGAGGTCATCCTGCTGCTCCTGTCCGCAATATTCAGAGAGGAGGAAAGTGAGCGACGACCTGCCACCGTATGACGAAATGGTCGATGACTTCATCGAGCCCCCGAACACGTTCCCTGAACAAGATCAGGTTGGTCATGCTTTTCGTGGGCACGTTGACGAAACCAACGTTTCGTTTCTCGGTGCCTTCAAAACGCTCAAGAGACAAGTCGCCAGCATGGCCGACACCGTCCAAGCCCCGTGCAATTCGCTGGGACAGCAGGCGGAGCGGCGTATGGACCACGCCGAGAACGCCAGAACAAACTCGAGCAGCACACCATGCAGCTCGAAGGCAGAACCAATCAGTTGGAACATATCCGTATCATGCAGAGCGAGAAATTCAAGGTCGAAGTTGACACGGGCTTCCACCGAGAACCGAACCTTACCATACTGGTGGCACGGTGCAAGTTTTTGGTTCAGATTGAGCAGATTGCATTCGCTATTTCAGAGTGGGTCGCAGCGGCGAACTGTCCAAGGAACTCATGCGACGTTGTTGGTGGCCCGCCTTCGAAGCGCTTCGAAATCCAGTTCGGCGGCGCGCCGTGCTTCCCAGACTTTCGGTCGTCCCAAGGAGGGCTCCAACGACTGGCGCAGGGTCGAGGTGTCAGACGTCGATGGGCATCGATAGGAGCTTCGCATCGGTCCTGACAATTCGCCCCCCCCAGATCCGAGTCGAGAACTTTCTCAAAACCATCAGGCGTCATTTTGCCCAAGCGTTCCCCGACAAAGAAGCGTTCATCAACAAGCCCAGAGGAGAACTCAACTACCAGTGGAAACCGCCTTTTCGCGTGGTGGTGCAGAAGGATGCTCCTGCATCAGTTGAGTGGGCCACCGAGAACATCGCGTCGCAGGATTTCGTCAGTACCAACATCGAGGCCACCATCATGCCCGCGTATTCAACTTCGTCGGCAGCGCCATTGGAGTTGAGTCTTTAGTGCTGTGATGCGGGCGTGGGCTGGAGCTTCTACTTCTCGCCCTCCGTCGTCTCCTCTTGCCCCGTCTTCGCCTTTCCCGACCTGTTCTTCTGCCTCTATTGCTTCCGCCCCTGGGTCTCCAAGCTCTACCTCTTCGGATTCCGCGTCCTCTGGGTCTTCCACTCCTGTGTCATCTTCCTGGCCGACTGGGTCTCCCAGCTCTTCTGTGTCCTCCTGGTCCCCCGCTTTCTCGGGTTCGCGTGGGGCTAACTCGGCTCTGCTTTCAGCTATTTTTTTGGTTGCGTGGAACGCTAGAGCGCTCTTCCATCGCAATCTAAACGTTGGAAACCAAACATTGCAGCACCTAGCTGAGCCTCTCGTTCCTGGTGCTGGCGTGGGGAGTCAGGAATCTCATGCGACGGCGTGCGAAATATTTCTATGCACATCTGACTTCGTTCTGTGAACCCATTGAATCCTCTGGTTTGTTCTCGTCTGCTACCGAGGGGCGTCCCGCGGGTGGCGCGGCTGCGCTTTCTATGCAGACTTACTGGGTTTTGGACCGCAAGTTCCCGCCGGTCCAGGATAGGCAGGCTTTGATGCCAGGGGGGTTTCTTCGGCTTCAGTTCACGTTTGGGGGGAGTGTCCAGGTCATTCGCCATGGCATCCACAACTCCACTGAGCCTCTCACCAGAAGAATCAGGTTGTCAAGCTTGTCCTAGCCCACCAGGCGGCTGCCGCCAAGTGTCCAGGAAAGCGAGTCGTCACTGTGCGCTGCGGTTTCAACCTTGCCGCCGAGCCCCCGTCGCTTTTTCGCGCCGCCAGAGGGGGGCTCAGGCGCGGCGGGGGAACAGCCCTGGCGGCAATGTTGGAGGAAAAGGAAGGTCAGATGGGCCAGGATCTTCTCTGCTATGGTGGAGGTGGGGGATGGGGATTTCACGCACTTTCATGTCTCGCAGTGCGTGGTCTCGAGGACCGCTGCGCGTTCGTCGGCCTGCCAGGCTCGACAGTGGTGCAGGTGGCTGGTCGCAGCAGAAGCAGAGGGTCCACGGAGGTTCTTCCTCGTGGACTTCGGATCGCGCCGCCCGCGTCATCTGACCGCGCAGACCGTTTACCCGAGAAGATATCAGAGGAACATGAAGTATTGATATTGATCGATTTCAAGAGTTCCAGGTTTCCCCGCCCTTCCGCGCGGGCTCCAGGGACGGATGGTCGAGCGCACTCCGTCGCGCAAGTTCTCCCGCGCGATGTGCGCGGTGCATTTCCGCTCGTCGGAGCGCCCTCGGAGATTCCAAGCCGCGTTCTGTTTTGCCTGTGGGGGGTCCGCGAGTCGCAGTTGCTGTGGCGCGATTTTCGATGCAACCCCTTCGAGTGCTGTTCGCGGGCGCAGGGCGCGGCGCGCGCTGCGCCCAATCGCGCGCGGCGCGGCGCGCGAATAAGCCGGTTGCGCCCGTCAGACCGCCCAGAAATTATTTCCGGGTTGTAGAGCCATTTTTCAGGAAGGAGACCGGACATTTTCAAGAAACAGCTTTGAGGGGTGGAACGCGCCTGCCGCGCAAGACATCTGGGGAGTGTTGAACGCCGGAAATTTTCGAAATGTATTCCGGCATTTTTCAAAATCGACTCTGGATTTTTTCCAAATCGTTTCCAGTTGAAGCTAGGCTGGACATGTGCTCAAACGTTCCTGGATTTTTCCCAACCCTCCTGTGGTGTTGGTACTCGTTTTGATTAGAGCAGTGTGGTCTCCACCTCCTCCTCTCCTCCTCTCCTCCTTATCTCCTGTCTCCTGTGTTCCCTTCTACTCTTCTCTCGTGCCGTCTACGATCTGCGCAGCTGTCGCCATTTCCGTGGGCGCCTGGGAGGCCCGGCGGAGGTGCGTCCCACGCGGATCACCTCGGTACCTCGCCGCCCCCTGGGGGGCTTGCGATCTGCACATCTGTCGCCACTTTCGTGGGCTGCTGGGAGGCCCAGCGTAGGTGCGTCCCACGCGGATCACCTCGGTACCTCGCCGCCCCCTGGGGGTTTGCGATCTGCGCAGCTGTCTCCACTTTTGGGTGCTTTATCTTTCTGCTGGTGCCGCGCCATTTTTGTCTCCACTTCTTTGGGGGGTCTCGTTGCTTTCGCTGCCGTGCTTCTTCGTATCCACTTGTTGGTGTTTTTTTACCGCGCCCTTCTGCGTCCACTTCTGGGTGCTCCTGCCAATCCTCGAGGCCGTGACCTTTCGCTTCTTTTTTTGGGTTCTTTTCTTTGGGTTCGCTGCCGCGCCCTTTTGTCTCCACCTTGGGGTGAGTCTCCGCCCCCGTTATGCGCCTCATGCATCTGCCTCTTTCAGCGCAGCGCGTTGCTGAGTTAAACCGATGTTCTGGTTTAGCCCTCGCCGCCCCCCGCTTCTGTGTTTATTTCAACGCCCCTGTGCTTCCATTTTGTAGGTTTGCTGTTCCTCGTCTTGATGCTCTCTTCGGATTCCACTCCTGGGTGCTCTTTCTGGCGCGCTGCGGGCCCTTCAGACTTCCAGTCAGCACTGAGTGGTCCTGAATGCATGCGCCACGTGTATAAAAAGGGTTGGGTACGTCGCAGGGTCATTTCAAATCTGGACTCGGAGAATTTTGGAGAGTCGCGCGTGATTTTTCCCTTGCCAGGTCTTCGAACATCCGCCGAGGCGCGCAGCGCGCGGGCCGCGGGGGGCGGGGGGCGGCGCGCCACCGTCCCCCCCCGCGCTCGGCAACGAGAAGGGGGATCAGCAAGTGTCGAATACAGTAGGTTCATGCGGCGTTGGCGCGCCGGCGACGCCGGCGAGGGCGTTCAAGGTTGAATTCTGCGAAACGGAAGCATCGAGGGACACGGTGACACCATTGGACCCGATGGAATTCAACTTTGAACGATCGGGGCCGCGATCGATTCAAGGTTGAACGATCGACGCGGTGTCAGAAACCTTTGCCCACGCCGACGCCGCACGAACCTACCGTAGCCCCCTACGGGCGACTGCTCGGTTGCGAGTGGGTGACCGACCAGCGGCGCCAGGCAGAGTAGACAATATTCGACGCGAAGCGTGCCCCGCGCGATGGCTGTTAGGCATCCTGGAACCCCCTCGGATCGCATCAATAACAAGTTGTGTCAATCTATTCTTCTCGTCCTAGGATAGAACGATCTCGCCGGAGATCCCCCCGCTCCCAGAGCGCAGGGGTTCCTTGACCAGGGCCTGCGCCAGGTCGACTGCTCTGCCTTGTCGCTTCCCGATCAGGTTGCTCTGCGCAAGTCTTTGATGGAGCAGATTGCCAGGAGGGCCAGGGGCGCCTTTCATTTTTCAGAAACCCAAGAGCCCCCTGGCTCAGCCGTTCGTGGTTCACTCGATCGGCCGTGCCGTCTGGAAGCGGGCTATCGTGTCGCTGGACAGTTTCAGCGCTCCTGTCCGCTAGCCATGCTGTGCCTTCGCGTGCGGCCTCCTTTGGGTCGCGCCGAGATCGCGGACCCCGACGCGCTCGTTGTGTTCTCCGATGAGCTGAACTGCAGGCTTCGCCATCCTACGATCCAGCACGTGCGCTAGGAGGCTGCGGAACCACCCGCAGCGCAGGTGCAGGCCGAGCTCAGGCGTGAAGGCAGGGGGCGTGACAGGGGCCCACCTTCGGCTACCACCGGGATGCAGATCTGTTTTCCAGGAGTGAGCCTTCTGGGGGGAGCTCTCGCGACGGATCCGCGCGAATGTCTGGAAGAGCTGTCGCGCAACTTGGGGGGCGGGGTGATGGGGCTCCGATCGAAACCGAGCGGGCTCGCTGGTGCACTGGCTGACCTGGCATCGCGCGCAATTCACGAGCGCCCGGCCCCCAGATTTCCAGCAGATCCAGCAGGCCTCCAAGAAGCCCCTTCAGAGCGCTCCCGGCCCAGACGGGCCCCCGTGCCAAGCCCGCCGCCCGACGGGCGCGGCGCTCCCAGCAGATGATCTTCATGGGGTCCTCCAGAGATTTCAGATGCCGTTCGGCCTAGGCGACGTGCGTTGGGTAGTTGTAGCTAAGGGCGAGGTTCCTCAGGGTGCTGCGCTCGTGGCGGGGGCCCCCGCGAACGCGCGGCCCCTCGGGGTGAAGATTGCTGATTGCAAGATCATTGCGAACGTGGCGATCAGTGGCGTCGCCCTGCAAGTTGCAGGTGCGACAGACCTGTGTCAGAGAGGCTTCGTCGTCGGCCGCAATCTCGGCACCAGCGCATTGGGGCTAGTGGCCGAAGCCCGAGCCGCGAAATTGAGAGAGGGCGCCCTGGGCCATGCCCTCCCTCCTTGCCTCCTGTGGTTACTCCTAAGCCTTCCCGTGTGTTGCCCATGAATGGTTGGCGTTGTTCCTGAGGCCCTTGAGATCCCCTCTCCTTTTTTGCGCCTCCTGCAGCTTATGCGTGCATGTATGCGCGTATGTTGTCATGGCGCGGTGGGCTTGCGTGCCCAGGTCCTGTTCCACATGCTTTCGGGGATTATCCAAGGTTGCCGAGCCTCGGGGGTGATGTATAGTCCAGTTTCGCACCTGATTATGGAACATTTCCGGATGCTTACAATCGCGCCGCAATCAGGGATTGTTCGAGCGTGTGCCGACGACGTTGTGGCCGTGCTCTGTTTTATTCAATTATGTAGGCAACCTTTTAAGGTGTTCAAAGCGTCCGGGCGTGTTGCTGGTTTGTTTTTGAAACCGATGGAGTGCTGTTCAGTGCCCCCCGCTGCCCCGTGCACGACAGCTTTGAACATGGCAGATTTCGATTTGGATTCGGGGGAGCTTGCTGGCATGGACCGAGTTTCTCGCTGCGGGTTTCACGGTGTGCCTGGGCCTCGAGATAGGCCGAGAAGTTGTGGAGGACTCTTGACAGGGTCCAGTAAGTACCAGTGTCGCACCTCTCCGTAGGCCGAAGCTCGTGCTCCGCTTGCCGTCGCTGCGCTCTCGTGCGATGGTCGTGCGATCTTTGCTTTGTCCTATGCCGGCCAGTCTCGCATTCTGCCAGCCTGGCACCGAATGCGTGAGCATGCGAGTGTAGTATGGCTCTCCGCTGCGCCGCACTGTGCTCTGAGTTTCGCGGGGATTTTTGGCCCTAGATGGGGGGGGCGTTCGGGGGCGCGGGAGTGACCTGTCGTGCTGCGTTGATCCGTTTCTCGCTGGTTACCTTTTGTGGAGCTATGAAATCTCTGAGCGCCTGGGGGCGCAAGCAGCGGCCCACCTGCCCCTGGTTGAAGTGCATCTGGACCAGTTGTCGCCTGATTTGTGGCAGTCTCCCCCGCTGATTGCGTGTTTACGCGACGCCTCCAGAGGCTTTCCTTCTTCCCATAAGTGGAAGGCCGCGGGAGAAAAGGCGGCGGCCGCTGCTCAACAAGCCATTGCCGACGGTGACGAAAAATATTCAACGCTTCGCTGCCCTGGCCCTTACGAATCAGGTGTACCCAGAGCCTTCGAGGAAACTCTTGCGCACGCGTTTGTTGAGTTACTTCCCCGGGGTGGACCACGGTTACCAGGCTCCGTGAACCCGAGAACAGTATGGTAGGCCATATTCTTGGTTTTTTAGGTTTTAGCACGCGTGACTTTATTTCACATGATGAAAATACAGGCGTTTCCAGGACCATAATGATTTCGCATCACACCCGAACATGTCGTCGATGTTTTGCCACAGGTGCTAGCCGAGGTCTATGGTGTTCAGTGGCCTCTACGACTTCCGCTCCAGGTTACTTGCCAGGAGGAGGACATGGGTAATCCCCTGAGGGCCGACCGGCTTGCTACGGCCGCGGTCGGAACTGTCAGAGGAGGAGGATGGGTAGGAGGATGAGGAGGAGGAGGAGGAGGAGGAGGAGGAGGAGGAGGAGGTGGTGGTGGTGGGGGTGATGGAGAGAGGAGGTGGACGAGAGCGAGGAGCGAAAACAGCAGGAGGAGGCATGGTGGGAGAGGGCTCTAGTGCTCCGCCACGGCGAGCTGCCGATGGTACTGTCTGCTAGGCAGAAGAGAGCCGATGGCCCTCCTGGGCGCGACCGTGCTCCCGCTTCAATTCAGAGGAGGAAAAGTTTATAACACCGCTACTTTCGCTTCGTTTTCGCCTTTACGGGCCTCCTGGGAGGCCTTCGTCGCCACTGTTGGATTCGCCCCGAAGTTCTGCTCAGAACGTGCCCCAAGAGAGGTTCAGGGAGTAGCGGTGACGGTACCTTTTGGTTCCCCCATGACATAGCTTCAGGTTGCCAGGCGAGACGGACAGTTTACCCCATCGATGCTACGCGTCCGGACGAGCTCCGACTGCGCGCACCTCGCCCGCGCGTGAGGCATCCCATCGGCAGCGGCCCGCGCCCTGGACGCGGCGCTCCCAGCGGAAGTGCAGCACTGTTGTGGCCAGCAGCTGGAAACCTTGAGCCGGAAGAAGCTCTTCCTTGGGGAGCTGGCCGTTGGGCTGAGGGTTGCCGAGCGTCCAGCTCACGGCGGCGGCGGCGGCCCAGGCGGCGTCGTGGCACCTCTGCCTCCCGCGCCGCTTGCACAGGTTTGGGATGGCCAGAGCGGGCCCGCTGGCCAGGGTGAGTCCGTGGGCGCGGAAGTGCCTCCCCGCGGTGACGCGGGTCTTATTGACTGCCTCTGAGGGGTAGCTCTCGCCCACGCGCCCATGCGAGCGGCGCAGGGCGCGCGCCAGGGCGACGGCCGCCTGGCGGCGGTCCAGCGAAAGTGGGGAGGATCTGGGCACGGGGGTGCTGCGCTGGCCAGCGCGTGGGCTGGCTGGCTAGCCTGGCGGCGCGCGCTGGCGGACGGGTCCTCGCGATTCATGCCGTGGCCCCGGGCAGCGCAGTGTGTAGGTTCCAGCCGGCGCATCCCTCCGCTTGGGGTGGCCCGTGCCAGGAGCTAGGAAGCAGGGCGTTCGGCAACGGTTGCCCTCGGGGGGCCAGCGGGTATCGTCTAGGGCAAGCGTCGGCTCCGATTTGCAGAGCGCCCGCGGGAGAGACCTGCGGAGCTGTCGGGGGAGGATGAGAATGAGGAGGACGAATGGGGGGATGATAAGGAGGACGACGAGGCAAGGAGGAGGAGGAGGAGGAGGAGGAGGAGGAGGAGGACGAGGAGGATGAGGACGACGAGGCGGATGGGGAGGAGCAGTGGAGTAGATGTGATACTGAGGGATTTACATCCGTATTCTGCGCGTGTGTTTTTCGGAAACAGTGTTGGACGAAAGTACGGATGAGTGATGGATGGTCTTCGATGGCCCCCTTCTATTCGGAGGTTGTCGGCTCTCGGGCGGTGGGGATTCTGGTGATTTGTTCTCCCGGCAGGTTTCGCAATGGGGGGCGAGGAGAAGGAACGGTAATGGAGGAAGAGCAAATCGGGGGAGGTGTATGATGAATATGGTGATGATGATAACGACGGTGGTGGTGATCGTAATGATCATGGTGATGATGATGCTGACGATGATGCTGATGCTGGTACTGATGATGCTGATGATGATAATGATGGTAAAACAACGATGATGACGATTATGATCATGATGGTGGTGATGATGGTGCTTTTGATAAGGATGATGATAGCTATGACGACGCTGACGATGATCATGACTACGATGATGACGATGATGATGATACTGATACTGATGACGATGATGATGATGATAATGCTGATAGTGTTTCTGATGATGATGGCGATGATGATGATGATGATGATGTTGATGATGATGACGATGATGTTGATGATGATAATCATGATGATGATGGTGGTTGTTGTGGTGGTGATGATGCTGCTGATGCTGATTATGATGGTGGTGGTGGTGATGATGATGACGATGATGATGATGCTGCTGCTGATGATGATAACGACGCAGATGTTGCTGATTATTATGATGATGCTGCTTATGAGGCTGATGATGATGATGACGATGATGATGATAATGATGCTGATGGTGATGATGATGACGACGATTATGACGATGGTGACGGTTGCCATGATGGTGAGTACGATGATGATGGTGGTGGCGATGATGCTAATGATGATGCTGCTGATGATGAATGATGATGATGATGATGATGATGATGATGATGATGATGATGCTGATGATGATGATGATGCTGATGATGATGATGATGATGATGATGATGATGACGATGACGGTTAATATGCTGATGGCGATAATGGCGACGATTATGACGATGGCGACGGTTGCCATGATGATGATGATGATTGTGGTGATGGTGGTGATGATGATGTTGATGCTGATTATGACGGTGATGACGTTTATGATGATGATGGTGTTGATGATGTTGATGATGATGTTGCTGAGGGTGACACATGGAATGATGTGGATGGTGACGTGGATGCTGATGATGCTGCTGATGCTGATGCTGATGAGGATGATGATGATTATGATGATGGTGGTGACAATGCTGATGATGGGGATGATGTTGATGATGATAGCTATGACGATGCTGATGATGATGATGCTGCTGATCATGATCATGAGGTTGATGACGATGATGACGATGATGATGACTATTATGATGATGTTGAGGATGCGGATGCTGCTGAGGATGATACTGGTGATGATGATGACGATGGTGGTGGTAGTGGTGATGACGATGTTGGTGGTGGTGGTGCGTCTGCTGCTGCTGATGATGATGATGATGCTGATGACGAGGAGGAGGAGAAGGAGGAGGAGGAGGAGGACGAGGGGGAGGAGATGAAGGATGACGGGGATGATGAGGAGGAGGAAGAGGAGGAGGTGATGACGAGTATGATGATGATTCCGACGATGCTGGTCGCTGTGATGTTGCGGACGAGGATGAGGGGGAGGAGAAGGACGAGGTGGAGTGGAGAAGATGAGCTTTCAAAGGGTTCTTCAATAATGCGTCGCCCAGTCTTCGTGCGGAAAGAGTCGGGCGCTTGAGCAATTTTGGATCTCACAGGCCGCCGTGAGTTCTGAGCCTATTACGATTATCGACAACATCACCCCACGATGCCAGCGCCAGCAGTCTCCACCAGGACCCGAGCAGTAAGTACCCTGCAGACCCATGTCGAACACAGCGACCAGTGTATGAGAACATATCCAAAGAGATATTGTGTTCCCCGTCCCTTGGTGTTGGTGATATCGGTGATGGTACGTTCCAACGTACATAACGCATGCTCGTCCGTGTCCACTGCTCTTTCCACCTGTACATTCAGCCCCCTTGTTCGTATATCGTTTTGCGCGACGTGGGATCCCCCCACAGCTGGTGGCGAAGCGGACTCCCCACAAAGGGAAGCGCACGCGGGCTGGTCGTTTTTTTCAAGGGTATGGGCAGCTGTGGACGCGCTTTCCTGATGGAGAGAGGATCGCGTTACATACGATTGTGTTGGTGATGGTGGTGGTGGCGGTCGTCGCTGTCGCCGTCTTACTATACTTCAGGCAATGCGATCCCACCCAGATCTCGGGCGTCGTGAAAATCAGAACGGCCAGCTTCTCTGACTCCGGGCCTCTGGGGGCCCGCTTCGGGAAGCATGCCTGTTTGAAGAGTGTGCCACGGGTCGTCGTTGTCGTCGTCGTTGTCGTCTTTGTCGGCGTTTTTGTCGTCCTCTTTGTTGTCGTCGTCTTTGTCGTCGTCGTCATTGCTGCGCAACTTTTGCATTCCGCAGGTGGACGAACCACCTCGCCCAGCGCGGCACGCAGGAGGAGCGGCTCTGAGGAGAGTGCTGGGCGAGGAGGAGCGGGAGGCGGGAAGGAGGAGATGGGCAGGAAGGGATGGAGGATGAGGAGGAGAAGGATGAGGAGGACAAGAAGGGAGGGGAGTTGAGGGGACGAGGAAGAGGACGTGGAGGAAGATGATGATGAGGAGGAGGAGGGGGCAAAGGATATGATTATAACGATGAGGAGCAGCAGCAACAGCAGAATGAGGTGCGGGAGGCGGAGCAGGAGGAGGAGGAGACGGAGGCAAGAAAAGGATAAGGAGGAATCAGAGAGGATAAGGAGGAGGAGGGTGAGGAAAGGGAGGAGGAGGAGGGGGAAGAGGAGGAGGAGAAGCAGGATCAGGAGGAGCCCCCCCCTCTGTACAGCTAGCTCGTCTTGGACATCCAGCCGGCACGCCTGGCCCCTTGGACACTTGTCCCAAAGATGGACAGGTGCCAGGGCCGTGGATTCAGGGAGGAGGAGGAGGAGGACCAGTGCAAACCCAAGACGCATCAACGATGTTGTAACAAACCCTCCCTCCAAGTTTCCTCTTCATGGTTCTCTACAGCAGAGTACTTATATTGTGGGAGGTGTTCTATGGGGAATCAACCGTTTGAGAATCTTCGATCGTGCCACTACACCATTCCTGGGATTTGAGAGCTGCAAATCAGCGTGTGTGACTGGCGCGTCGTGAAGGTCCTAAATCATGCCAGATCGCCATTCCTGGGACAACACAGCTAATTAACGTGACTGTTGCGCCATGACAAGTCTAGACCGTGCCATACTACCGTTCCTAGGACTTCGGCCATGCGATTCCTTGAAGCTGTTGCAACTTTTGAAGATGAATGTGCGCGGCACTGATGCGAGAGCCACATTTGAAAGGGAAGCGCCCTCCATCTTTGAAACTGGTTCAGACGTTTAAGACGCACGAGCGCGGTGCTGCGGCGGGAGCCACATTTTGAAGAGCACCCCCCCTCCACCCTTGATTTTTTTGCAGGTTTCAAGCTTCGGGATCATACATGCTGAGGAAGTCTTAGGTGAAACGCCCGGTCCGCCCTACCGACACGTCTGGGGGTGCGACACGCACCCATAGCCCTTCCCGACCCCCCTATGGGTATGGGTGTGTGTTGTTGGTTCGTCATTGCTCTGCGCTAGAGGGAAACAGTTCAGCGCCAGCCAGCGCATCCCATCCTTTTCGGGTTGATTCCAGCTTCGGCTGCTTCGTTTGGCCCTCGCTGCCTGTACGCCTCGTTGGGCAAGCTAAGGTAGCCTCGTCTCTGGGGCCCTCTGGCTCTCTGCACTTTAAGGTCCTCGTCTCCTTCAGACGGTCCATGCGGTGCTTTGCATCGAACGCGTATGGAGGCTGATGTGCTGTATTGATGCTGGCTCTTCTCCTTATCATACTTATTTGATCTTGTTGCGTCTATGCTCCATGCTTCTGATCTCAATGCGTCATGTACAAGTATCGGGTATAGCCAGGACCCCAGGTAAGGGGACCCTGTTAGTAGTAGGGCCCCGAAGCCCCTTCAATTTGCCAGAATCACTAAACCAGGTCTGCCGTAGCTGGTGTTTTTTCGGGTGACGGCAGTTCCGGTTAGTGGAACGGGGCGGGGAGGGCGTCCCCCCGTACACATCACTAAACCAGGTCACACTAAACCCAGTTCTGTCAACGCCCGAAAGTAAGGGCGTTGATTCCCTCCGCAGCGACGAAAGAGCCCGAGACGAGACAACGAGCGGAAGCACGCATCAGCCGCTAGAATTGCCCCTGCGCTGGAGTGTCGCACACCCTTCACTCTTACAGTGCCAGCGGAGACCAGCAGAGCACGCGAATGCACAGTTTGGTCGTCCTTGCACGGCAGATTTCCGCTGGCGCCAGACCCTTTCTCCACACCCCTCGGCGACGCCTTCGACGCTGCCCCGCGCCGCTCTTCGAGCGCGGGGGAGGGCAGTGTGCGTGGGGAAGGGGTCCGGCGCTGGCAGAAGCCTGTCCTCGGCGGACGTCCGAAGCTTGTGCTTGCCCGCTTCTTTGCCTCGCACATGGGCAGAGCCCGAAGTGCAGATCCAGTGCTTCATCACGGCTCCCCTTGCGTCCTTGCTTTCTCCTTTTATCCACTGTACATGGTGTATTGTTGTACAACCTTGCGTAACTCTACTGGTGATATTGTGCATGCTTGATCCCATCACGTCGTCATCATCACAGCGCGTTTGGCGCACTGCCCTGCTCTGACTGCTTCAGGGACGCGTTCGCAGGATGCACGGCCACTGACTGACATGGAAGGCCGTCTGCGTCCGGCCGTGTGCTGCCGAAGTTGACTCGGTGCGGATGCCCAAGGGTCTTGCATCCTTGACTCGCGCTTTTGCCCTCTCCACCGCTCCCTTCTTGGTGCCATCCGAGCAGGGGATCGACTACAGAATTGATTCACCCAATAATTGGAAATTGTCGTCGGCCCTATCTATAATTAGAAACATAGTTAGTATGTTCTTGAACCTACGCGTCTACCATTGTTCTTAGTTGCGACGGAAGTTTAGAATTCGGAAGTATATTAATTCTGTCATCGATCCGACACAGTCGACCCGCATGGTAAGGATGGGCAATTTTCCCATGGGTAGCCTTGCATCCTTGCCTCCTGGATCCATCCTTGACCACTTTCGTTGGCCGCGCCCCGCACGAAAAGCTTCGAAATGGGAGTCCAAGGCCCTTGCATCCTTATCGCGCATCCTTCTGATACGGGCCGACTGTACGGCGTTCCTGGCCCGTCGTCTGACGCGGTCGGAAGCCGTCTTCGGTGCCTCTCTGAGCCGACTTGGGGCCCTCTTGGGGCGCTTCCGGGCCGTCTTGGAGTCCATCTTGGGCGTCGTGTGGGCCTCTCGCCATCTTGGGCGTCTTGGGCGTCTTGGGCTGTGCTCGAGCCCTCTCTGCCACTCGGGCCGAACGAAAGGGGGGGATCGGGAAAGGGGGGGGGTACGAAATCTGCTGCATGCAGCTGGTTTCGGCCCCGCCGCCGGGCCCATTCCTCGATACATGGGCGCCTCCACGCGCTGGGAGGCGCTGGGAAAGTCAGGAAAGTCAGCTTGATTCTACAGGCTTACGCCACATCCGCCGACCCCTTCTGTGACTGTTGCGAGACCAGGAGTTTCTGGCCAGCGGCGTCTTGTGTGAGGGTGCGGTGTCGCGCGCGGGTGGTGGCAGATACGTAGGGGGTCCAAATGTTTGCTGTGATCAGCGAAGCATCACCGCGAAAGATGTGGCAGATGAGTCGAAACGGGTGAAGAGGCTGTTGACGTTCGCAGCGCGCACGAAACAGTTCGCGTAGCAGCAGCACATTCGCGCCGAGCAAGATTGTGAGCACGTCGCGAGGAAGAGCAAGGCTGCATGCGCGGAGTGCATTGCAGTTGGCTTGACGGCTCGCAATGCGGAAGCGTCTGGGGGTCTTTTGGAGGCCTCCTGGGGGGCTCTTGGGGGCTCCTTGGGGCGTCTTGGCGGCCTCTTGGGGGCCTCTGGCGGCCTCTTGGGGCCCTCCTGGGACGCATCTTGGAGGCCTCTTGGGGCCTCTTGGGGCCGTCTTGGGCCGTCTGGAGGCGATCGTCGGTGTCTTTGATCGCTCTTCGACCGTCTGTGACCATATTGAGCTCTCTTGGAGGCCACTTGAAGCGCTCCTGGAGCGCTCTTGGGGCCGTCTTCGGGGCCCTCTTGGGCAATCTTGGGCGCGTCTTGGGCTGTCTTGGGGCTCTCTTGGGCTGCCTTTGAGCTTCCCTGGAGGCTGCTTGGACCGTCTTGGGGCGGTATTTAGGGCCTCTTGGGCCGTCTGGGAGCGTCCGAAAGCCCAAAAAGCGAATTCGTGAAAAATGTACGTTTTACGAAGGGAATGGGCAAATTTTTACGTCTAGGGACCCTCGTGGGACGCATCTTGGAGGCCTCTTGGGGCCTCTTGGGGACCTCTTGGGCCGTCTTGGAGGCCTCTTAGCCCGTCTTTGAGCCATCTTGGGCGTCTGGGAGCGCTCGTTTGGCGTCTCGGGGCTCCCGTGGGCCGTCTTGAAGGCCTCTTGGGGCCATCTTGGCCCGTCTTGAGGCTTCCTGGGGCCCGGAAAAGCCCCGGAGGCGCTCGTCCCGGGCCCGGGGGGGGGGGGTCAAATCGCCGGTTTGGGGCCCCGGGGGGGGGACTATAGGGGGGGGAACTATCTCACACGCCTAGAGACCCACAAGGGGTCGGCGGATTCTCTACGCTGCCCTCTGCCATCCCCCTCTCTCGTCCCCGCCGAGCGCCACGCCTCTGCCTCCTGCCCTGCCGCCCCCTTTGCGCGCCCCGAGGAGTACCCGGTGGGGCGCACGCGCCTCGAGCCGGTTGGGGTGCCGCGCCGCTGCCCGCCCGCGGCCGCCTGCCCAGGGCGTCTCTCTCTCGGGAGAGGCAGGAGGAGGGGGAGGAGGAGGAGGAGGAGGAGGAGGGGGAGGGAGGGGGAGGGAGGAGGAGGAGGAGGAGGAGGAGGAGGAGGAGGAGGAGGAGGAGGAGGAGGAGGAGGAGGAGGAGGAGGAGGAGGAGGAGGAGGCCCTGGAGCATTTTTTCCGTCCGCGGCGAGGCGGCGAGATCCGCACCAGCGAGCAGAGCACTGACTGGCGAATTGGCCGGCGTGCAGAGAAGGAGTGGGGGACGGCCGAGAGGAGGGAGTCAGAGGCCAGCAACATATGTACACGTACGCGGTTAGCTTCCCCTGGAGGGCGTTTGAACGAGGACGTTCGTGCACTCAAGACCGCGGAGGGCGTACATGTACATATGTCGTTGCTCGCTCAGGGAGGGACGCTCAGACGCCGAAGAGTTTGGCGATGAGCAGCCGGGCGGGCAGCAGCAGCCGGGCGCGCAGGGCCAGAGCGCGGGACACCCCTAGCCACTTGTGGCGGACGGGGGAGGCGAGGCCTCAGGAATAAAGCCGAACGAGTTCAGGCCGCTGGGGGCAATGGGGCCCCCGTTTTGGGGTTGATACCTTTCCCCGCCATCTCGGCCTTCCGTTTTTGGTCAGCCCTGGTGGCAGGGTTGGAAGATGGCCCCAGACACGCTGAATTCAGATACGAGCGCCCGCTCCACTCCTCCCCCGACGTGGTGGCCCCACACTGGGTGCAACATATCATTGCCCCGTGGGTCGCAGAAAAATGTTTAAGTTCCCTAAAAGCCTCGAGCCCAGCTGGTGGTTCCCCTGGCGGCGCAGGCGCAGGCCCCAGGACCTCCTCAGCTGCCGCCAGGGCGGCGAACGCGCACCGACCACAGACGGGATCCCTGAAATCACTGACCACCAGATCAGGCCTCGAGAAGAAAGACGCGGGCTGTCCACGACAGGGTGGGCAGCGGCTTACATTCACCATTCAAATCGTGCGCCAAATGCCCGTCCGTGCGGGCAACACAGGAGCACGTGCGGTTCCGTGCCTCCATGGACGGCTCAACGCGAACGAGGTCGTGAGACACGATCTTCACAGGGGTCCAGAGAACTTTGCGGGGCACCTGAACACGAGACTCAGGCGGGTCATGCCCTAGGTCGAGCTCCACCGCCCGACAAACCGCCCAAGAACCGTATCAGAGGATCGCTTTGGCACGCTGGAACTCCGACGAGAGATACTCGACGTGGACAGTCGACACAGCATGCGCTGACGCCTCGAGCTCGGCGAACCAGTCAACACACATATTTCCAACCCACTGGCGGAGGGGGTTCCCGAGAGTGAGGGCCTCTTCAGGGCTCTTGTGGGCAGGGGCCCTAGTGAAGCTAGGAGGGTCGCAGGAACTCGCAGCGCCAAAAATGAGCCTCCAAATCCTAGCATGGTTCCCCCTGGAGCTCTCAAGAGCGGAGTCCCAGGAGAGACCATCAGAAACCAAACTCGCCGAATCAGTAACTACATGTTTTGTTGGCCGGGGCATGCTTCACAAAACGGTACACCGCCCAACGCTCAGCTTTACCGACAGTCTGGATGCTGGTGAGAGGGCCATACATCGTGCGTGCAGGCAACATATTCTCATCGATCTGGACTGCGGACCAGCCGCGGCGCGTCAAGTCAGGCTGCGCCGACTCGAAACCTGAGCCAAGTGTACATGACTCAGATCTCCACGCGCCAGCCTCGGCGTCGCCCCAGAAGACGGTCGGGAGCTCGCTCTCCGCGGCCTTCACGGTGATTGCGTGCGGGGCGTCCGGAAGGCCGTACCCGCACTCCAATTTGTCGAAGTGGCAGACACACATATTCAAATATTCGCCGATTCCCAGGCAAGGATGGGGAAATATGGGAAGTGGGGGGGAAGACGAGCATCCAGAAAATATGTGGGAACACATAGGGGAGTCCTGGGAATGTGTGTGTGTGTGTGTTTGTGTGTCTGTGCGCGTGTGTGTGTGTGTGTGTGTGTGTGTGTGTGTGGGTGAGTGTGCGTTGATATTATGTGTGTGTGTGTGTCCTTGGGCCCCTTGACAGACTCTCTCTCTCTCTCTCTTTGCGCCCTGCCTGCCGCGGCGGTCTGCGACCCCCCCCCAGCGCACCCCTCGCGGCGGAGCTGCTTCACCCGGGAGGCCTCCGCCCGGCGGGACCCCCTCGAGGCCTGAAGCAGTCACGACGGCAAGTGTCTCTCGTGTCAACCTGGGCCTGTCCACGGGAGGAATATTCAGAAATAGTCCAGAAATAGTCAGGGAATGATTTTCCCAACCATCCTGTGGTGTTGGGTCCTCGTTTTGAAGAGACGGCACCCCGCGTTCTCCTCCTCCTCCCGCCTCCCCCTCCTTGCCTCTGCTCTCCGCGTGTCAACAACCTCGGCACACCCTTCACACGTTTCGTGGCCCCGGAGCTCCACCGAAGGCCCCAGTGGCACCGCCCGCATGCGTCATCCCCCACCCAGTACAGCGTTTCGTGGCCCCATAGGGATTCTCCACCGAAGGCCCCAAAGGCACCTCCCGCATGCGTCACCCCCACCCAGTACAGCGCTTCGTGGCTCCATAGGGAGCTTGACCGCAGGCCCTGGTGGCACCGCCCGCATGCGCCATCCCCCACCCAGTACAGCGTTTCGTGGCCCCATAGGGAGCTCCACCGAAGGCCCCAGCGGCACCGCCAGCATGCGTCACCCCCACCCAGTACAGCGCTTCGTGGCCCCATAGGAAGCTCCACCGAAGGCCCCAGTGGCACCGCCCGCATACGTCACACCCTACCCAGCACAGCGTTTCGTGGCCCTGTAGGGAGCTCCGCCGAAGGCCACAGTGGCACCGCGCATGCGTCTTCCCCCACCCAGTACAGCGTTTCGTGGCCCCATAGGAAGCTCCACCGAAGGCCCCAGTGGCACCGCACGCATGCGTCACCCCCACCCAGTACAGCGTTTCGTGGCCCCATAGGGAGCTTCACCGCAGCCCCCGGTGGCACCGCCCGCATGCGTCATCCCCCACCAAGTACAGCGTTTCGTGGCCCCATAGGGAACTCCACCGAAGGATCCCGCATTCGTCACCCCCACCCGGACAGCGTTTCGTGGCCCCTGGGGAGCTCTTCCGAAGGCCCCAGTGGCATCGCCCGCATGCGTCACCCCCACCCAGTACAGCGTTTCGTGGCCCCATAGGGAGCTCCAACGATGGCCCCAGTGGCAGTGTTCGCATGCGCTCCCCCCACCCAGCACAGCGCTTCGTGGCTTCATGGCGAGTTGCACCGAAGGCCCCGGTGGCTGTACTCGCATGCGTTTCCCTATCCGTTACATTATTTCGTGGCCCCATGTGGAACTCCACCGAGAGCCCCAGTGGCGGCCCCGCCCCACATCGGCACACACACACACCCTTCGCATGCTTCATGGCCCCGTGAGGAGATCTCCCGAAGGCGATACCCGCAACGACGGTATTCACAACTGCATATGGTTGGGTTGTTCGCCAGGGTTATTTCGATTATTTTGGAGTTGGGTCCTCGTTTTGAAGAGACAGCGCCCCGCGTTCCTGCTCCTCCTTCTCCCCCTCCTCCCTCTCCTCCCTCCTCCCTTCCGTGCCTCTGCCCTCCGCATGTCCTCCATAGGGTGCCCCACCGAAGGCCCCAGTGGCAGGGTCCGCATGCAGTTCCACTTCAATTTTGGCGCCACCCCTCACACGTTTCGTGGCCCCATGGGGTGCTCCACCGAAGGCCGCCGTGGCAGGGTCTTCGTGCAATTCCACTTCCATTTCGGCGCTCCCCTCACACGTTTCGTGGCCCCATAGGGTGCTCCATGGAAGGCTACAGTGGCAGTGTCCGCATGCCGTTCCACCCCTATTTCGGTGCACCACTCACACTTTTCGTGGTCACATAGGGTGCTCCACCGAAGGCCCCAGTGACAAGGCCCGCATGCAGTTCCACCCCCATTTCGGCGCACCCCTCACACGTTTCGTGTCCCCATGGGGTGCCCACCGACGGCCCCAGTGACAGGGTCCGCATACAATTCCACCTCCATTTCGGCGCACCGCTCACACGTTTCGCGGCCCCATAGGGTGCTCCACCGACGGCCCCAGTGACAGGGTCTTCGTGCAATTTCAGGTCCATTTCGGCGCGCCCCTCACACGTTTCGTGGCCCCATAAGGTGCTCCTCCGAAGGCCCCAGCGGCAGGGTCCGCATGCAGTTCCATCTCCATCTCGGTGCACCCCTCGCACGTTTCGTGGCCCCATAGGGTGCTCCACCGAAGGCTGCCCTGCCTGACAGGGTCCTCGTGCAGTTCCACCCCCATTTCGGCGCACCCCGCACGCGTTTCGTGGCCCCATACCCCAGTGGCAGGGTCCGCATGCTGTTCCACCCCAATTTCGACGCACCCCTCACACGTTTCCTGGCCCTATAGGGTGCTCCACCGACGGCCCCAGGGGAATCCACGCCGGAGGCCTCCTCCCGGCGGGACCCCCTGGAGGCCCGAAGCGGTCACGACGGGAAGTGTCTCTCGTGTTAAGTCGGGCCTGTCCACAAGAGGAGTATCCAAACTGGTCCAAACACAGTCAGGGGACGATTTTGTCTGACAATTTCTTGACCTTTTGGAGTATTTTCCCCCAGCCACCCTGTGGTTCTATCTGTGTGTCCCTGGGCCCCTTCGAGTGTGGCAGTCTGCGCGCGTGCTGCTGGCCTGCGCGCGTCCGCGGGGGGCGGGGCGAGGGTGGGGGCCCTCCGGACCTGCCTGTCGGAGACCGCCCGGCCACGGGCCGATCCTTCTTCCCCGGGGGCAGCGATGAGGGGGGGGGTATTCCGAGTTTCGGGGCTGGACAGAACCCCCAATAGTGACACGTCGATTAGTGAATTGTCCGTTTTCGGTTCTCGAGAGGGCGCCGCGGCCGTTATTTTCCAGGCTTGCGCCCGCCAGGTTTGGGCCCGAGGTCGTTTTCACTAAACCACGTTTTACTAAAGGGAGGTCTGTCCATCCCCGAGAGTTTCCGAAGAAGCGTCGGGGGGGCGTCACACCCGTCGACAGCCCCACGCTATGATTCTACGGGGGAGGGGGGTCGTTCCCAGGATGGAGAGGGGAAGGATGAGGGAAGAGGCAAGAGGAGGTGGGAGGAGAACAGAGGGGATCGGCGCGCCGCTTCCGACATGTGGGGCTCAAGAGGAAAATCTTTCGGCCTGCGTAGGTAAGGGGGGATATTCCGAGTTTCCGAACCAGCGTCGGGGGGGCGTCGCACCCGTCGACAGCCCCACGTCGACCCCCGTCGCGGGCAGCCACCGCGCGCCGAAGGCGCTCCGACCCCCGTCGCGGCGCGACGACGAGGCGAGGTTGACCCCCGGCGCGGGGGTACCACCCCACGCTTATTCAGAAACCCAGAGTAGGCATAGGGTGAAATCGGGCGTGGCCCTCTACAGGAGGAACGCTTGAAAATAGGAAAACAGTAGCGTGGGGACGATTTTCGACTATTTCTGACAAGTTGTGTTTTTTTGAGAGTGTTTCATTTTTCTGCCCAAATCCACTGTCAGCGATGTATCGCCGATTCCAGGTCGATGTTTCCCCCCCCTATCCCTATCCCCCCGTATCGTTGCCCCTCACCTCCCAAGGAAGCTCGCTGCCCTCTTCTCGGAGGGTGCCCCTCACGTCGAGGGAAGAGACACGGGGACAAGGACCAAGATGTCGCGGGATCTTGTCGATGCCGATCTTGGCCATGGTCCCTGTCGGCCGTTTCCCGCTTCGCGAGGACGACCCACGAATTGACGCTGACCGAGATCGACGGTGACCAAGGTCGACACGACGTTGCCACGTTCAGTCTGAGTCATGGTCCCCGTTTTCTTCACCTCCACCTCGCTCCACCTCGAGATTGCGGTTCATCCTTTGGCGCGTAGCGGCCGTTACCCAGCCCTCTTTGGTAACGGCAACGATTGTATGCTCGTGCTCGCGCGGATACTATGGCGATCGCAGCACACCCACGCCCCAACGTGCCCCACCCCGCCCAAGGGTTACCGTTCCCTGGGGCTTCAACCCCTCCCAGGATCATCTTTCCCCGATGGAGGCACCCGCCTGCGCGGATTTCGTGATCGCCACCCGCGTGGTCCCGCCCACAGGATCGCCCAGGGGGTCGCGCCCCGGGATGCCCTGCATGCCCTCCAGATCTGTGCGGGACCCACCCGCTGGCATCACGAGAATGAGTTGAGCATTGCAATCATCGGCGTTTTCACATGTGCGTACCTTCCCGCAGTCCATGTAAGATGGGCGCGCACAGATCTGACACAGGCAAAATTGGATATCCGTAAGGGCTTCGCCTCATGCCGCCGGCCCCCTGTCTCGGATAATGGGAGAGGCAAAAGGTAAATTATGAGGTCTGGGCGCTGCCGTGAAGCAGTGTCGGGACCTGTTTTTCGACCCTGACCCTACGGATCTGCGTCACGGGTGCCACTGAATTTCAGAAATGTGGCAAATCCCATGTTTTTTTGGACCCTGACCCCGCCGATCTGCGTGAGGGGTGCCGCCGAATTTTGGAAATGTGGCAAGTCCCTTGTGTTTTTGGACCCTGACCCTGCCGATCTGCGTGAGGGGTGCCGCCGAACATGTGGCAAATCCCTTGTGTTCTTGGACCCTGACCCTGCCGATCTGCGTGAGTGGTGCCGCCGAATTTCAGAAATGTGGCAAATCCAATGTGTTTTTGGACCCTGACCCTGCAGATCTGCGTGAGGGGTGCCACCGAATTTCAGAAATGTGGCAAATCCCATGTTTTTTTGGACCCTGACCCCGCCGATCTGCGTGAGGGGTGCCACCGAATTTCAGAAATGTAGGAAATCCCTTATGTTTTTGCACCCTGACCCCGTCGATCTGCATAAGGGGTGCCACCGAATTTCAGAAATGTGGAAATCCCTTGTGTTTTTGGACCCTGACCCCACCGATCTGCGTGAGGGGTGCCAGCAAATTTCAGAAGTGTGGCAAATCCAATGTGTTTTTGGACCCTGACCCCGCCGATCTGCGTGAGGGGTGTAATTTTTTCTACCCGTTTTGGGCGTGGTAAAAATGCACGTTTTGGGCATCCACCCCTCGCGCGGCCCATCAACAAGGAACAGTAAGCAGCAATAAGCAAAACTGTAACAGTGGAAACTGGAAGCTGCAACTGGTACAGGAAACTGCGAACCTTCGGCCTACAGCCTGGTGGCCCCACAAGGGGGCCGGCGGATCACAGCTCATCTGGTCGCTGACGCATGCTCTTGACCTGCAATTTTAGTACTCGTCAGCTGACTCGAGGTGATGATTTGCGCCGTCGTCATGGGCATGGCGTCCATCGAGGCGCCCTGCACTACTGTTGCCTGCTCCTGTAAGGTGTCTCTTTGAATTCATATTTCAGGCCCGTCACGATTCGCGCATGTATTTGGAAGCGTTCCCAGAGTTTTGTTGGAGAGCAGAATTTGCAGGGTGGCGTCCACTGCTCTTCAAAGAGGTTACGGGAGAGGAGGAAAATGAGCTAAAGCAGAACGGTTCTGTAGATTGGACGATTTCTCCCCAACTTTTTTCCCAACCATCCTGTGGTGTTGGGTCCTCGTTTTGAAGAGACGGTGCCCCGCGTTCCCGCCTCCTTCCTCCTCTCCCCCCTCCTCCTTGCTGCCGCCCGCATGCGTCACGCACACCCAACTCGGCACACCCCTCACACGTTTCGTGGCCCCATAGGAGCTCCGCCGAAGGCCCCAGTGCTGCCGCCCGCATGCGTCACCCACACCCAATTCGGCACACCCCTCACACGTTTCGTGGCCCCATAGGAGCTCCGCCGAAGGCCCCAGTGCTGCCGCCCGCATGCGTCACCCACACCCAATTCGGCACACCCCTCACACGTTTCGTGGCCCCATAGGAGCTCCGCCGAAGGCCCCAGTGCTGCCGCCCGCATGCGTCACCCACACCCAATTCGGCACACCCCTCACACGTTTCGTGGCCCCATAGGAGCTCCGCCGAAGGCCCCAGTGCTGCCGCCCGCATGCGTCACCCACACCCAATTCGGCACACCCCTCACACGTTTCGTGGCCCCATAGGAGCTCCGCCGAAGGCCCCAGTGCTGCCGCCCGCATGCGTCACCACACCCAATTCGGCACACCCCTCACACGTTTCGTGGCCCCATAGGAGCTCCGCCGAAGGCCCCAGTGCTGCCGCCCGCATGCGTCACCCACACCCAATTCGGCACACCCCTCACACGTTTCGTGGCCCCATAGGAGCTCCGCCGAAGGCCCCAGTGCTGCCGCCCGCATGCGTCACCCACACCCAATTCGGCACACCCCTCACACGTTTCGTGGCCCCATAGGAGCTCCGCCGAAGGCCCCAGTGCTGCCGCCCGCATGCGTCACCACACCCAATTCGGCACACCCCTCACACGTTTCGTGGCCCCATAGGAGCTCCGCCGAAGGCCCCAGTGCTGCCGCCCGCATGCGTCACCCACACCCAATTCGGCACACCCCTCACACGTTTCGTGGCCCCATAGGGAGCTCCGCCGAAGGCCCCAGTGCTGCCGCCCGCATGCGTCACGCACACCCAATTCGGCACACCCTCACACGTTTCGTGGCCCCATAGGGAGCTCTCCCCCCCCCCAGTGCTGCCGCCCGCATGCGTCCCGCACACCCAATTCGGCACACCCCTCACACGTTTCGTGGCCCCATAGGGAGCTCCGCCGAAGGCCCCAGTGCTGCCGCCCGCATGCGTCACCCACACCCAATTCGGCACACCCCTCACACGTTTCGTGGCCCCATAGGAGCTCCACCGAAGGCCCCAGTGCTGCCGCCCGCATGCGTCACCGCACACCCAATTCGGCACACCCCTCACACGTTTCGTGGCCCCATAGGGAGCTCCGCCGAAGGCCCCAGTGCTGCCGCCCGCATGCGTCACGCACACCCAATTCGGCACACCCCTCACACGTTTCGTGGCCCCAAAGGGAGCTCCACCGAAGGTCCCGGTGGGTGTGTCCGCATGCGTCCCGCACATTCATTTCGGCACACCCCTCACACGTTTCGTGGCCCCATAGCGAGCTCCACCGAAGGCCCCAGTGCTGCCGCCCGCATGCGTCCCGCATACCCATTTCGGCACACCCCTCACGCGTTTCGTGGCCCCATAGGGAGCTCCGCCGAAGGTCCCAGTGGGTGTGCCCGCATGCGTCCCGCACACCCATTTCGGCATACCCTTCACACGTTTCGTGGCCCCATAGGGAGCTCCACCGAAGGCCCCAGTGGGTGTGCCTGCATGCGTCCCGCACGCCCATTTCGGCACACCCCTCGCACGTTTCGTGGCCCCGTAGGGGGCTCCACCGAAGGTCCCAGTGCTGCCGCCCGCATGCGTCCCGCACACCCATTTCGGCACACCCCTTCACACGTTTCGTGGCCCCATAGGGAGCTCCGCCGAAGGCCCCAGTGGGTGTGCCCGCATGCGTCCCGCACACCCATTTCGGCACACCGCTCACGCGTTTCGTGACCCCTCACACGTTTTGTGGTCCCATAGGGAGCTTCACCGAAGGCCCCAGTGGGTGTGCCCGCATGCGTCCCGCACACCCATTTCGGCACACCCCTCGCACGTTTCGTGGCCCCGTAGGGGGCTCCACCGAAGGTCCCAGCGGGTGTGCCCGCATGCGTCCCGCACACCCATTTCGGCATACCCCTTCACACGTTTCGTGGCCCCATAGGGAGCTCCACCGAAGGCCCCAGTGGGTGTGCCCGCATGCGTCCCGCACACCCATTTCGGCACACCCCTCACACGTTTCGTGACCCTTCACACGTTTTGTGGTCCCATAGGGAGCTCCACCGAAGGCCCCAGTGGGTGTGCCCGCATGCGTCCCGCACACCCATTTCGGCACACCCCTCGCACGTTTCGTGGCCCCGTAGGGGGCTCACCGAAGGTCCCAGCGGGTGTGCCCGCATGCGTCCCGCACACCCATTTCGGCACACGCCTCACACGTTTCGTGGCCCCATAGCGAGCTCCACCGAAGGCCCCAGTGGGTGTGCCCGCATGCGTCCCGCACACCCATTTCGGCACACCCCTCACACGTTTCGTGACCCTTCACACGTTTTGTGGTCCCATAGGGAGCTCCACCGAAGGCCCCAGTGGGTGTGCCCGCATGCGTCCCGCACACCCATTTCGGCACACCCCTCGTACGTTTCGTGGCCCCAAAGGGAGCTCCACCGAAGGTCCCAGCGGGTGTGCCCGCATGCGTCCCGCACACCCATTTCGGCACACCCCTCACACGTTTCGTGGGCCCATTCGTGGCCCCGTAGGGGGCTCCACCGAAGGTCCCAGCGGGTGTGCCCGCATGCGTCCCGCACACCCATTTCGGCACACCTCTCACACGTTTCGTGGGCCCATAGGGAGCTCCACCGAAGGTCTCAGTGGGTGTGCCCGCATGCGTCCCGCACACCCATTTCGGCACACCCCTCACACGTTTCGTGGCCCCATAGGGAGCGCCACCGAAGAAGATATTCACAATTTCGGTTCTCATAATTGCATATGGTTGGGTCTTTCGCCAGGATAAGTTTTCCCGGTTCGCGCCCTTCTTGAATTTTCTGGCTCGCCGTATGGGGATTTCCTGGGTGGCCCTCGTGTGTCTCCCGTCTCGCCCGTGAGCTCTCCGGGAGCGCCTGGGACGAGCTCCCCTGGTTCGCCTCCTGCCCGCAGTGCCCACAGCCTCCAGGCAGTCCCCTCTTGCCTCTCGGGCAGCGCCTCGGCCTGGGCCTCGCCCTGTGCATACATGCGTGTGCAGTGGGCGCCCCCCTGACTCTCAGAGGCAGGGCCGCCTACGATCCGCTTCGAGGCGATTCGATTCGCCGGTTGGGGCCGCGATTCCAATTCGATGCTCGGGGGTTCGTAGAGGGAGGGTTCTCCCAAGGCGGGGCTGGGGAACGGGCCCAGCGTGATGCTCCCGTTTAACGCGTGTTCTTTTTCCAGGGGCCGCTCGGAGCGATTTTCCCTCCAACCCTACCTGTTCCCCTATCCCACCTTTGTGTGCCCCCCCGACAATTCGATGCGATCCGGCTCTAGTCACCAGCATCGGCCAGGGCCAGCCGGAAGCGGGGCGGGACGATGCGATGCCGATACGATTCGGGACGGTTCGCTGGCGACGCGATCCGATGTCCCGATCCGATCCGATATGTCACGATCCGACCCAGCGCAGACCTGCCAGGTGATCAGCACCTCCTCGATGAAGCTGGTCCAGTACTGGGACAGCGAGCCCCCGCCGCTGGCCTTCCGGTGGGACACGGCTCCCTCGCGCGGCCCTCTGCGCCCCGCTGCTGCCGCGCCCTGCGCGCCAGGCGGCGCCGCGGGTGCGGCAGGCGTCGCGCCGGTGCGATGCGGTGGGGCGACGCCGCCGCGGCCGTCCCCCAGGGCTGAACGCCCTCCCTTCGATGAAGGAAAGACGCCGTAAGCGTATACTTTTGGCGCTCCGCGCGGATTTCTAGGATCCGCGCTGCCCCCCCCCGGGCCCCCTGGCGGCGCCTCCAGCGCCGCCCCTGGCGCGCTCCGCGCGCCAGGGAGGGGGGTCCAGCGCCAGGGAGGGGCGCCACTACGACATCTGAGTTTCGGCGCTCCGGCGCCCCCGCCGAGCTCTTAGAGGGGCGCCCCCTAGTGCGCATATCGGCGGCTGTCCTGTCCTGTCCTGTCCTGTCCTCCCTAGAGGTTTGAGTGGTGTGTGCGGTTCGTTGAGCAAAGGATGGGGCTCGGGAGCCTCTAGGGCCCTCCCAGAGCAGAGATCATTCATGATTGAGCGGCTCGTGCTGTGTCTGGAATCAGGGCCCCTCTCGTTAGGGCAGGGATTGTTGCCGTACCAATGTAGGAGGACTGCAGTTTGACTCCAGTACCAGGTTCGAGGGTCACCGTCGCCGAAGGTAGGGTATCTTCCTCCCGCCTATTCCGCACTCGATATCATAGGCCCTCCAGGGCTGCCGTGAGGAGGATGCGGATGCGATTTTCTCATCATATTTTCGGTTTTTGCTACCGAGTTGCTTCAGCTTCCCCTCGCCCTTTCCGCGCGCTCGCACCTGCTTGGGTAGTTCTTTTTTCATGTGGGTGCTCTACGTGGTGAGGTGCACAAAATGGCGAGGTCAGCGACAGTGCTGGAGAAGAGTTTTACTGGGGGTCATGGGCAGGAGAGCCTGGAGTCGGCGTCGTCGTAGATCGGGCGCAGAGTTTCCCTCAGTTTTCGGCGGGCATGCCGGGCCGAGGTGGTGGCCTCGGTTTCCGAGGAAGCTGGGATTGGGTTTGTCCGCGCAGGGGGCGGATTGATCGACGCTGCCGGCGTCGCTAGAAGCAGTGGCTTCAACGCGCCAGGGCGGAGGGCGTTCCCTCCCGGGAAGGGCGTGGGCGGATGGTTTTCCCTCCTCCCTCCTCCCTCCTCCCTCCTCCCTCCTCCCTCCTCCCTCCTCCCTCCTCCCTGCGCAGCCTTCCCCTGAGGCGCCCTCCCCTGCGTTGCCAGGAGAGGCGCCCCTCTTCTGGCGCGGGCGGGGCCCGTCGCTCGAGCCTCCGGGGGGCGAGGGGGGCGGTTTGACGACGGAGGGCGCCCCCCCTCCTCCTCCTCCTCCTCCTCCTCCTCCTCCTCCTCCTCCTCCTCCTCCTCCTCCTCCTCCTCCTCCCAGGCGGTGCCCCGCACGGGATCCATCGAGCGACGGGGCCCCGAGACGACGGCGGGAAGGCCGAGAGAGAGAGAGAGAGAGAGAGAGAGAGAGAAAAAGAGAGGGAGAGCGGGAGAGCGGGAGAGCGGGCGACGGGCCGAGGCAGACCCGCGGCGTTGGGTCGGGCCCAGATATTTGCGAAGTCCACGCGCCCGCGGCGCCTGGGTCGCCCTGGCCCAGCAAGGGTGGCGGCGAAGGGGGGGTCCTTCCAGGCCGTCCGAGGGGACGGCCGAGGGAGAGAGGCGGGATGACTGCGCGATTGCTGGGTGATGGACTGGCTTCGCCCAGGAAAACGGAGGCATCGCATTCGATGTGTGCGACGACGGAGATTCTCTACTGGAGGCAGCCATCGCGACGTCTGAGACGAATCGCGCCCTCTACGCCTGGGACGAGGTCGCAGGAGGAGCCTTCGTCATCGGTACCGAGAGGAACGAGGTCCAGCGCGTGCCAGCAGGGCAGACTTCGGCAAAGAAAGGCAGGAATGATATCCGCGTGAAGGAGCTCCCAGACGACGGGCGAACGTCCTTCGCGGGGCCGGCAGGTTCAGGTTCGGAGCAGCGGAAGGCACAGCAGGACCTCGAGGCGAGCGAAGCGCTGAGAACCGTGTATCGCGAGAAGATTTGGGAGACGAATCGCGATCTGGTTATACCAGCGCGGCGAAGTGTGTCAGGACCGACGCAGGCGACAGCGCCAGGACTGGGAAGCTCGAAGCACAGTTCGGGGTGGTCGTGCAAGGCTTCCAGGACAGGAGCCCTGGAGAGTATCAGAGAGACGCTCCGATTGCTTCGGACCTTGCCGAGGCCATAGTCTTGCTCGTCATAACCAGTGCCCGCATGATCATGAGCCGCGGAGACATCAGGCGCGCGTGCTTTTAGGACAGAGGTGTCGGGCGCGAAGAGTGTGTGTATACATTATATCATATCATATTATAGTATAACATAATATGTTATATTATTTTATACCATGCAACATAATATTATTTGAAAATTATTATACAATATTATATTATACACTATTATGTTATGTTATGTTATAATCAAATGTTGTTATAGTTTATATAATGCTGTGTTATAGTGTATTACAGTAGATTAAAGCATATCACAATATATCGTAATACAGTAGAGTGCAATATATTATATAATATCACTTCACATTATTATATTGCACTATGGTATATTATAGTATGCCATGTTATATCATAGTATATCAAATTATATCATATCATACTATATCATATTATATGATAGTTTTGTATTATAGCAGAACATACCACATTTTATCATAGTATATTACACTATATTATATTATACTATGTCATAATATATTTTATTATAGTATATTATCTCATAGTATATTAGGATATATAAAACTATCGCATGTCATACCATATTGTATTATATCATAGTACAGTATATTACATTGTACCATATTACAACATCGTAAATCATATTATATTATATTATACCAGATTGTCTCATTTTGTTTATATATTATATTATACATCATATTATATTATGTTATCATATACAGTGTTATATAGCATTACATATTATATTATATTATGTTATATGGTATTATATTATATTACAGTTTATTGCATTGTTTACATTACATTATAATATATGGTATTATATTTTATTATAGTATATTATATTATAATACATTATATGATCTTATTGTATTATCATATTGTATTGTATTGTATGGTATTGTATGGTATTGTATTGTGTTGTATTGCATTGCATTGTGTTATAATATGTTGTCATGTATTGCGTTGTATGATAGTAGGTCACATTTTATTATATTATAGTGTATATATATATATATATCCATATATTGTTTTATTATAGTATATGGTGTTATATGATATTATATACATATATCCAGCAGTCGCCGGAAGGATGCGACGATAACGTCCGAGACGTCTGCTGATCAGGGGCAACGATAAGGGGGGGATAGCCACAGGGGGGGATGCATCGACCCCCAATCGCCCACTGATCGCCAATAGGGGCCCGATAGCCCCAACCTGCCCATGAAGGTGCGGATTCACGATCGGAGGCCTATCGCCGATCTATCGGCGATGTATCGCCGATTCCAGAACGATGCATCCCCCCCTATGCCAGTCCCCCCTATCGTTGCCCCTCAGCTGACGGTAAGAAGGCGATCTATGGTTTCGCGGCGGCCGCCCATTTGTTTTGGCTAGCCTGCTGTGAGGTGCTCGAGACGCGCGGTCACTTTTGGAACCTTCTTTGTTTTTGCGAAGGCCTTGCGGCTGGCGCAACCGAGTTTGAAGGGGGCGGCGACGACGACGGCGACGGTGGCGACGACGACGACGCTGACGTAGGTCAGAGTCATCAGAAATGCTTCTCGGGGTTTCTCCGGGGTGCTCTCGGGGTCTTTCGGGGGGCAGTTCTTGAGACTCTTGGGACCCACCTGGGGGCCTTTCGGAAGCCTCTTGGGGCTTTCTGGGGCCGGCTTGGGGGCTTGTTGGGCCGTGCTGGGGCGATTTCGGGGGCCGCAGGGGCCGTGTGGGAGCGTCGGAAAATTTAATAGGCGAGAACGCCCAAATCTGTCAAAATTCAATGGGAACCAATGAAGTTTGCCTCGTGGGGTCCTCGTGGGAGTGCTCTTGGGGGCCTCTTGGGGCGTCTTCGAGGCCTCTTGGGCTTCCTACAGGCTATTTCGGGCATCCTGTGCCGATCGCTCAGCGATTCGGGGCCCTCTTGGACCGTCTATGCGGCCTCTTGGGGCACTCTCGGCCCGTCTTAGCGCTTCTGGGGGCTCCTGGATTCCCTGGGAGTGGCGGTATTCTGACCGGGCCCCCCCCTCACTCTGCCGGGCGAAACCCCCCAGTACCCCCCCCCCCTCCCCTGGGGGACCCCCGCCCCCCCACCCTGCAGGGAAGGGACCGAAGCCAAGAGTTTCTGACTTAGCTACGACGTTCTTCAATTTATTTGTGCTTTAGTTTCGTTGGGACTGGCGGCGGCGGCGACGACGAGGATGACGACGACGACGACGACAAGTCAAACGGAAAAACGTTTCACACACGCCGAAGGGTCGGCGAATTTACGAGACGCCGCATGATCCTTATCCGGTATCCTGGCGCGCATGTAGATCATTTATTGGCTGGAATTGTTCTTCATATGGAAAGGTAGCGCGCGCGCCAAGCTGAATATTTCAAATGGCAGAACGAGGATTTAGGCTTTCGAGGCCGTGATAGACAGCGGCTCGAAAACGGTGATGTTGGAGTCATGGCGAGGCTAATTCGCGGACTCTGAGAGGTATGTAAATCGCACGCGACAGGCAGAACAACCCGACCAACCCGCTCACAGATGATGATATCACATCATTACGAGAGGCGACCGGATACGCCTCTTGTTTTCGAATTCAGTTTCGAGTGGATTTGGCGCTTGCAGCGTCCAGGCCTTCGGGGCTATATTAGAATCATTTGTGGCAGAAACGGAGAAGGTGAACAAGGCCATCAATGACGGCGGGAGAGGAGCATACTACACGGGGAGATTTCTTGCTGGCATAGGTTTCAAGAAAGCAGTGGTTATCATTATGTGCGATTTCGGGGGACGTAAACGGCCGCCCCGAGAGCAACGACATATCGCCATGTACAAAAGCATTGGAATCCACATTCAGTTTCTTGTGGAACACAATGTTTTGGACACCGCGAAGGTACGTGCAGCTATAATGAAGCACAGTTCGAAGTCAACGCAACGAGTTCGCAGTAGTACGTTGGCAGCAGATGCCTCGCACATTGCAGATTCGTAGGAGGCTGGAGATGCTTTGTGTTTTGTTGGCGGGGTATCTGAACAGCAAGCGGAATTCGAGGGAGAGGCTGGATTTTGCAAAAGACAGCGAACTTCTTGACACATGCCAGAACAATTTTTTATCTTTAGAAGATACAGGCATTCGGCCAGAGCAGGGGTGAACGCATTCCAATCCCAAGAGCATTGCTGGAAGAGTTTTTGAGACAACCTGGCAGCACTTTGACATGGGTTGGGGGGGCGTCATACTTTGGCGGGTATCATGGCCACATAAAGAGTTGATCCATCGTACTTTCGACATCATCACAGGACGTGCCGTCTGCACGACGCGAACGCATTCAGGATCAAGTGAGGGAAAGTACATGCTAGACGCTTCGCGTATCCCCACCAGCCCATCCAGAAACGACGCCCAGGCGAGTAGAGGGCCGTCCCGAGGGGCTTTTCGGCGTCTTGGGTGCCTCGGGGGGGCCTCTTTGGGCCGCTTGGGATCCTCTTGGGGGCCTCCTGGGGGCCTCCTGGGGGCGTCTTGGGGCCATCTTGGGGCACTCTTGGGGCCTCCGGGGCGCTTCTTGGGGCCATCTTTGGAGGAGATCGATCACAGGAGGGGGGGGCACTAATTAGCGTCTTCCCCTCAGGAGGCCAAAAAGGGGCCAAAACCATTGTAAAGGCAATGATTTTGGCTTCCTCGCCGAGGCCGTTTTGGACGCCCTGACACCTCCCCGCCCCTCCCGTCCAGGTTCGCGGGGAGGGGGTAGGGGGAGGGGTAAACCCCTCCCCGAAGGGGAAGAGGGAGGGGTGGAAGAGGAAACGCCCTAAACCACCGACGCCCAGAGGGCTGGTGGGATTACCCGACACAACCGATATACCAGAGAGCGTAAAGCAGCTGTAGCAACGATTCCGAAGCCAGAGGATTAGCGCGAGGAGCCAATACCTGCAGCAAGACGCATATCGCGTCTGAAATTTCCGGGGGGCGGAGCCCCAGCCTAGCGTGTCAGCCTTTACCTCCTCGCCCGCTTGCCCCTTGCCCGCCGAGTGTGTGCTCGTGCCCGTGTTGCTCTCTCCCGCTTGCTCGTTGCCGTGCTGGCTCAGGCTGGCCTTGCTCTTCGTGCCGCCAGCCAGCTGGTGTGCCCGCAGCTGGCAGAGATCGTGGCCTGCTGAGAGGCACACAGAGGGCCGCGTGAAAACCGTATCGATTTGCTCACCAGTTCTCATACGCACTGACAGGGTCGCGGGACACATCGAGTGACGGACCAGGTTCTGGAATAACATGGGAGTGTCTTGTCGAAGGAAAGGATTAGTCGGACGCGATTCGGGACGAAACGCGACTCCCACTGCGAAGTGGAAGCATGGCGTAACCAGAACAGGTCAGGGAGCCCAGTAGAGGGGATTTGGGGGTCTGTGGGAGGGGACTGAGGAGGGAGGGAGGGAGGGAGGGAGGGGCGGAGGGAGGGAGGGAGGGAATGGTCGGACAGGGGCAGGGGGGGCGTAACATTGCTGCTGTCTTTCGGCGTGCGCGTGCTCGAGTGGCGTACGTGCAGGCTTTCTCGCATCTCCAACCAGCTCCCTTCCGCTGTTGTTGCTTAGTTTTCTCCAGCGCAGGTTCTCCTGCTCGTGGGCATCATCGGGCTCAAGGCGCTTGCTCGACCACCTCCAATCTGCAGAAAGCAGCTATATACCACCACAATGCCTGGCCAGGGTCATTCTGGCCCCCTCTACCCTCGACAAATTAACTTCAAAAGTGTGTGTACCAAATACTCGTATATCTGATCTTCTGGGTATGGGTGACACTGCGTGCGGAGTACTTGTTGGCGTCGTCTCTCCCGTGTCAGTCATCGTAGAACTTCGGAGTCGCGCCATCCCAGGCCGCGTTTCGCTTTGCTTCGACATTGAATGGGCTTGATGGGGCGTGAAGGGGCGACATTGCAGGGGTGCGTCAACAAGTTTTGAGGTTGATCTGGTCGAGGGTTGTAGGATGATACATGCGCGGGTCTGGCCGAGGCCAGGAGGATCCATACACCGTCCCAGGACCCAGGATGACCCTGGCCCGGCATGGTGATGGCATACAGCTGCCTTCTGCGGCTCTGATTGCCTGACATCGCCCTGCGCGAGAACACCCCCAGAGGAGGACCAATATATAGATTCACCTCGCCCTCCCCCCCCCCCCACACCGGCTTCCAGGAAGAGGCGGACTGAAACGGAGGACGCGGAGGAGGTTGATGAGGAGGTTGATGAGGAGGTTGATGAGGAGGTTGATGAGGAGGTTGAGGAGGAGGTGGAGGAGCATGCGGAGGAGGTTGACGAGGAGGTTGATGAGGAGGTGGATGAGGAGGTCTTTGCCCCATGCTTGCGCTGTCCTCGCTCGCATCGCGTGTGCTCTCGCAGCATGCCCTGGCTGACAATCGGCCCTCCTCGCTTCCCGGGGGCCCTCCTGCCTCTGCTCCGGCCGCTCCCCCGCGGCCCCGGCCCACGGCCCACGGGGGCCCTCGCCGGGCCCCAGCGTGTCGCGCCCGCGGCTCCAGTGCGTCGGAGGTCGATAGGCCTCCTACCCTGACACGTCGATTGGCGCCTTGGCCGTTTTCGGTTCGCGAGAGGGCGGCGCGGCCGTCACTTCTGCAGGTCCGGGTCCGTCGGTTTCGGTCCCGGGCCGTTTTCACTAGAGAGGGCGGTCGACTCATTCCCTCGGTGTCGCTGTGGCCGAGTCCTGGTTGGCCCGGGGGCCCAGCGAAGAGAGGGCGGTGCACTAGATTTGGTGCAATAGATTTGTGGGGTCGCAGTAGGTTTGGGGCGTGCAGTACATTCCGGTGCGCAAGTGTATTGCTGGATGTCCGCGTGCAACGCATCAGTTGCAACACAATGCAATACAATTCTCTGGCGCAATAGCTCTGCAATGCAATTGCCCCAACTCTATGACACTACCCGCTTTCAACTGGACCCCCCCTTTGGGTCAACCAAACCAATGGTCTGTTCTCCGTCCTCCTTCCCAGACCAAAGTATAATGACAATCCGAGAGCAATTGCAGCAGAGCTCGGAGTAACCCATTTTTTGGGTGAGAAAGAGCGCTTGGTCATACCAGTTTTGCGCCGAATTGTTGCAGTGACAGACGTATCGATGCGATACAACATGTAAGAGTAACGGCGAGAGAGCGGCATAGGGGGGAGCAATCACGCTACGCCAGCTGTTGGCGTCAACGCTTTTTTTTCTTCAGTGCTCGCACTGATCGCTGGACGTTGGGATGCGGAAGAAGCACCTAAACTGTTAAACAACCGCCTTAAGTTTCTACAGCCACTGGACAGCGTACAATCGCCTGAAGTTATTTCGACAATTCGCATGGCGCGATGCAGGAAACTAGAGTTTACTATGGACGTGTGTACTAGGGGGACCAATCATCTCCCTTCCCCCCACGCTCCCTTCCCCTACTCCTTCGGATATCCTCCTTTTTCCTGGGTCTTCCCGTCTCCTCCTCCTACGTCCCCCTGCTCCTCCGTAGCCATTTCGGCTCAACATTTTTCGTTGCACGCTGCAGTGGAACGGATATCGCTGATCCGCTGCTAGACCCGTGTTGTTTTCGGCGCAGCTTGACCTGCGTCCTCTCGGATGGTTCTCCCCGCCCCTTCTCGTGAGTTCCTGCACTCACATTTTCGACTTTACCGCCCATGGCATGGCAGGCGGCCCGGCAAGTGCGGCTGAAGTAGGGGTCCACATGCGAACCCTACCCCTACCCCCCACGATTTCTGAGGGGGAGGGTGGGGTTCACTTCGCTCGGGAGCTCCCGAACGAAGTGAACCCCACCCTTCCCCTCAGAAGTCGTGGGGGGTAGGGGTAGGGTTCGCATGTGGACCCCTAGCAGGTCGTCACTTGCGCGACCTGCAGCTGCCGCTCGCTTCTCTGTTCCCCGAGCGAAGGACCACTGTCCCGCAGGCTCTGCGCCCTCGCCCGGTTCCCCGGGGCCCCACCGGGGGCCTGCGGGCAGGTTGGTCTTTGAGTCCCCGGCCCCCCCCTGCTCGGAATCTCATTGTTCGCTTCGGTCGGGCATGTCCTCCTACGGGCGGATTTTGGACGAAAAATGAGAAGTAGTCTAGACATGTTCAAAAAGAACAGTCCAAAAATCGTCACCAGTCTATTTTTGACTATTTCTGAGTGTTCTTCCGGTAGAGGGACAGGCCCGCCTCGAGTGTTCGCAACAGACGCCGGGCAGCAGGCGGGGGCGGGGCCAGAAAAGCGGTCGGCAGAAGAGGGCGCCGCCTCCCGCCCAGCAGGGGCCCAGGCCGAGGCAGCTCTTCTGATGGGCACATGTTCCACCACCACCACCACCACATGTAGGACGGGGGATAAGGGAGGATGAGGAGGTCCTCCTCCTCCGAGAGCGCCCCGGCCCGGCGAGGGCGCGCCTGGCCGGGTTGCCTGCGTCCAGGAAGCGCTCCGCGGCGGTGCACCGGGTGGGGTCGGCGCGGGCGGAAGTCGCAGCTTGAGCGCCGCATCGCCCAGTCCCGCGGCCTGACAACCAGGGAGATACCGTGTAGTCGGGCCTGTCCCTCTACAGGAGGTATATCCAAAAATAGAAAGAAATAGTCCGGGGACGTTTTTTTTTAAAGCATGTTTGCAACATTTTTGAAGATTGTCTGGGTATTTTTTATTGTTCGTCCACAATCCGCCCGACCTAAAGCTTGAGCGCAGCATCGCCCAGTCCCGCGGCCTGACGTCCAGGGAGATGCCGTCGGCCGGAGGCTGACTCTGGGTCTGGGCGCGGGGGGGCGCCTTGTCGGTGGGCCCAGGCAGGGCTCGTCACCCATGCTCGGGAGCATCGAACTCACGTCGGATTGGCGCCCATCGTGTCTTTGTTCCCTCTCTCCTGACCGTCCCTCCATGGGTAATTTGTGAACCTTTTCCTTCTCCTCCTCCTCCTCCTCCTTCCTCCTCCTTCTCCTCCTCCTCTGTTTTCCGTTCAGCCACGAGATGGCGGCAGCGGCGACTGCGACGGCGACGGTAGCGACAGCGGCGGCGGCGGCGGCAGCGACCCCCCGCGCGAGTGGTTCCTCTACCTGTGGTGCACCAGGGTCGCGGAGCGCAGCCCCCGGAGCGACGCCGTGGAGGCCAGCCACGCCACAGCTCAGGAGGGGGAGCAAAAGCACACAGACAAAACTAATCGTCGACCCCCAGGAGAACATGGGAAAATATTGGAAGTGGGGGGGAAGACGAAAATCCAGAAAATATGGAAAAAGATATGGGGAATCCTGGGATCCGTGTGTCTTTGTTTGTGTGTCCCGGGGCCCCTGCAACAGCCACCGTTCCGCGCGGGCTCGTCCCAGCGGTGCGGCAAGTCGTTCGAAGGATTGATTCGCTCTGGGGTCTCGAAGAAGAAAAACAGCATAAACACAAACTTTTGGCGCTCCGCGCGGACTTCTTGGATCCGCGCTGGGCACCCCCGGCGGCCCCTCCGGCGCCGCCCCTGGCGCCCTGGGGTGCGCTCCTGCGACCGCCGCTCCCCGTCTGTCGAGAGCTCTCTGGGGAGCTTCAGATCCTCCCGAGCTGCCGCCTGAGACCAGCGCTGTGGCCCAAAAGTGAGCGAGGAAGAGGAGGACTTCGGATCGGGGGGAGAATGTTGGATTTTTTGGCTTGTTCCACCCTTTCCATGGATCTCCTGGGGGATCCTCGCTGCCGCTGCCTGGGGCCCCTGCCGAAGTCCTGGCCGGGGCGCGCCCTGGGCCAGGCCCCAGGGGATGATTTTGGAAGTCAACCCGCATAGTAAGTATGTGCGATCTTCCCAAGGATACCCTTGCATCCTTGCCTCCTTGGTCCATCCTTAGCCACTTTCGCTGGCCGCGCCCCGCTCGAAAAGCTTCGAAACGGCCTTCCAAGGCCCTTGCATCCTTATCGTGCATCCTTCTGGTACGGGTCGACTGTATGTATTCTGCCACACGAGATCTGGGCGCTTTCACGCCTCATGCTCCTCCTTTTCTTCCTCCTCATCCTTCCTCTTCCTCTTCTCCAGCATCGTGACACAGGTCAGGGTACCTTGGAGGGCGCCTGGACAGTCCGAGGGCTTCGTGGAGGACAGCCACTCGACAGGGAAAACAAGGCCTCCGATCGTGGTCCGTGGAGTTGTGGCCAGCCCACTGCAAACATGCGTGGGGCTGGGATCTCGACGACAGCTCTCGGGGGGGGGGCCTCCCTCGGGGGGGGGGCCCCCCTCCCTCTCACCTTGCGCTCGCGGCACGGCGGATCCCCGCACGAGGGGTCCTCGCAGCAAGGGTTTTTGTTACGACGACTTCCTTTCTTCAGGATTCCTTGATACCGATGCCGTCGGCAAGAAATCCTGAGTGAGGGTTTCCTTTAGGAAGGAGTCCTCAGGAAGAGGGAACGGGAGGGTAACCCGGCTGTTCGCTCACAGAGCCCACCACACAGAGGGGAGAAGAGGAGGAACTGTTTGCGCTCTCTCTCTCTTTTTCTTTCTTGCTCTTCCTCTTTCGTTCTATCTCTTTTTCCCTCCTCCACTTTTCACATTCATGCAAGGCCCAGCCAATGAAACACCGATGTGATGCCAGGTGAACGCCTCCACTGAGGCCATTGCTGGAGATTCTTAGTAAGGATGCTTGTGTCAATGGACCTTTGGTGATCATTCCTTTTCAGTGATGGGGTCCTTAGTAAGGACTTCTTTAGTAAAAGTTCATTCG